>VXAU01005533.1:324847-428034 GCA_013399695.1 Formicarius rufipectus | reverse complement strand
CTATTGGGGACGGGGGTTCCTGGTTCCCCCCCCTCCCTTCTCTGTGACCACTGGGGGCGAGGATCTGTGTGCCCTTCCTTCTACCCTGTGACCAGTGAGGACGGGGCTGTGTGCTCCCTTCTCCTCCCCTGTGGCCGTGGGAACGGGGCTGTGCTCCCCCCACCCCCACCCCGTGACCCTTGGGGACGAAGGTCTGTGTGCTCTCCTCCCACCCGTGACCGTGGGGGTGGTCTTGTGTCCCCGTCCCCACCCCGGGCCGTTGGGAACGAGCCCCCCCGGGTGGCGTGGCCGTTTGGGGTCGGGTCCTTCCCCCCACACCACCACGGGGGTCCCGCTCGGGCTGCCGAGGGGCTCGCTCTGTGTGTGGGGTGCGGCTGCCCCCGGCTGGTCCCCCGCCTGTCCCGGGGGCGTCACGGAGTCCCCAGGGCTGCGAGGGGGAGATTCATGTGCGTGGGGTCACCGCTGTGGCAAGTTTGGGGAGGAGGGTCCAGAGCTGGGGGGGCAGGCGGGGAAGGGGTTCCCGAGGGGCAGCGATGTTCCTGGATGGGTGGGCGTCTCCCCCTCTTGATCCCGTCTCTGTTCATGGAGGGTTTGGGGGGCACAAGATCAGAGGGACCCCGGGAATGGACCTCCCTCTGGAATGGGGAGGGGGAATCTCAGCACAAATCCCACAAGACTGAATTTTCCCCGAGGCGCTGAGTGCGCGTGAGTTGTCCGGTGATGGGGGTCAGACCCTGAGAGCGGAGCCCCTCCGGGCATCACCGTGTGCTGGTGACCTGGTCCTGCAGGACGAGCTGCCCTCTTTAGAGGCCTTCGAGCCCCCGAGAGCTATCAGGGTCGGTCTTGGGAGTGACACGGGCCGTGACAACGTGGCCAGGTGTCCCATGAGGGCTGGGGTGGCCGGCAGGGCGAGGACAGAGTTCCTGCATGCAGCACTCCCGCCCGTTGTGTACACGGGGAAGGTCACAGGTTCAGGTCTGGTCTGTGAGATTTGGCTCCCCTCCATCTCCCAGCAGCCCTCTTTTTTTTCCCTTTACCCCCGTTTCTGGGAAGGCCCTTTCCCTCTCGGAGGAGGTGTTAGCCACTCGTTTTCGGTGGCGCACACTGGAGAGCCCACGGGCTCTCTGCCCCCCTTCCAGGAGATCCAGGGATGCCCGCGGCAGGGCTGAAGGTCGGGCAGGCAGTTCCTCGCCTGGACATCCTCAGGAAAACCTATTTCCACGCTTTGTGCGATGACTCCGGCATCGGATTATGCCGCACATTTCTAGCTCTTTGTTGGCAGTGTGCGACCGCACATGCACAGCTCTCGGAAAATCCAGGCAGCTGATTTTATTGATTAACTCTGGACCAGAAATAATTTATAATTTATTATTTTGAAGCCGTTTCGGCCGCGAAACACAAACCCTTGCCCTTTTACACCCTCGTTAATCCGTGGAGGTTTTCCCCTCTGCTGTGTAGTGGAGAAGGGAGACGTGCGCAGTGCCGAGAGCGTGGCGTCTCCGTGGTGCAAAGGGACGAGGATTTAATGTTTCACCTGGACTGGCCTGCTGTGCAGGGCGAGGCTGCTCCCGTTAGAGCCACCGGAGGAAATTAATTAGCAAACAAGTTGTAATGACCTGTAATTGAGTATGGCCAGGCCATGGGGAGGGGGTTTTATTCGCTTTTCCAAAGTGGGCACTCAGACCTGGTCTATGTGTTTGGTGAGTCGCCATTAGGCTGCTCATTAGCTGGAGGGGCTGGTGTGTGTGTGCATGGAGGTGTCTCTTGGCACACTTGATACCTCTGCATGGGCTGAAAGTAGGGTGATTTTTTGGGATGGACTCATCCTCTGTTTGTAGCCTCATGTTGGGTGGGAACCCCAAATAATCCCTGCCTGGTTGCAGTTGGAGGGTTGCAAAGTCTCCTTGTGCTCCCTGCACTCGGCCTGTCTGTTGTCAGGGGTCATGGCATCGCTTCTGCTGCCTCAAAAGCTTTTTCCCTGTAAGTTGTTTCTGGGAAGAAAGGGTTTGTGAAGACCATTGAGGGGTTCTTGTGTGGTGTTGGAAGTATCCAACAGCTTGTGTGTCTTTAGTATAAATTAACAAGAAGGATGGACCTGTGTTTGCGCTGTCTGGTTTGTTCTCTTGGAAAACAGGGCTGCCTCAAATCAAAAATTGCCTCTGGGTTGTATTTACAGTGTATTTTTAATTGTGATTGCAAAAAGTAAGGAAAATCAGGAGCTGCCTGTTCTTTCTAGTGCTTCCACATGGGTGTCATTCCCAAAACAAAATCGATGTCCATGCGTCCTGTCTAGGCTGTGACAGGTGGGAGACCTGTGGTGAGATCCCACTCCTGGGCTCAGTTGATGGTTGGGGACTAGAGTAGTGTGTTGTGCCTGATTTATTTGGCGTTTCCTGGGTACAGGGATCTTTCTCTGCATGCTTGTAGTGGGATGAGGAAGAGCTGGGCTGTGTCGTGTTGTGCTTTCCCTTGCCCTTGGCCAGGCTGGGAGCTGAGATGCACCTCAGGGCCGTCCTGCTGCACCCTGCATGGCACGACTCCGACTGGGATTAGGGCCTGTGGGCGCTGATGCAATCCTAGTCCCAGATGTAATGCAATAAGCCTCTTTGTCCCCTTTATCCGGAGCATTATGTAAATAAGATGGTATTTATGGTCCCAGGTATGTTGTTCCGGGGCTGTGTGACAGCCTGCGTGTGCAGTGATGCCCTTTGAGTGTTGGCACTGCTGCTGGTGTTCCCAGCCGGAGGCAGGGACCTGCTTGGCACAGATGCTCCCAGGGAGCACGTCACATGCCGGCTCCCTACGGAGAGGAGGTGAGGCCACAGGTGACCTTGCCAGGGGCTGGAGACTCTTTAACTGCACTCAGTTGCCTGTACATGGTTAGGGCAGTGAGCAGGTCGGTGTTGGGGTCGGCAGGGGTGGGGTGGTTGCTCACTGAGTTCACAGAGAGGTCTGTGATTGTCTTTGCAGGCTTTTTGCACAACATGGACTGCTGGTTCTGCAGCCTCGGGGTTGTGGGAGTCACTGTTCCCAAACCTGCCTTGTGTTCTTTGCAGCTGTTGGTCGTTTGTGGAGAGGTTTTTGGGCAGCACCAAAGTCCCTGATGCACATGGAGATGACGTGGGCTGTCTGCAGTTCTCCTCTTCTGATACTTCCTGGACTCTCTGGGCATGGGGAGAGCTGATCCCTTCCCTGTGGATTTTGGGAATGTCATAGTTTGGGTGCTTGTGACAGTGGTGGGAGGGACAATGATGCCATCATGTGGGAGTGCTTGACTCCCTCAGGGTTTGGGGATGTGGAGATTGTGTTGGGGAGCCCATATAGGTGTGAAGGACCTTTTGTAAGATACGGGGTAGGTAGATGAGCTGGCTTAGATCTTGTGGTTGCTCTAGGGGCTCATGGGTGGCCATATGTGACTCCTGAGCCAGATCTTTGGCCACCCCGGCAGCAGCCAGTCTGCTCCATGTCCCTGTGCCAGGTTGACTTGAATGAGGAAGGGTGTTGCTTGGTATTGGGAAAGGGCAGGAAAAGAGATCTCACTGGGACATGGCTTATTTTGCCATGCAGATGTGTTTTCCTGCTACTGGGGGTTGGTGCCTTGAGGTGTGACGTGGTGTCAGAGGAAGGAGTGAGGTTGAGCTTGGACAATCCTACAGTAAAGATAGGGAATGGCTGTCTGACCAGGAAACTTGCTCTGGGATTCCAGTTGCTCGAGTTTTTTAAATTTATGTAACTTCTTTAAAGGAAACCGGTTCCCTTCTGCACTTGGATGGAAAATCAGTTTTTGAGACAAGCCCAAGAGGTTGTTTTGTTTTCGCTGCAGCTGAGTGTCCTTCACACGCACAGAACCCACTGACGCAGCTGCTGAGCGTCAGCTCAGATGTGGTGTGAGGGGGTATGAAAGGATGCAAGTGTGTTTTTTTGTGGATGAATAAGGATGATTTCAGGACAACCTCAGTGTTTTGTATTTAAGCGTTAAATGCTCAACTTCTACAATTCATTGCCTGGTTTTGTTAGAAAAGAAGGAAAAAGGAAAGATGATGTTGTGGTTTTGTGCTGCTCCTTGCCCAAGCACAGAATGGTTATGTGGCATTGGATTTTCCCTCTGAGCTGTTCCTGGGCCACTCAGCCACCTTCCAGTGGCTGGAAGGATGAGATCTCTGTACAGTACTACATCACGTGCCATGTGGCTATGATGGTATATTGATAACAAAATTGATTTTAGTAAATTTGCTGAGCCTATTTGTAGTTTGGATTAAACAGACTGTTCCTGGTTCAGGCGGGTCCAAAAAATTTGGCTCAGAGTTTTCCCGGTGCTTCTCCAAGGGGATGAAGGGCGGATCTGGAGGATTGTGCTGTGCAGCTTTAAAGGAGTGAAAATGAGGTGTGTAATGACTTTGCCATGAATCCAGTGGGAGAGGGAGAGTCTTGCTCATCTCCGGGAGAATTACTGCTCCTTCCCCAAAGGTTTAGCAGCCATGGGGAAATCTCTTCTTGTCCTGAGGATTTTCTGTTTATTTTTGAGGGAGTTTCACAACTAATCTTCACCTTCTCCCTGTATCCATCACCACAAGTAATCCCAACTGCACTAGGGCTTCCCAAATAAGCCCAGCCCGTTTTGATACATGGTTCTGGCTGGGTTTTATTGTATTCTTGCACATGCTGGCTAATTCACAAAATTTGGCAATTTGCAATGGGTCATTAGCGTGAATTAGCAACTTTCTGATGGATATCAGAGCTCTGCAAATGTGCCGTATTAATCTAGAAGATACACCTATTTATTATTCCTCCCAGGGAAAAAAAAAAGGGGGATTTCTCTGCATGATACTCACTCAGCTTGCATTTGTCCCTGTCTGCATCCGCCTTCCCTCCTCCTTTACTTCACAGTCTGGTTGTTTTTTTCCCAAAGTGTTCCCAGGCTGATGGTGTGACAGGAAGAGCGATTACAGCTGCACACACCGGCCTGGCTGCAAACTGAGCCTCAGCTCAGGGAGCCAAGGTGCCCTAATTGGTTATCGAATGAAGGGAATTAGAGGCATTAATAGGTGAAGTGGCAGCTCCTTCGGTTTTGGAGCAGCGGAGGAGATGTTCATCCTCTTCTGAAGGCTGGGAAACAGCCAGGTCTGGCTGTGTGATCTGCTCCTAAAAGGAAAAATAAAGGAAATAAACCCCAGAATCTCTCCTTTCCTTGGAAGGAACCTGGGAGCAACCAAGCTCCCAGAGGCTGTATGTCCATCCTGTCTGAACTGCCTTGTCGAGATAGGACTGTGGCTGGGGGACACAACTCAGCTAGGATCACCCCAGTGCTCTTCCCTTGGATGGAGAAGATGGAAAAGAGATGTTGACTTTGGCACAGAGTGTCAGCGCAGTGAGTGGTTTCCCATTCCTGCTCTACCTCCATGGAGGGTGATCCTTGTTGGAAACATGTGTGTTTGACCATATGAACCCGGCTTGGGACTGGGCCCACCATTGGGCTGAGGGCTGGCAGGGAGACCAGGAGCAAGGAGGGGAGCCTCTCTGTCTCTGGAACCCTGGAGGGAAAGGGAACAAATGGCCAGTTCACAGGTGCCCAACACCCTGAGCTCAGGATGCCGTCAGCAGCCCAGGTGCCTTCCTGCATCTCTGCTGATGGATTTGGGTGATCAGGGGAAAAGAACGAGCTCCCTTTTCCAGTACTTACTCCAGCAGTTACTTATGCCCCTTGGTTGTCTTTGGTCCTCACCAGCTCTTCTTTCTTCCCATCTCCATGACTGATGCTTCAGGGATCTTTCCTGGTCACATCCATCTTGCTGTTTCCTCTCACTGCTGGCGATCTTCCAGCCTGTGCAGAGCCCTGAAGTTTGGGAGCCTTTGGGGGTTATTTTTCCATGCTCTCTACCCCTGTCTGGGTTGCGTGTGAGGACAGATCACCAGTTCAGACACCGCTAAGCCTCTGGTAAATCAGTTCCCTTCTGTGCTGGGGTGTAACTACCAGATTTTAAATCCATGTGGCTGCTCCACTTTCCCAGTGGAAACCAGCTTTCTGCTCAAGGGACAGTCATCCCCCAGGTTTGTCCCTATGGGAGGCGTTGCAGTGCCAAATAGATTGGATCAGACATCCCTTTTTGAGTGTTTAATGTTGTTTTTGGCACCAGCCAGCAGTGACATGGCTGGCTGAGCCCAACACGAATGGGCTTTGTGGTAGTAGGGGAGCACCAGGGCTGTGTCTGGTGCTGCCGGAATGCACTGGCTTGTCTGGGGAAGACTCATTGGAGGCAATTCCCAGTTAATCCTGGCTGGTTATTGCTCACAGCACTGCTTTTTGCTTTTGCCACTGTGTAGCTGCCAATGGTCTGGGTGTCAGCCTTCAGCAGCCAAACCCTGCGGTGACGCCTCTCCTCTCCCCTGGCACTGCCTGTGCCTGCCGGGCACCCGCTGGGTGCCACATGCTGGTGATGCCATGACACCCACAGGGTGGCACATAGCTGTCATGGGGTGAGCAGGGGATGCAGGTGAGGACGGGGCTGTGTTTCAAGTTGCTGTTGAAACATGAAGGTCTGGGTGTGGCAGTCACACAGAGGTGTCCCCCAGTGTGCAGACACAGCAGTGAGGGGTAAATCCTGCTGGGGCATCCCTAATTCAGGATAGGTCTGAGAGCTGAGCTTGCAGGAAGGAAGCTGCTCTGTTATTTTAACCATTGAATACTTTTTCTCCCACGCATGGGGGTTTTTCAATTCCTCTTTCCTGGGACAGACAATTGTTTAGAGTACTCGGCACCAGTTTGCACTTGAGGATGTGGGTGTGGAGGTGCTGAGAAGGCTCTTGGCCATTTTCACCTGCCAGAGATTTTGGAGTCTGCAAGGTCATGCTTGTTGGAAGATGCCTAGTCTGGCATTTTTGGATGAGCAGGCTGTGATCCAGCCAGTATCCAGAGCCTGAGCCTTGCTGCTCTCTGCTCATTCCATGGCAGAGGCCTGGGAAGGGACAGGGCAGTGCTGTCAGGGCTGTAACAAAGCACTGGCATGGCTCTTGCCTTCTCATGCTGTGCTTGATGCTTCTCCAGTCTGTGTCACTGAGTTATCTCAGCACTGTGGCCTTCCCTGCAAACCTGGCTCCTGCCTGGCAGGAAAGTCCTCAGGTCTCTGTAGGAGGGCTGTGTGTGCAGGAGCACCACTGGACTGACGGGCAGCTACAAAGAGGAGCCGCATGGAGAAGTCAAGGGGCAGCGGAAACAAATTTAAATGGGACCGGTTTCATCGCAGCATCAGAAAGTAATTTTTTATGGTGAGAACAGCCATTCAATGAAACCACCTTCACTGGGACACAGTGGAGTCTGTGTTGCTGAAGGTTTTCAATATGTGACTGGACAGGGTAGTGTAATCTCACCTGGGCTCCCTTTCCTGTGAAAGATTGGGCCAGATGACCTTTCAAGGCCCCTTCCAACCTGGTCTTTTCTACATTCTCTACATGTCCTGAATCATGTTGATATGTGTGTTCACACTTGTATGTAGTGATGGTGCTTGCTCAGCTTCCCACCGGAGAAGGGACTCCAGCAGTGCAATTCAGTGGAGAGGGAGCCAGCATTCTAAGGATGTGCTGTTTGCCTGCTGTCCTTCATGGGAATGGAATGGAGTGCCTTGTGCCTTCATGTGGGTCTGTAGGTATGGATGTACCTCCTGCTTGAGCTGAGGGCTGTGCGCTTGTGTGATGGTTCTCTCATGGATGTTTTTCTTGAAATATGAAGCTGTTGGACTTCCTTGTGAGTTGGCAGAGGAAATGTGAGCCATGTTTCATTCAGTACAGAAGTAGGTACCTTGAAAAAATGCACGAGTTGGGAGACATCAAAATCAAATAGTTGTAAATCTGAAGAACCGTGGGCTCTCGAGGCACAAACAGACAAAAAATTGGGACTTTGGTGACGACACTTCCAAGACTGACAGGAGGATTAAAGAGTTACTAGTTCCAGTTTTCCTCATTTCACGATATAAAGCAGAGCCTGAAACGTTTGCCTCTCTTTGTGTTCTCCCTTTCTGTGTGCCTCGCGTATCGAGGCCACGTGTGGCCTGTTGGGAGTTGAGGGAAGCGAGGGCAGCTTTGCCCGTCAGCCACATTCAGGAATGTTGGGTTTTTCAGCCCTAGATTGAATTGCTCCTGGTGTTGAGGTTAAAAATGTGTCACTAAGAAGCAAACACTGAGTTTTAGCGAATCTGGTGTTTTCTTCAAACTCTGGTACTGCATGCCTGTCTCTTGTATCAACAGCTTTGCTGAATGTCGCCATGTGCCATAGTTGTGCTGAACGTTGCTATAAAGGTCGTGTTTTAAGGTCATGAGTAGATGGGGGTGGGTGTGAGGTTGAATTTTGATCCCAGATGCATCTTTTGCCTGATGAAGAATGTGAAGTGAATGCCTGAGTGTCTGTTTGGGAGCAGGTGGGTGTTGTGGCTGGTAGATCTCCAGAGCTTTGCTCCAGGTAGGGTGATTGCCTGGCCGCTCACGCACCAAACCTCTGATCACCTCTCCACCTTTCTCCATTTCCAGCCTCTTCCAATCACCTTTTCATCCCGCTTTTGTCATGCTTGGACTGAAATATTTCAGGCTTTTCTCAAGAATGCCAACAAATGACTCATCGCTTGAGCGCTGCCCTGTGTCAGGTTCATCTCCAGTGTCAAGGCTCAGCCTGTGGAAACTTGGGAGTCCTGGCCGAAGTTTGGCCGTGCCTCTGCGGGTGCTCCGGCTGCAGTGCATGCTGGAAGATGTAGTCTTGGCGGGGTGCACCTCCATATTAAAAAAAGAAGGGTGGCTCCATTTTATTCAAATTGGGTTCAGCCTTCTCCCTCCTGGCAGCTTGCCGGCGCCATCCCGCTCGGCCCCGAGAGCAACCCAAGTTCTCCCGGCGCCTTGTGTGAGCGCGGAGGCGGGAGTGCAGCTCCTCCATTCAAAATCTTGCTTAATTCCACATTGAACAGCTTGTTTTGAAGCCCTGTGCTTCGGCGTGTTTTGCAACAGCTCGGACTCCCGCCGGGCGCAGGCGGTGGAGGGATCCTGCCCACGTTGGGTGGCAGTTGTGGAGGGTGTCATGGCAAATCTCCTTTGTCTGGTACGGCCTGACTGATGTCTGGGGGAGAGCGAACCCTCCTCCCCTGCGTGATTTCTTGAGCTGAAAGCAGCAAGTGAGTGAGGAAGCTCCTTTGTGCAGATTTCTCCGTCTCCTCTTGTTCGTGCCAGCTGGCTCGCGTTCAACATTTCTCTTTTTTTCTCCCTCTCCTTTTTTTCTCTTCCCTCTCCCCCAGCTCTAGAGAGAGGGGGCGGGGAAGAGAGAGGAACATCTTAAAAAGAAATCTGCAGAGAAGACATGGGAGTTACTTAACAAAAATCCAACCCAAACAAGCCCAGCTGGGGGATTACAGGCGCGGCGGTGGGAGCCGAGCGGAGAGCGAGCGTGGCAGCTCGGGAAGGCAGCGCGTTCCCCCCCACCACCCCGAGTTTCTTTAGTCGTAAAATGAAACAAAAAGGGATCTTGTGTGGAGGCAGCGGATGGGGAGAGCGGCCGGCTGGCTGCCAGCCGCGGGAGGAAGGGCCTCACACTGCAGCCCCTCGTGCTGCTGCCTCTGCTGGGGGCTTGTGGGGAGCCCTTTAGGGGTCTTGGCAAGCTGGGGAGTGCAGCAGCCCTTCCATGCCGCTGCCTCTTCCTCCCCCGGGAGGGAGTGGAGGGCTCTGTCTGCTCTCCAGGGTTGCTCCTGGCCGGAGTGAGCATCTAGCTGCACCCTCCCTCCCTGCCTCATGCCCCGCTGGAGGAAATGCCGCGTCCTGCAGATTTTCTCCCCCCTCCCTTCCCCGTCCTCTTTTGCTGCTCCTTCTTGCGGGCATTCCTGAAAGTTAATCAGGGTGAAAATTGCAGTCGGTCATGTCTGGAAGCCACCAGAGGCTGATCCTGGAGCGCTGCAGGCTGGAGCACATGGCTATGAGACAGTCTCCCTACGTGTGGGCTGGCTGCTGCCAGGAGAAGAGCTTTCTCCTGCATCTCATTGCCCTTGGGCGGTCAATGCTTCCCTGCTTTGGTCTCTTGGCCTCTGGTAACCGGCAGAGAAAGCCGGAGTGGCGCGGGCTCGGCGAGTTCTGAGCATCCTGCACCGGTTTTAGCACAAAGACCCGGGGGCTCGTGCGGTTTCCTCTCTGCCTTTTGGAATGCAAGTGTTCTGGTGGAGAAGCTGTCTCTAGGTGTGTGTGCAGCCCTAAAAGTGAACTTTCAGGTTTGTCTCTGAATATGGTCTGGCTCCATCCCAGCCTGTAGATGCGGATTGTAGAGGTCTCAGCACCTAATGGAGCTGAATTATTCATGTCTGGTGCTGTGTGTGTGCAGCATTCCCAAGCAGAAAGCTGTCTCCTTGTAGGATCTGCACTCCAGGACTGCTCTTAAAATGCTTCGTTGGCAGGTCTCCAGGCCAACAAGTGAGCACATGCTTTTCATGTTGCGCGGGGATCAATCCTGCGATGGCAGGAGGTAAGGGGAAGGACACGTTTACGGCTGAATCAATCTCCTCGCTCTGTTTTCTGAGCTGCTGTGATTTGTGGTGGTGTTACTCCCCCGGTGGGAGAGCAGGGAGGATCTGGATAGCACCCGGTGCTTCTCCAGATTGGGCAAAGCAGGCAGTGGGACGTGGGCTGTGGGAGCCAGGGTTCCCCTTCTATCCCATAACAGGGACATGACAGGTTGGGGATCCTTGGGAGTCTGGCATGGGAGAGGGACCCTAAATGCTCCTTCTGCTGCAAGGTTAAACCTTCAAGAGTGGAGAAGAGAAATGGGGAATTGGAAGTTTCGGGGAGGGAGTTTTTGAGCTGTGGGAAATTTTTTAGAGCCACGTGCAGTGGAGGATGTTCCGGGGGTTCCCCTGTGTCATGTAACAGGGTCCCAGTCTTTAGCTCTGGGCTGATCCCTTCTCCAGCCCCTCTTCCCATGGTGGCACATCTTGAGCTCCCTGGCCTGCTCTTGGCCCAACATGCCTTCCTCCGGCTCTTGCCAATCCAGCCTGTTCCTGTCTGTCCTGTTTGTGGTTCCCTTCCCTCTGTATTAGCAGAGCCCAGGCTCCCTTGGCGCCTCCTCTGTAGAGTGAGGGTTTTTCCTCCTCTTGTTTTCTAACCCTTTGATTGTTCCTGTCTCTCTAATTGCCAGGGACCCAGCGGACTTCTGGGCTCCTTCTTCCTTTTGTTGTGGTAGGAATTGGCAAAAACTACTGCTGTTTGCAGAGTTTCAGACCCAAGTCCTGCTCATCTGCTCTCCTTATTCCACATGTATAAATAATATTTATGGAGATGTGTGTGCGTGTGTATGTGCACGTTTGGAACAGCAAGGTGAATTCCCTGGTGGGAGTGGAGAGCCAGCCAGGCTGGTGTCATGGAGGTATTGCACGGAACGGGTGATGCTGTGCCTGTTGCAGTACAGCCCTGTGGACTGTTCATCGTTTTCCTGCCACTGCGAGGTCAGATCCTTGTTCCTTTGTCCCTCTGACCTGAGCTGGCCATGGCCCTTTGCCTACTCCAACCTTGGGTGGGCAACTCTTGGATTTGGAGGCTGAGCCTCATCCTCTCCAGGTAGCTCCAGTGTGTTGGTCCTGTGCATCAGTGCCATGTCCACCTGTCCATGGGGGTTGTTCCTGTGTTCTGTGCCTCAGCTTGGGGCTGGGAAAGGGGCTGTTACCAGCCAAAAATCTGATTCATCCATCTTGTTACCAGCTTTGCCCGACCACACAAAAGAATTGTTGCCGATCCATGGCACAAAGAGCTGGCTGTGCCGTTCAGGAGTGAGGTGGTTGCTGCCAATCACCAGCCCCATCAGTGGTTCAGAGAGGGGCTCCAGAGAGGCAGGTTGGTGGGGTTGGGCTGTACACCCTGACTTGGGACTGGGTAGCAGGTGCTGGGGCAGGAAGAGGAGGAGGAGGCGGCGGTGGTAGAAACATGCAGGGCAGCTTTGGGAAGCCGTTAGCGACTCTGGTGCACAAAGTGATCTCCTGATTCGGCACTTTCCCTACTGCTGAAATTAGAGGTCAGTGCTTTTCATTTCCAGCTTGCATGCAAGCCCCCAGCTCCTGGGGTTAAAAATCTCCGTAATGACCTGTCAGAGAGCGGATTATTAGCTGTACAGAGCCGAGGATGCTGTGGGGAGCAGATGGAAAATGGTCTGGCTGCGGCAGCCTGGCTGATGAAAGAATCCTTGGCATTTTTACAGTGTTTGCATCTCTGGAAATGCACCGTGAAGCTGCTTTCCAGGCTCCTGCCTGCTGGGGTTTGAAGAAATTTCTCTGTGTGTGGGTTTTATTTTCTCCCTTCCCTTCTCATTTCTCTTTAAGTCACCTGTTTTTGAAGTGTCACTCGTAAATAGTACCAAGAGCCAGCAGGCTTGGAGCTCAGTGGGGAATCGGAGGACAGTGCTGCTGGAGAGGAGCCTCATCCAAATGGGTGCTCAAGGATTTCTTAAGGGTTCTGGAGAGCAGGCGACCGGGACGGGTGGTGCTGGGAAGAAGCTGTTAGATGTGTTAATTATGTCTCGTCAGAGTAATTGCCACAACTCTGCTGCTGTCTCAGGTTGCGTGTGGGTGTCTTTTTTGTTTCCCTCTCTGGGCGAAGGGCTGGGAAGCCTGGAGGAGATACTTTGGGCTCACTGGAGTCAGCTGTGGTGTGGGCAGGTAGGATTGAGACCCCACTTCCCAGCTGACACTGGATACTTGTACAATTGCATCTTGGTTTCCCATTGGAAGCTTATCATGGAGGTGATGGTGGGAAACATCCCAAAATATGGGTACTGTGTTGCACTACCTGGAGATATGAGATAGGAATCCTATGCTTCCTGCTGCCATTTGGCCTTTGGCAACCACTCTTACATGTCCCAGGTGTCACAAGCACTCTGAAGCCTGGGATTTATTCCCCACTGAGGCACTTGACTTCCCTGGCGAGCAGCTCTCGTCCCTCACAGCGAGGCTGGCGCGGAGAAGAGCCCTCCCTCCAGGTGGCATCGGCAGGAGAGGAATCAATCCTCCCTCCCAGGGGCAGCGCTCGATAATTCAGAGGGAAATGGCGAGCGGGGAAACGTGTGAGTAATGTCTTGTTGGAGCCGAGAGCTGTGACCTGCCAGGGCCGGTATTGATCGAGGACCGGTGCCAGATGGCTGCTGCTGTGGGAGCGGCTGCTGAGCAGCCCTGGCCCGGGGGGTGGCAGGAGGATGCTGCAAGGGGGGATTTGGGAGGTTGGGGTTTCACCTCTCCTGGCTGCAGGTACAGCAGATGTGTCTGCTGTTCTTAGTGTGTAACCTTATTCTCTTTTCTCTCCCTTCCAGCAGCAATGCCGTCACCTGGGCAGACCGTGACCACTGGAAGCCCCCCAAGGACGTAGGTGACCCCCAGGGCGTGGAGGCAGGGAAGAGCCTTGAATCGTGAGGGGCTGTTAACTCTAAGATGTCCTTGAGCAGCGGAGCTTCCGGAGGGAAAGGAATTGATGCGAACCCGGTTGAGACGTACGACAGTGGGGATGAGTGGGACATTGGTGTAGGGAATCTCATCATTGACCTGGACGCTGATTTGGAGAAGGATCAGCAGAAATTGGAAATGTCGGGCTCCAAGGAGGTGGGGCTCCCGGCACCCAACGCAGTGGCGACGCTACCGGATAACATCAAGTTTGTGAGCCCAGTGCCGGGCCCACAGGGCAAGGAGGGCAAATCTAAATCGAAAAGGAGCAAGACTGGCAAGGACAGTGGGAAGCCGACCCCGGGGTCCTCCCTGTTCACTCCCAGTGAGGGAGCGGGTGGCAAGAAGGAGGCTCAAGGACGCTCTGGGGATGGCGCGAACTCGGGTGGGTTGGTGGCCGCCGTCACCCCGAAGGGCTCGGAAAAGTCAGCCAAGGCATCTCGCAGCGTGGCTGGCTCCAAGAAGGAGAAGGAGGGCGGCTCATCCAAAAGCAAGAAGGAAAGGAGTGAGGGTGCAGGGGCTGCGGCGGAGAAGGAGCCCAGTGTACTGCAGCCCCTGGCCCTGGCAGTGAGGGTGGGACAGTATGATGGGGGCCAGGGGACAGAGCCTGCTGCTGCCGAGCAGCTTGGGAGTATAGCTATTGACACGGGAGCTGCGCTCAATCCCTTGGGAGTTAAGTCGGAGCTGGAGGATGGGGAAAGTGAGTGTCGGCAGCTGAAGAAGGTGAAGTCGGAGAAGGTAAGAAAGGTGTCAAGGTGTGGCTAATGTTGCTGCTCCTGTGCCATGACATCCTGTAGTGGGTGGCAAGGGAATGAGACCATGTGTTTTGTTCTGCTGGGACTAACACTGGTGATGGCTGGTGCCTCCTGGTTCTGTTGTGAAGGTGTCTTAGCCATGGGATGTGCCAGTGTCTGGCCGTGGTGATAGAATGGCGTTGGTCAAGGTGATGGAATGGCACTGGTCAGGCTGTGCCTGGGTACTGGGAACTGTGTGTCAACAAATCAGCTGCAGTCACTGTGCTCAGGTTCCCTCCTGCTGTACCCTCTAAGATTTGGTTTCTTTGGTGCTGTGACTGTGCCAGGTGGGTCCAGGCCTCTCTGGCCTCTGTTGTTCTGCAGTCAAGATGATGTCCTTGTGCTATGCCTGTTCCAGCTCCCTGTGGGACACACAGCATCTGTGTCCTACTGGCTTCCCCTTGATCACTAAGGCTCCCTGCAGTTCCCAGAGGAATTTATTTCTTTCTGGTTGCATCACGTGCAGAGAAGGATCCCTTGATGTGTCAGTGAACGTGGGATCTGCATGGGCCTGTGGGTGAGCCCAAGGAGTGGGGCTGACAGGAGTCACTGCCTCGTTCCTGGAGCTGCTGATGTTTTGTAGGCTCTGTCCCATGGGTGGTGACAACCCATCCTGGGCCAGCAGGGTCTGTGGGTGATGTTGGACGTGTTGCCCCTCTGCTGACATGCAGCAGTGATACAGAGCTGGCCAAGGTGCTCTGCCAGGGCACTGGGAGCACTAAAAGCTCCACCAGGGTCGCATGGGCAACGGGGTGAATGGCTGCTGAGTCTGGGCTGCTCTGGGTGGCTGCACGGCTGGACACGGCCAGTTTGGGACTCTTTTCTTGTTTCTGAGTAATCACAGCAGGTGATGGGACTTCTGTGGGTGCCTGGGGAAGACTTTGAGCATGAGGAGGTCTGCACTCTGTGGCAGCTGCACATGGGTGTCACTGGTTGTGTGCCTGTGAAGGCACATGTTTGCCATGCAGAGGGTGAGCATCTCAAGTCGTGTGCATTTGGGGTGGCTCGACCCTATTGCCATCAACATGTGCTGGGATTGGGAGAGAGGCTGGTGGGTATTGGGGTGAACATGGCTGTGTCTGCAGCCAGCAGCTCCCAGGAGGATTTCTGCTCTGGCATGGGGATCATGCTGTGGGCACCAGGATGAGTGGGGAGGGCACAGTGGAGGTGGGAGAGGTGCCGAGACCAGGGATTTGTTAGGGGCATATATGGAGAGAGGGGTGGTGGGGATGGTTGGCCTTGGGATGGCTCTGGGACAAGGGCTGCTGAATAGGTTGATGCTTTGTCCGCTTGAGAGGAAGACTCCTGGGGCAGGTGACTGAAGCCTGTAAAATTCAGGAGTGGTGTGGAGATATGTTGTTCTGTTGTCCATTCTGGCAGTGGGACCAGAGTGAATGAAGCCAGGAAGAACAGCAGATGCTCTTCTACATGATGGACTGGAATGCTACTTACGAAAGCTATGGATGCTGAAAAGGCCACTGGTCTTTCTCTGGCACTTGGGTCAGTCTGTGGCGGAGAAACTGACTGAGGGTTGTACAGGACAGTGTCTTTTGACTTGGGAAAAGCACAAGGAGGACAGGGGCTTGGGAAGTGGTTTGGAAAGTATCTCAACATGCTTGGCTGTTATGTTTCGTCACAGCCATCTGTGCTGGCCGCTGTCACAGCCAGCACTGGAGCTGCCTGGACCTTTGGTCATACCCTGCAGGGCTTTGCTGTGCTGTTACTATCAAAAGTTTATTTCTTTCACTGATGGAGCTGCAGAAAACCCTCTGCAGCCAGAGATGTCAAACAGAGGTGGGGTGTTGGTGAAGGAGGAGCTGGACATGCCCCAACCATGTTTGCTGGCATCCAGAAACCCTCCCTGTGCCCGGCTCATACCACAGTGTGGGCAGCAGGGGAGGGGGGATTGTGCCCCTCTGCCCCCTCAGGTGAGTCCCCACCTGCAGAGCTGCCTCCAACTCTGGGGAACAGCAGCACAGGGATGTGGAGCTGCCAGAGAGAGTCCAGAGGAGGCCCCGGAGATGCTGCAGGGCTGCTCTGGAGCCAGACTGGGGGTGTTCACCTGAGGAAGAGAGGCTCCAGGGAGGACTTAGAGCCTCTTCCAGTGCCTACAGGGCCTCCAAGAGAGCTGGAGAGGTACTTGGGACAAGGACTTGGAGGGATAAGACAAAGGGGGAATGGCTTCCCACTACCAGAGGTCAGGGATAGATGGGATATTGAGAAGGAATTGTTTTCTGTGAGGGTGGTGAGGCCCTGGCACAGGTTGGGCAGAGAAGCTGTGGCTGCCCCATCCTTTGATGTTGAAGGCCAGGTTGGATGGGGCTTGGAGCAAACTGGGCTAGTGGAAGATGTCCCTGCCCATGGCAGGGGAGTGGAACTGAAAGAGCTTCAAGGTCCCTTCCAACCCAAACTATTCTATCATCTTCATGCAGATGCCCTCTGAGGACTGTTCTGCCATTTTGCTGGTTCAGATTGAGGCACAACCACCTCAGTGAAGGCCCAGCTTGGAGGGCTGATCCCTGTTTTGAGAAGGGGTTTAATGTCTGGATCTGCAGGAACACGTGTTGCATTTGCACTTAGGCGGAAGTACTGACTGTGTCTCGTCAGCCTCCTGGGGGCAGCTGGGTGGCTTTCTTTGGGTTGGGAAAGCCGTGGGCGAGGAGAAGAAAGGTGTCTGCACGATGAGGGGTGGGAAGGCAGTTTTGTTTCTTGAGGAAGAGCGTGAGGCTGGACAGATGCCTGGGGCACGGTGGAGGGCAGAGGGGATGCGCTGGAGAATGTTGCATTGCACTCATCCTGTCTGCTGAAAGCTGTGGAGCTGCCCCAAAAACTGCATATGGAGTAGTCCAGAGGAGAAGCAAAGAGCAGAGGTACGTGCTGGCAGTGGGAAGGCAGCTCTTCCGGGCAGTGCATCGAGAGGGTGAAGGGGGCAGGTTCATTCCAGCCTGGGGACAAACCCTGCCTGGGAAGCGAGAAACTTGCTCAGACTGAAACAGGAACAGCCACAATGTGACTCAACCCAACCTTTGGTCTCCGTCAGCTTGTCCTCTGCTTAACCCTGTGCTGCTCCCGCTTCCGTTCTGGGCAGGGAAGCTGGTCTCCATCTGCAGATGAAGGAAGAGACACTGTCTGTCCCTCTGCTGGCTTCAGCCCAGGGTAGGCAACTTCCCTGTCTGTAGGTGCATGCTGAGATGGCACCTCCAATCAGGAGGTTCTGCTGTATCTCCATGGCTGGATGAACAAGCACGTTGGTAGGGAGTATTTTTCCTTGACGAACTGCTTTGGTGCCCCAGCCAGATCGTGCCCCAGGGCTACTCGCCCTGCCTGCCTCTGCTTCTGGTTTTGTGCTCTTCCAATATGTCACTGAAGGGTTTGGCAGCCCTCAGGTCCTCACTGGGTGTGGGAAGGAGCTTTGCTTTGGATTCTGTCAGACACCCTTCCATGTTGGCTGGTGCTCCATGGTGCTGTGTCCGTGGGTGAGATCACCCTCGCTCCAGTGTCTGACACTACAGTGGTGAAACCTGTGGATATGGCTCATGGACTTCATGGAATTTGTTTTGCCAATGTGAACCTGTGGCTCCTGTGGTCACTGCTTCCCAGAGAGCAAAGCCTCAGGAACTCCGTGCCATCACTGTGTTGAGACAAGGGCAATAACTTCTTCAGGGATGGGGCTGATCATGATGAAACCCACTTGTAAGAACCCTGCCGAGACTGTTGAGGGTCTCTGGGATGGGCTGAGCACCTCATGCAGGTTTGCCTCAGGCTGTGGTTGGTGCCTGGGCAGCTTTTTGGGTCTCCGAAAGATAATTGAGGGACCAGCAGTGGGAAAATACTTCTTGCAGCAGGGAGAGAAAAGAGCTTGTGCTGGTGGACCAATAACCGGAGTGTGGGCACCAGGGGCTGGATCAGCCCCTGGGTCATTGGTGATGGGGGTATGGAGTGGGGGCACGGCGGTGTTGGGGAGGGAATGGCAGCTCTCGATGAGTGGCCACGCTCAGCAAAATGGCCGTGCATGGAGGAGCAGAGCTGGCTGTGCACTCCCTGCCCCATTACCTGCCCTGGCAGGGCTGAGATGGCCCCGTGGCCTGGTGGCTGTGGCAGTGGGTGCTCAGTCACTGGCCCTGCACCCACCTCACTGCTCGTGCTGTGGCCCTGCAGTCGCTCCTGGGCACGCCGGGCCGGCCGGGGGATGTTGAGCATTAAACAAAAGAGCCTCCCAGCTCTTGGCTGCCGCTCCGGCTTTGTTTTGATTGAGAGGTTGTTCAGCAGGAGGAGGGAGGGGGGGTGTTTTTTTTCCTCCTCTTCTGACGAGCGTCCAGATGCGACGCTGCTGCAAACAAGGGAAAGGCAAACAGAAGCCGCTGGAGACTCGGCTCTTCTGAAAAGCCTCTCTGGGTCACGTGCACTGCGGTTTCGGGCAGTCAGGAGGGTGGATTTGGTTGTGTGCCTCTGTGGGAGAGGGGGTGGAAGCCACTGGTGCATTTTTTCCCCTGAATTTGCCCCTGGACACAGTGTGGCTATTCCCTGCACGTGCTCAGAGCAGAGATCCATGCTATGGGTGGCCTGATGATGAGGCCCGTTTTAAGGCGGGGGGACGCTGCAGTGGTTGGACCCCAAAAGTGGTGTGAAAATGCACTAGTGGCTCCATGGGAGGAGAGCATGGCAGTGGAGGGGGTGGGTGGTGACACCAAACCAAGTGGCATGTGCCAAAAAAGAAATATTCCCCAAAAATACGTCCCTGGGCTCTGTTCTGCTGCTAGCTTGTCTGGCAGTTTGCAGTGTGGCCTTAGTGTCACCTTTGTGAATGTTCTTCCCCTAATCCAGGGACATGGACCTGCATGGTGTCTCCAGCACTGGTCCTACAACCTGAGCAGGATGTGGGTTGGACTCCCAGGTGTTCCTCCCCTTAACCCTTTGCCTAGAATCAAAGCACATTTGCCTTTCTCTAGCCCTTTTTCCATTTCTTGGGAGAGGGATTATGTTTGGTGGTGGATACAGCGGCAAAGGTTGACGTGAAGGGTGCTTGGGTGACTCCAGCTTGAAGAGGTGAGACCTCCCAGTAGCTCTGCTGGGTCCATGCCCAACAGGAGATGGCTGTAAACTCTAAAGGACATTTCTTGATGTGGGGCAGAACCAGGATGGGACATGTGGGTTGGTCCCAGCCTTGTACTTTGAAGGTCTGCTTGGGATTTTGACTGGCATGGGGTTCCTTGTCTTGGGGCCAGAGTTTGGGTGGAGATGTTTTGCTGTAAACAACTGCTGCTTCACGCACAGCCCGTCCAAAGCTGGTTCCATCTATCCCTTCAGATCTGGTGTTCACCCTGTGCTTTGTTTTCCAGAGGGATTTTTAGGGCACTAGGGACCTATTTTTATGGAAAACTCTGGGCAGGAGCTCTTTCCCCACCCCTTGCTCCACAGGACTCAGCTCTTTGCAGGGAATGGCAGCCAGAGTGACATTGGCAGCCCAGGGTGGAGGCAGGGGGGCACAGGCGGCTGCCGGCTCTTGCCTGCTCTGCTCAACATGGTTCCTTTTCTCCAGCTGCGCTGGAATTGCTGCCTCCAGAGCTGCTGACGGGGCTGTGTTGGGAGGCCTTGGGAATGACACCGTTTATTTCCTTATCGTCCCCGGCCCCACTGCCTGGAGCCTTCTGCTCCAGGAACAAGGCAAGAAGGGGGCACGCAGCCAACATGTGTCAAGAGCTACAAAGGAGGAAATTGGCCTCGTTCACTTCAAACCATGGGGTTAGTCCTGGAGTTTTGGCTCCTGCTGAGAGGTTATTTATATGTGGGATTTTTTTTTATAACCGCTGGATGTAGCAGGCTGGGAGTTCCAGCTGATCCCACCTCTGAAGGCTTTACTAAAGGAAAATTGCATCTCTCCCTGATTGCTTTCCCAAGCTGGCAGCATTAGGAAGGACTAACGGGCTGAGTTAGCTTTGATGCCTGACCCATCGGCATTGGTGTATCCCTGTGAACTGGTCGTTGTGCCAAAAGACGGCCCTGTCTCCACTGGAGCGGGAGCAGGACATGCGGCTCCTCGTCAAGGACACGGTGATGGGAAATGGAGCAGTACTGGGAAAGCGGAGGAAACATCTCTGTGCTCCTGAAGCGTGAGAGTGGAATGACACCGTGAGAGCGGAATGACACGGTGCTAACGAGGGGGTGACAGAGAGGGGACAGAGGGGGGACGGCCCCTTTTCCGCTTCCTTGGCACCAGCGACCTGAGAATCCACTCCCCCAGTGCTTTGATTAGAGATTCTGATGGCAAGGCTGGCGGGTGATTGATCCTGCTGACTCACAGACCTGATTCCTCCTCCGAGGGCAATGGGAACTGCTGGAGATGGGTCAGATTTGGAGGCTAACGGGCTCGGGTAGACTCTGTGGTGTTTTTTGCTTTGCTTCCAGGCTGGCGGTGGCTGCTCATTAGCCTAATGACCCCAGTTACCCAGCACCATTTATCTGCCGAGGGAGATTTCTTTAAAGGAAGATTTGCGCCTCTCTAGCACTGCGACCCTGAAGGCTTCAAAACCCATCGAGCTGCTCCCGAGGCCCTGCCGGGGAGCTGATGCGGGGGGAGTGTGCCAGGAATAACCCGCTAATGAGCAAAGCTGCTCCTCCAGCCGGCAGCCAGGGAGGCCGCGGGAAAGGGCTGCAGAGCTCGGTGCTGCCTGTGTTCCTCCTCCTCTGCTTTTAAAGGCTGCTTGGCTGGAGATTCGCTGCCTTTTCCCTGTTTTCTGCAGCCATGGCGTCTTCTGTGCTGTTGCTTTCATGGTGCTGTGTTGCTCTGCTGCTGCTCTTCAGGATGCTTTGGGCTGGAGCTGTGAGATCCGTTTTCCCTGTGAATCCTTGTGTGCAGGCAACCCTGGAGACGTGCTGGGCGAGAGGGCACTTGAATCTCTAGAGCTGAAGGCAGGCAGGAGAAAAGGCAGTGGTGATCACAGCGGACTTCTGGAGTGACTTTGTGGTGTTCCTACCTTGTGGTGACCAGCGCCTGGAGCTCGAGCCCTCACTGTGTGCAAGAGGAGCCACCCCAGGGCTCAAAGCTGAGCCAGCAGCTGGGAGAGCTGCCCAGGGGTGGGAAGCAACTACCAGGCTCCGGAATGATTTAAAGCCACCAGCAGCCTGACGATATGTTGTATTTGGTGACAACATCTGCTCGAGATATTCCTGTCCCTGTTACTCATTCCTGCCCACGGACCAGATCAGGGAACTGATCTGATGTAAATAAATGCGCTCGGGGTTTTCTGGGGTGAGCTCAGGTTGTGGGCTGGCATGGGCGGGTGAGCTGGGATGGGTAGGGGCATGGGCAGTGGTGGTGGCACCAGGGACTAAATTTGGGGGCGCACGGGCAGCGGTGGTGGCTCCTGGGTCTGGGTACAGGGACTTTGCTGGGACCATGCTGTGATGTTAGGGGTTAGGGGCTCACTGGCCTCTTACAGGGCTCACAGCACCACTTGACCCAGGAGGGCACATGGCGCTCATGCTCATCATCCCTCCTCTCCCCCCATGCCCCCAGCCTTGGTGGATGAACTTCGCCAGCCTCCGTCACAGTATTCTGTGGGCAAGACAAATCCTTCTGCAGGGAAGTGCTGCCACAGAGCTTTTGTATGTTGTGGTAAAGGCATATGCTCATATCTGCTGATGTTTCCCCTGTGCTTGACACTGATGTGGGTTTAAAACTTGGTGTCTAGATTTATTTTTAAGTATTGTCTGGCCCTTATGCACTTGGAGTGTCTTGAAATATGTCACGATGAATAGTGTGGAAAGCACGCCTGTTCTGCAGGCCTGAACTGGAATTCTGGCTGGGACATGGAGGTCAACAGGTTTTACCTCCCAGTGAGGGGAAGGAATATGCATTATATTCAGTGCTGAGGAAGCAAAAGGACCCATCCAGGCTCTGGACTGCCCTCCCTTAATGCAATCACTGGAACCTCCCTGCCTCAGTTTCCTTTGTCCTCCACATGGATCAGATGCTCCCCTGTTAGGCACGGGCTTTGTTGGGATGAGCACTGAGGTGCTCCAGATGGAGAAGGCACCATTGCAGCTACAAATCCTGTTTTTGTTGCGCTGTGTTTTTGTTTTTTTTCCCAAGCTAGAAAGTAATTTCATTCCGGGAAGCTCACTCACTCCCCCAATTAGGCATGGAAATGTAGTGTTGTGATATTTTCCCCAGGTGCTATGAAAACGAACGCTGTTCCCAGACATCCCCAGCTCACCCCCTCCTCTCTCCCTCTGCTCGCTTGTTGGGATGCAGGTACACTGTCTCCTGCACCAGATTGGCCCTGCTCAGCTGTTTAGCAGATGGCTGTGGCATGTTCCAGACTGAACCGTGTGCCTGGTGGCTACCAGGCTCAGACTCAGCCCTCAGAAAGGGACCCTGGAGCTGGGGCTCAGTCCTGGGCTCAAGCGGGGCTGGAGAAGGGAGAGCTGAATCCACCCAGCAGGTTGTCTGTGGTTGGTAGAGTCATGGAGTGTGTTGTCCAAAAGGGGAGGCTATCCCAAAAAGAATTGGTACCACTTCAGCTGGTGTTGGTGCTGGGATGCTCTGTCACCGGCATGGTGTGGAGGCAGAGGCTGCGGTTTGCTCGTAGTCCCACACCGAGCACAGTGTGTGCTGAGAGCCACAGCTGATGTGACTACACCAGCTGCAACCCACTGTTTCCAACTGATGCTGTCCTGCCAGCTTGGGATCCCCACCCACCCTCTCTGGTAGGACACCAAAGCCAGGTGTGCGCTTCCATGTCCCCTTGGCCCACCACGACATAGGGAAGAGATGCCTTTCACAAGGAGAAGGGAGCAAAGACAGTGTTCACTGAAAGGGTGATGAGGCACTGCAATATGCTTCCCAGGGAAGTGATGGAATCTCCATCCCTGGAAGTGTTTGAAAGGAGTGTGAATGTGTCACTTGGGGACATGGTTTGGTCATGAAAGTGTCAGTGCTGAGTTAATGGTTGGCGTCAGTGGAGGTCCTCTCCAGCCTTTATGATTCCGTGGGAGAGAAGGGAGGATGTCAGTGCTGCAGTCAAGTGAGGAAGGGAGGCTTGGAAGAACAGGAGGGCGCCAGGTCTGGGCTGTGTGTGCTCAGGGGACAGGGGAAATTGTTTTCCAAGGCTGAAAGGATCCTGTAAGGGGAGGATGGCTCGGCGCCAGGCAGCTCTTTGAGGTGGTGGCTGTCATCAAGCAGAGCTGGCCTGCACTGGTGAAGCCTCTTCTGCCTGGACATGGGTGAGACTGGTGGATCTGTGGGGTGCCTTGTACACGAAAGAGCATTTGAGGGTTTCCAGGGCTGTTTGCTGTTCTGTGGCTTGGAGAGGGGAGGAAGGCGACAGTGTCTATATATCACAGAGCTGGTTTGCTGACAGGAAGGTTTCTTTCTTTGCTCAGCATTAACATTTCAAGGTGCAGGAACTCTTTAGGTATTTAGTGTTTTATGGTTTTGCTGACTGACTCTTAATGCTCTGCTTTGTGGGCAGGGTGAGGGAGCTGGAGGAGCTGAGCAGTGAAGGTCCCTTTGAAGGAAACCAGCCTTTTGTTCGAAGCTTTATGGCCACAAGCAGAACTGCCCTGACCTTGGGGAAGAGTTGAAACCCCTTGATAGCCAGGGGAGTGGGTGATTCAGCTCTCAGGTTGGGGCTGGACCCTGCATCAAAAATGCCAAGGCTTCATGTGAAACCACGTCCTGGCCTAGGGATGGCCGAATGTGCCGTGGCTTTGTCAAGTCACTACCTCGTTTGTTTGTGGAGGAGCCACATCCCTGGAAAAGGCCCTGCTTCTGAGGGGCTCACAGCCTGCCCTCCTCTCTGCTGCTCCCTGACCAAGAAAACAGGAGCTGTTGGTGTCCCCTGTGGTTAGGTCCCTCAGTGGTAGCTTAGGCCAGTGTGTGTGTCCTGTCCATATGGTCTCTCTAAGTAGGTTCAGTGTTTGCCTGTTCCCCCAAGGGCACAGGGAGGTGCATGGCATTGAAAACTGGAAATGCTGGGGTTTCCAGGCTGGGCACTCCTCTGTAGTGCCTTGGCTCTGGCAGGAGTACCTCCCCACGTGGGCTCTGCAAAGGCTGAAGGCCCAGCACAGAGGGCAGCAGCAGATCTGCTTCTGCTTTTTCTCGTTGTGGGAACAGAGGCTGTTTTGGAGTTCCCATTGGAACAGTTCCCTCTGTGCTGGAGCCCCAGGGCCAAATGCATCCACCTTCATGCAAGGAAGTGGCTCTCCTCGGCTACTCCTGGCTCGGAGAAGAGGGCAGGTGAAATGAAGCGCATCTTTGTGGTGTCTGATGGTTTCCAGTCTTTGGCCACAGGAAGGAGAGTGACCAGACTTGCAGGTACCTGTTTTTTCTCGGCAAGAAACTGACGGCTTGATCCTCCAGGCCACCAAAGCAGCCAGATTTTTCTGGGCAAGGAGGGGATCCAATTTGGTGCAGTTCCTAAGGTGGTAGCATAAGGAACCTGTGATGAGTGGTTGGCTTCTTTTTCAAAGCTGCCATCATGAAGCAGAGCATGTTGAGATGGGGTGAAGGATTGGGAGTTGGCAAATTGGGCATTTTTGGGCATGGAGCCTTGAGTTACAGTGTGGTGCTTTGCTCCTTACCCACTGCTACGCTGCTGTGTTGCCCGGAAGCCTTTTGGGAATGTTCCTCCTTGGCGACCCCCTTTCAAACATGGCACTGAAGTGGCGCCTGATGAGGTGCCTCAGCAGCCCCCGTTGACTGAGCAATCCCAGCCTCTCTCCAGCCAGCAAGGTCATTAAAACCCAGTCTCCTCTGGGAGCTGATGGTCTGATATGGGAGATGGGAAGAGCATCGCTTTCAATTTCCCATTGATCCTGACGAGGCGGTGTGGGAGACTCAGATGGCTGGGCTGGGTTGGGGGCTGTTTGCTCCTGCACTCAGAGCCGCCCTCAGGTCCGCTTTGCTGCTTGGTTCTAGGAAATGGAATAAAGAGAAAACCACTTAGGAGGGTTTTAATCAGAACTTGGCAGAAGAACTTAAGGAAACTCAAGAAATCTTCTGACAACCGCGCTTCACGCTGAGATTGCCAATGAATGGAAAGGGCAGCAACGGGGCCATGGCTTGGTGGGTTGGGTTTCTTCTGGCTCGTTTAATGGGATCACATTAACGTTCCTGCCTCCCCCCGACTGGGTGAGGGGAGGGGGAAAACAAGCCTTCTTGAATGTGCTGGAGACTTGTCAGCTGGAAATGAGGCTGAGTCCCCTGAGAGTAGTTGATGACAGTCATCCTAGACCTGCTGGAGATGGCCAGCGTGGCTCAGAGGGGGAGATTGCTTAATTTATGGTAATGGTGGCCTTGGAGTTCAGAGCAGTACTGTGGTATGGTTGAATTTCTTCAAGAAGTTGATCTTGGCAGGCTGGAGCGTTGGGCCTGTGTGAACTTCATGAAGTTCAACAAGGCCAAGTACAAGGGCCTGCCCCTGGGTCAGGGCCATCCCAAACACAAGTACAAGCTGGGGGAGAATGGACTGAGTGCAAACCTGAGGAGAAGGATCTGAGGATACTGGTGGGTGACAAATTGGACGTGACCTGGCAGTGTCTGCTCGTAGCCCAGAAAGCCAACCTGGGCTGCATCCAAAAGAGCGTATCTGGCAGGTGGAAAGAGGGGATTCTAGAGAAGGGAGACCTTAGAGCCCCTTGCAGTGCCTAAAGGAGCTCCAAGAGAGCTGGAGAGGGACTTGGGGCAAGGGCCTGGAGAGACAGACAAGGGGAAGTGGCTCCCCACTGCCAGAGAGATTGGGATTGCCACTTAGATGGGATATTGGGAAGGAATTCTTCCCTGTGAGGATGGTGAGACCCTAGCCCAGGTTGCCTGGAGAAGCTGTGGCTGGCCCATCCCTGGAAGTGTTGAAGACCGGGTTGGATGGGGCTTGGAGCAACCTGATGTAGTGGAAAGTGTCCCTCCCCATGGCAGGGGTGCAATGAGGTGGTCTGTGAGTTCCCTTCTAACCCAAACAAGTCTGTGATTAAGTAGTGCTCATTTGTGGATGTGAGTGGTGTTGTGAGTGAGAAATGCTGCTCTGAGGTTCAAAGCCCTTGTGGGTGATGTCTGGATTCAAACTCAGGTGTGTGTGAGGAGTGGACAAACCTGCTGTCATGGGAGATTTCATCAGGTCTCCATCCCCTTGCTTAGAGCTCATGGTTGGTTTCCCATAACAGCCTCTCAGCCCAAGTTTCTCATTTTGGGGTTTGGCTCAGTTGTAACTCCTTCTGGAAATGGTTATTTTGGAAAATCTGATTAAAAATCCATGGAGCAATACGAGTAGCTTGACCATTTAGGGACAGGAGAGCTGCAGGAGCAGCTCTTGCGTGTGTGTCCTGCAGCTGGGTAACCCAAACCAGCTTTTATTTTCCGATTCCTGGGGAGGGGAGCATGTAGCTCTGCTTTATGAGCATGGGCCTGGAGTTGCTGAGCAGAAACCCCCCCCCGAGTTGTGTTTATTTGTAAAAGCCTCTTTGAGACTCTGTTGTACCACGGCTTTTTGCTTTATTGATATTCCAACATCTGGATTGTTTTCCTAAACGTGCTTTTGTCCAAGGAGAGGTTAAGGGAGTGAGAACTGTTCTGATAAAGCTGCCAAAAATAATCTTTGCTTGTGACTAAGTACTGCTCTCGGGACTTAGTCTTGTAAAACAATTTGTGGGTGAGCACGAAGAACAACCCCAGGAAGCCCCAAATGCTCCAGATGGTCGTTCCTGCTGGGGGGTTGGAGGACTATAAATTCTCCACAAGAGTGTTTGAGTTTGTCACGTGCTGCCTGAGGTGATCTAATAGCGGTCAGACAAGTTGCAGGAAATTGTGGTTGAGGTGACTGAATCCTTGAGAGGAGAAATCTGCGTGCATGTAG
This sequence comes from Formicarius rufipectus, assembly GCA_013399695.1. Taxonomy (NCBI): domain Eukaryota; kingdom Metazoa; phylum Chordata; class Aves; order Passeriformes; family Formicariidae; genus Formicarius; species Formicarius rufipectus. Next base: position 400,956 of record VXAU01005533.1, on the reverse strand, counting down.
TCGGATTGACAGGAGCAGTCTGGAACCTGCTGATACAGCCATTCATTTTCCTGGCACCTGCAATGGATTGCTCATGGATGGGTTGTCATCTCCTGTGACAAGCTGATGTAATGAGCCCGATAGCTGGTGTAGCTTTAGGTGTTGAGGATGCGATGGTGGCAGCGTGAGGTATTGTATGAAGAGCCATCTGAAAAGTAGGTTGGTGCCACGCTGGAGTTGTGTTTGGCTCTCGGCACCTGGGGAAGTGCCGAGCCAAGCGTAGCTCGGCAGCCTCAGTGCTGCCCCTTTCATCCTCCTCCTTCTGGCAGTGTTGGTGCTCAAAGTCACATGTATGTATGCTGTGACTTTGACAACTTGTGCAGTGACAAGAGCTGCTCTCCTTCCTTGACAAGACGTGTAGGTATATGTGGCATGTGTTCTCCCAACTTGCGTGACCGTGAAGCAAAATATGGTTTGGGTGCCATCTGCTTCCCAAGGGGCAGAGTTAGACCTGCTGCAGGATCCACAGGATCCAGCTCTGGCTGGGAGCTTTCCTGTGCCTCTCCCAAAGCATCTGGGAATGGTTGTACTAGGTGAACTCAGTTAATTCACAGTTCAAAAGGTGCTATTAAAAGTGTGCTCATAGGAGGACTTTCTTCTGAGCCTCTTGGCTGGTGGCTTGTGTATCCCACCTGGAAATGACACCACTGCCCGTGAGCAGAGGGTGGAAGTCATGCCCAAAGGAATATCCTGAGTTGGAAGGGACCCACAAGGATCCACAAGTCCAATTTCTGGTAGCCTTGACTCCATAAACAGTGTTGATACTAACTTGGAGGAGGACGTGTTGGTGGGACAGTGTCTTCCTCCTCAGGGGCTTCTCCTGGCTCTAGAAACATGAACTCTGGATATCACCAGCAGAAAACATCACCAAAACCCACCTTGGTGGCTCTGCCCACAGTGCTCCTCGAATTCCCAGGATGGCTGAACACATCCATGTTGGGCAGGAGCTCTGCTGCCTCCTGTCCAGGCTCAGGGGGCAGGATGGGGAGCCTGGCTCTGCAGGCTCTTGGAGGGCTCCAGCTGGCGTATCACCCAACAGGGCTGAAAGCAGCCATTCCTCCACCCGGGCCAAGAATTTGTGGAGGCTTAATCAGCCTGTTCTGGTGCCAGGCTGGAACACTCTTCCAGTGTCAGGTTTACTGCTGGTGGCCCCAGGTCACCCAAGCTTCTGGTGCTGCTTCTGCAGCTGGTATGTTCCGGGTGGGGCAAACCCTGCTGGACCAAAACTAAAATTTCAGCATAGCTAATTAGATATTTTTGAATATCATTTGAATGTCCACACTGCAGGTCTTTAGCTTATTTCTAACAGAGCGGTGATCATACTGTGTGAAGGTTTTGGTGCGCTCTCTTACTCAGCTCGTCTCTGCACAGGGGGAAGGAGTCTTTTTGTGTATTTTTTGTGGCCAGGGCACCGTGTTCGTGCCTGTGCCTTTTGCAGGTGATGTTTTGCTGGGAAGAAACTATTGACTGGAGCAGCTGCCTGGTCTTCACCCTGCAGAGGAGTTGGTTTTAAGGCAGTGGAGATGGACAGGGGCACTGCCGTAGGCTTGCAACTTGATCTCAAGATCATCCCTGAATCCCTGCGGGATGATGTTGGCATGTGAATGTGAGTGCACTACCTGGGCAAGTTGGAAGGTGCCCCTGCCCATGGCAGGGGGCTGGAATGAGATGGGCTTTAAGATCCCTTCTAACCCAAACCATTCTGTGGTCCTAAGTTGAGCTTAACTCTGATAGGTGATCATTTCAGAATGGTGGTGTCCTGCTCTGCACATCTTTGCCCCAATGTCTGTGCCTGTGTCCTCGTGGCTTCAGTGCTTCTGCTGTTCCCTCACGTTGTCCTGGTGGGGGAAACAGGGGAGCTGGAGGAGCCACATTTCGTTCCTCCTTGGTGTTTCATACAGTCAGAGAATGGTTTGGGTTGGAAGGGACCTTAAAGCTCATCTTCCAATCCCTTCCATGGGCAGGGACACCTTCCACTAAACCACATTGCTCCAAGCCCTGTCTAAACTGGCCTTCAACACTTCCAGGGATGGAGCAGCTGCAGCTTCTCTTGGCAGCCTTCATCTGGGCAAAATGGAAGTTTGCCCTTTCTTCCATCCGTGTGCTTTCAGAGTTGGGCTGTCCTGGGTGACTGGCTGGGACGTGAAGTCCTGCCACACTTCATGCTGCCCAGGGAAGACTGCAGCCATTGTCTTCCTGTTTGATGGCTTCTGCCTGGAGAAGGGAGCAGGGTACATGGGGATTGGAGGCAGCATTGTGGGATTGTTCTGCTTTTGAGATCTCCACTCTTGCTGTTGTCCTGAAGCACTTCCAGCCCAGTCAGGTGTCAGGACTCAGCTCTCTGGACACAACAGGTACTTAGTGATGATCTCTTTGAATATGGCAGATCTCAGAGGAGAGTTTCCCCACACAGCGTTTGCGTTCAGCCTAAGCTTGGGATGGGATCTTTCCTGCCTCCTTGCATGGTCATCGCTGCTGCCCCAGGATGTGTCCTGGATGCTCCTGGCCACCCCTTCCCACACTGATGCTCAAGGATTTGTGCAACCATGTGGGGAACTGGGTCAGGGAGGTGATCCAATTAAAAGCTATGCCGGGCATCATCAAAAGAAGGTTTTAACCAGGCGGTTTTCCAATGCTGCACAAATGCTTGTGTTGGAAAAATGTGGCTTAGGGCCTGGGCAGGAATAGACAGACATGGATGGAGCATGGTGGGATTGTTTCTTCCGGTGGTGTGGCTGGTCCAGGAAGGTTTTCTGTGTTGGTAGGCAACCATAAGGACAACAAACCCAACTCCCTCTGGGATTCTGGCAGGGGAGGCTTTGTTTTCTTCCCAGAGAGCTCAGTCTCGCTCCCTTGCAGATGAGCTGATGTTCCATGGCTACCATCACTCATGGAAAGCCTCCTCCCCAGGCGTTCCAGAGGCTCCTTCTGTCCCAGGGGTGCAGCGCCAAGGGCTGTGGGTGCAGGGGAAGGCTGGGGCTGCACCGCACCCATAGCCATCCTCGCTGCCTGGGGCGAGGGGGGTTGCCTGCAGTAATCCTGACTAATCCTTTAATCTGTATCAACACTGATAGGTATTAAAGCAGCAGATAAGGTTCAGACCATGGCTTGGAGCTCAGCGATATCCCCACCCTCTTCCAGCTAAATCTGGGCTGATTGCGCTTTCTCTTAAGGGGACCATACATGTTTGCTGAGCAGCTGCACTGGGCTGAGAGGGTGGATTAGCTGCTCCCAGCTGGAACATGCCCTTGTTGCTGGGCTGCAGCTTGCCAGACAAGTCCATCGATCCGTCTACATATGTTCCCACTGACCAGCATCCCGTGCTTCCTGGAGCAAATCCATCTGGTTGTGTCTTCCTCTGCTGGTCTGGAGCAGATCTGCCATCTCTTGCTTTTTACCTGTGATGTCCACCTGGATCTAAGCCTGATTTAGCTGTGAACACTTCATGGAGTCCTTAATCAACAGTGTGAAGCTTTCCTGAAGCAACTGCTGCAGATCTTTGGTTCCTTGCTGCCTGTTGCTCATAGCAGGATTTTCCTCCTCCCTCATCTCCAGAGTGGTACTCCCACCCCCCACATCCTTGTCCTCCAGGTGTTGTGCACTCTCTTGTTTTTGGGCACCCTTCCTCATGGTTGAGGTCTGTGATGTTCTCACTTGTACAGCTCCTAAAGCACCTCTGGTGCCCCCGATGGGGCCCTGGATCTGGCTGTCCCTTGTCTGGTGGGCAGCAGACTAAGGTTGCAAATGCCAGGAAAAGCAGTTTCCAGTCAAGTTCACTGTGCAAAACAAACCATCCGTGTTGTTTTTGCTGTTGTAGACTTGTCCGCCCTTTCCCTCTCCTCTTCCAGCTTCTCCTCATGCTCATGGGATTGCTCCGAGTTTGCCACTGGTTCCCTCATCAGCAAAGCCATGGTTAATCCTTCCCATAAATCCTTTAAGCTGTTAGCAAACAACCCCCTTCTTAAACTTCTAGCACGCAAGCTTGGCTGGGACAGAGCCTGGCTCACAACCCCAAGGTTTTATTTTTGTTCCCAGATTATCACCTCCTGGTTCTTCTTGGTCCCAGTTTTGGCCGGCACTGGACTGTCCGCCACTGTGGCTGTGGAGCAGTGGTTGTATTTATGGCCTGTGGTGATACAGCCAAGATGTAAATTGTTCAGGTTCTGGATTACCCAGTCGTGGGTTCCAGGTGTGTCAGGTGGTTTGAAGTCACAGGTGAGGATTTGTTCCTTAAATTCCACCTGGATGAGGTCTCACCTCTCTGAGGAGCCACCTGTCCTGAGTGGCCCTGCTGCTGGTTTACATGCAGCTGGTGGGGCCAAAATGGGCTAAAAAATGAGGATAAAGCTTTTTTCATGCTCCCTTGTCTGCACCCAAACCCTCACACCTTTGCTGTTTGGATTCTGGCCATGATGATGATACGACTGTTTGTCTCTTCCTATTCCTTCAGGTTTATTTATTCCTTCAAAACACAAGGTTGGATTTGGGCTGTATTTTCACTGGTGATTAGGTTTGGATCTTCAGATATCGCCTGTCTTCTTTTGGAAGATCTCGGAATGGTCCCTGCCTTGGAAAATCAACATCCTTCAGTGCATCTGGCAGAACCCAAGTGTACAAAATATCAGTTTCTCAGAGTCTCAACCCACATGTCTTGAGTTTCTCTCCTGTGAAATTTGGTTTCTCCCTTTAAACTCCTGGTGGAATACACTTCGGAAGTGATGGGATTCGCTTTGCCGGGCTGTCAGACAAGCACGACAAACCTCTCCCCCTGTTGATCCCAGAGGGAGGAAAGGCTCTGAGACTCCCTGAGGAATATTGACTGGCATCTTGCAGCCGAGTGGCTGCGTCTGGGGATTACTCACTGAAACAGAAGGAAGGGAAAAAAGGTTAATGCAGCGTTGGCAGGCAGCAGCTCCAGGAGCTTGTGTCCTTCAGGCCGCCGTGGTTCAGCTTGGAGACTTGGGCCCAGGTGGTTCTCAGCTTATCCCTCGGCTCTGCCAGAGGAAACAGGATTTGGAGGAAATACCGTATTAAAGCTAAATTTCTGAAAAATCAATTTCTGAAAAATTGATTTTTGGGGGGAAAAAAGTGCATTTGTCAGCACGGGCTAATTGCAAAAGGCACGTGGCTTGTGATCACCCTCTGTGCACAGGCTGCTTTCCTGCCTTCCTCACTCCGTGTTGAGGCAGTGTCGCACCGGTGTCGGGATTCACGGAGCAACCGGCTCTCCCCCGCCGCCTGTCGCACCGTGAAAACCCCGAGGCTGAATTTGGGGTGAGTTGAGGTGGGAGAACACCCAGGGGCAGATGCCAAGCAGCTGCAGAGCTGCTCCCATGAGCACAACTCCTGCTGCTGGCTGCCACCGTGCTTTCCAGGAGCTCTGGGAGGATCAGCCTCCGGGCCTGACATGCTTTCACAAGGGCTGATGTGCTTGCTCACCTACCACCGGCAAGTACGGGCTTGCACAAAAGCCATTTGCCTGGATCTGCGGGGTTTTATTTATTTATTTTGTGGGGGTTTTTTTTGCAGACTAGCTGGGTGATCTGGGCTTGGCTGCTGGCACTGCGTCCTGCAGCATATGACAGATAATCGGCCTGGCTGCTGGCCCATGGAGGAGGCGAGGCTCCCATCCATGTGTGACCTGGGAAGGTGTGTCGGCTCCATAAATCACTGCCTGCTGCTGCTGCCGGTGCCTCACACCTCCCTCCGACTTCTTGGCAAACTTGGTATCTGCCGTGAGGCTCCGGGTGGCTCCTTGCCGCTGGGTGAGGGTGAAAAGGCAGGACAGGCTCCTGTCAGGTCCCTTCCTCCCCTTTGCTGTCATTTTTCACGGGGTGAGCCAAGAACAAAACTGATAAAGTGCCAGCTCGTCCCTCTGCCTGTGCTTCTTGCACCGAGGAGCATGACACATGGTACAGACACCGGCACTGCTGCCCAGCCCCACCAGCAACCTGAAACTTCCTCAGCCAAGGATTGATGGTGAAGGTGGGTTTGCTGGGCTTTGAGGAGTTACCCAGTGCTCAACCTTGAGGTGCATCAAGTTTCTACCTCACAGGGCTTAAATTTTACCAGGTCTCCACTGCTCTGCCATGAGCAGTCCTGAACTGTCCTGGGGGCAGCTGTGTGTTGGGTATGGGGTCTGTGCTGCTGAACCTGTTTCTGGAAGCAGTAAAATCAATGCAGTGACTTGTTGTGGTTTCCCCTTTTGGGAGTGCCTAGTGTGCTGTTCCTGGGGGTATCCTTGGAGAGAAGGTTCTGCTGTCATCTGAGCCTTTTCTGCCCGCTTGGCTCTCCAGCCACCAGAGTGCCTTTATGCTTCTCCTCCAAGCACACCTGGATTTGGAGTCCAGCTCCTTGGATTTTTTGAAGTTATCAGCAGGTTTGCTCACACGCAGGAGGAGAATTTGAGATCTGGCCAAGGGCTTTGCTGGATCAGTGCTTGGAATTGCCAGCACGAGTTTTAGAGTGCTTCACACCGTGGGGGGATGAATCCACTGATCATGGAACAGGCTTGTTAATGATCCAAAAACCATTTTCTGTCATGGAATGAAGTGCACAAGACTGGCTTGGTGGGAGCACAGTCAGGCCTGAGCCTTGAAAATACTGGCATTCCTGGCACTCGCTATACAGGGCAAAAAATTGCCATGGTGTGTGATTGCAGTGGGAGCCGCGGCGAGCGCGGCTGCCGGGGGAGGCTCCCTCTGCCTGGCTTTGCCATCCCAGAGCAGGAAGTGGCATAGGCTGGGCTGCCGGTGGGATGAAGAGGAGGGTTAAGTGACACAACTGCAAACCACTTGGTGTGCAGTTCCTATGGATGCATTCCTCATTTGTTTGCCTTCCTTTCAAGGGCCAGGTTTTCCAGCTGGGGATCAGGCCAGCATCTCCTTGACTTCCCCCTTCCTTGAAGGTTTTTTTCTCCAGCTGTCAGTGCTGCTGTGTTCAGGCTATTCCCTAAGCTCTGCTTCCTATGACTGAAGATGAAGCAAAGGTTGTTATGGATCGTAGCGTTTGGTTTGCAGCTCCTCAGAGATGATGCTTTCTGGCATCCCAGCACCTCCACTTCCCGGGCTGCATTTGGGGAGCTGCAGTCTCTGGGATCAAGCTATGGAGGCTTTGAAGGATGATGTCTCCCTGGGTCGAGCTTTGTTCTCCTGCATGCTGTGGCCAGTGGGATGGTCGGTGGAGGTGATAGCTGCTGAGGGACTGGGCTGTGCTTTGGGTGGGAGCTGCAGTGCCTTTGCAGACCAGAACTCCAGGGCGGTGGTGGAAGGCTCTGTCTCTAATCCCTGCTTGCCCTTGGCAGGGGTGCTTGCCTGCCTTGTGGCTCTTGTGAAGCATGTGGAAGGGTTTCTGGGTGTGGAGGGGTTGGAGACCTCAGTTTGGGCTAAGAGATGACTTTGGGTAAAGGACTTGGGAGCCACATTAGTAGTCCAGGTACAGCACAGGAGCTGCCCTGGGAGAGCAGGATGCAGTGGGTGAGGCCACCACAGTTGCAGCTGTAAATAGTGCCCTTCTCCTTAGGGAAGGAGTGAATGGTTTTCCCTTGCTTGCTGCATCCCTTTCTCTCTCCCAGTGCCCTGTTCCTCCTCCTCCCTGCCATTAATTGCTTAGTGGTTGCTGATGCAATTAGAGCAAGATGTGTCTGCAGTCTCAGTGCTCGCCTCCCTGCTCTGAGGTCTTCTCTGCCTGCCTGTGAGGAGGTGGGAGCTGCTGGCTCGAGAAGGGCAGGTCCCCACACTGGCTGGCTCATGCCCCTGGTGTTGGTCCCCAGAGAGGGGAAGTGGCTGAGCCAAGGCTGGAGCAGGGGTGTCTCTCCTGGCCTGAGCAGGTGACTGGCTGTCTCCTGGCACTGCTGAGGATGTGAACAGGCTGGAGCAGGGACCGTCTGGCTTCCTGAGCTGATGTGTAATGGCTATAGCTGTTGGGCTGAGGTGGTGATGACTGATGGGCAGGACATGGTGCGGGGCTGGGGATCATCTGTGCAGCAGCTAAAGCTGCCTGAGCGATGAGTTACAGTCTCTGGACTTTTAAGGGAAGAAAGTGACAGTCATGGACCATGTGAGATGCTCAGCTAAAGGAGCAGGACTCTGGCTCAGCCATCTCTGGGGATGGCAGCTATGGAGGCGGCTGGCACAGAGGGCAGAGAGGGCACCTGCTCCACACTGGGTGGGAAGGAAGGTTGTGGATATGATGGAGAAAGGCTTTTCCCTCTGCCACTCTGCCTCCCGTGTCTCTGCCTGCCTGCACAGCACTGCCCAAGGTAGTGTCCCCACCATGACTCCAGCTGGGCACCGATTCTGTATTTTGCTTTCTTCACTTGGTCCTCTGCTGCTCCTTGGCTTTGGTGTGTCACTTTTGGCTTTTCCCATCCTTATTTGTGTTCTCTGGTTACTGTTACCTTACCCAAGGATGTTCTTCAGGTTCCTTTCTCTCTGGTGTTGGTGCCCACGTGAAAGGAGTCATTTCTTGGCACACCAGGTTTTAACTCTTTCATCCCGTTGAGTCCCTCCCAACCCCAGGTCCTTCCCTACTCCCCATGCAGCCTTTTGCTCAGGCTGTCGTCCCTGCAAGCATCAAATTCGTTGTCTTCAAGCACCAGTGTTTGATCTTTAGTCTCCACAGCCAAGAAGCATCTCTGGGATCTGCCATATCCACTGTGCCCCTTTCCTTTCCTGGCAGCCTCTGGAAGGCTCTTGGGAAGCTCCTTGGTTGTCACCACATGAGCTACATGAGGTTTAGGGGGCATGGTTGTAGTCTCTGCTGTAGAGAAGACATTGATGGTCTTCAGACAGGTGCCAGGGCTGCTGGCCTCACCACCTGCTGCCTCAGCTTGGTGAAAGCCACGTCAGGGGCAGATGTTGGCAGAGATCCCCCGTGATGAGGAAGGGGAGCAGGGAGGGCTTTTGCTGCCCATGCTGCTCTGAGCTCAGGGGTTACCACAAACCATCCATCCATCCATCCATCCGTCCATCCAGTTCTTGCCTTTGTGTCCATGCTCCAGCCCACTCCTGTTTGTCCCACAGCTGCTCCCTGTTTCTGCCTTATTTCCTAGTCCTGATCTGCAGACAGGCAGCCCACTAGCATGCCCTGGCCATCCCAGAGATGCTGATTGGCATGTTGGGAACCTTCTCCCCCTGTCTAAATAATGTCTCATGTGATTATTGTCAACAAAAAGCTGTTGCTGCTTTCCCTGAGGTACGAGGCAGGAGTTAGATGAGTGTGCATGGACACACCGCCTCCGTGTTTTCAGGAGAGAGAGGGTGATTAAAGGTTAGATGGATTTATTACAGACAGAAATGCATTTCTGCTGCTTCAGGCTGAAGTAGAGGTGTCAAAACCTATTGGCTAACCATTATGTTGGTCCTGGAACTTCCAGTGTAGGCTTTAGAAGACTGTAAGGGACTGTACCAGTCCCACTCATAATGGAAATCCTTTCTTAGAGGGTTCCACTGGGTCATGACACTGATCCAGTGACATTCCTGGGAGGCACTGATATTCTGCCTTGTCCCACTTGCCTTCACCAGTTATTTTTGTGGTGTTTTTTCTCTCCCCAAGATTCTGGACTTGAAAAAAAAAGAGAATTGTTAATTGGAAATTAAATGCCAAGAAGCACTGTGGGACCAGGTTCCCAAGGAGCTTGGAAATATGGAGCTGTAGTGTGGTGGATTCCCTCCATGCTAAGGGAATAATTTTTGTGGAAGTGACCAGAAGGATGACTTCAACATCATGTGATGCCCACCCATGGCTTCCAGGCTGGCTCTGGACCCTTGGTGGAGTCTAACCCTGAACCCTCAGGATTTCTGGGGCAAAATGACTCTTTTATCGTCTCTCAAAGCCAACCCTTGGGCATAGAAAGGCCTGGGGAATAGATAAGAAGCTCTGGGATCCTTTCCCACCTCTCACCAAGGCAGGAGAGGAGCATGGAGGAGGTGGAAACATGCAGCCAGCAGGTCATTGGCAGATCATTAACCCTGGTGCTGGCTCCTTGGTGACTTTCTTTACCTCAGGAGAGCTCTCCTCAGTGGGACCCTCTGTGTGCAGGCTGGGGGCACTTTCTGGCCATCATGAGCTGATCCCTTGCTGAGCCCACAGCTGCTTTCCCAGGCCAGCTGCGATGGTTAGGGTGCAGCATCAGCACTCCCAGTTCCTGCCTAGGGCTTCCTCTATTTGTGCCCACCTTGCTGGGCATAAAACTCCTCCAGGCTCTGGCTTATATATGGCTTATTTGTGTATTTCCAAGCAGGACTCATGTTCACCCCCACAGCTGCCTGTTCGGGCTGAGAGTACCGTGATCCCTCTTGCCCTTGGGGGAATGGTTGATTTTTATTGAGGGTGGCCACGTTCAGGGCCACAGTGACCAGCAGACCCTGATACACAGCAGGCCACCTCAGGCATGGCATTCTTGGGGCTAAAATGCCCTTATTTATTATTATTCCACTCTTTCATGGCATTAGGATTGCCCTGTCTTAGCTGGCTGGTAATTTGAAGACTCAGTGAAGTTTCAGTGGGGTGAGGAATTAAATGGGCTTGTTTAGAGTGGGTCTATCTCCAGCAGTTTCTTTGCCTTATTTTAGGGATGCCGGGTAAAAATCCAGTGCGTTGATTGAATATAACCTTGGTCCTTGCTGCTCCTCTGATCCATGTGCCCACTGGCCCCTGGCATCTCATTGTCACATGTGTGTGTGAGAGGTGCTGCTGGGTGGAGGGAGACACAGCGGCTTGCCGGCGCTGGATGGTGGTTTTTTGGCAGGGACTGTTTTCTGTCTCATTTTACTTCATTTCTTGGCGAAGGGAAACGATTTCTTGTTAGCCAGGATTCGGTGACCCGTGGATATCCCTGCATGCAGCCTGCGAAACACAAGGTTAGAGGCTAAAAACCTTCCTGGAGCTTAATTGGGCTGGCAGAAAGCTTCAGTTGTGGGTAGTGTCAGCATCCTTGTTTGGTGGAGGCTGATTTGGGTTTCAGATCCAAGCTCTTCCCTTCGCTTTGGTCCGGAGGAGCTGATGAAGCAGCCACTTGAAGCTATTTTTCTATTTTCACATGGAGTGCTCTCGAGGAGGAGCGCAGCTGCAGGCGACACAGTCCCGGGATGCGGATCACGGAGCTCTGCTCCCTGAGATGGGCTGAAAGCCCCTGATGTGGCTCCACGGCTGGTCAGTGGGCTTCAGGTGGTGAGCTGTGGTCTGGCTCGGCTCCTCTTCTCCCTGGCTGCTCAGCTTCCCCAGTCTGAGCCCATCCATCCTCCCCAGACGGCAGAGCCTCCAGGTGAGACCTTCAGGCACCTGCCGTGTCCCGCAGCCAGGTAGTGGCTCCCACAAACAGCCTGGGATCGGCTCTGCCTCCTCCTGGCAAATGTCCCTGCCCACGGTGGGGGGTTGGATTGAGATGGGTCTTTAAGGTCCCTTCCAACGTAAAGGAGTCTGTGATTGTGTGATCAGGGCACAGGCACTGAGAGGTGTTGGAGCTGCTTTTCTTTTGCAAAGCTGGAATTAAAAGCCAGAGTGATGGTAGGGGATAGGAGCCTGTGGGTTCATGAGCAAATCTCGTTCCTCCTCCTCTTTTAGCTCCTTCTGATGACAGGAGCACGTGCTGTGCTGCTTTGGGGTCGGTGCCCGGGTACTCTTCTGCTCAGGGCTTAGGCAGCAATTTGATTTCAATCATTAATAAAACCTCGAGAATTGGCTTGAAAAAATTTCTGTTGAAATTGCTTTGTCCTGCAGGCACCAATTCCTGTGTGTTCCCAGTGGGAGCTGATGGACACGGGTGCAAATGGTTGCTTGAGGGATTGAGGTGAGCCCAGGCAGGTATCAGCCAGAATAGGAGCATTGGCTTTTGCTGCTTTAAAAATAGCATGTTTGAAAGAATTTGCTGGAAAACCGGGATTTGGGGAGTGGAGGGAGACGCAGTCATGGGATGCAGCACAAAAAGTGAAGACATTTGCCACATCTGTGTTAGTGTGAGGTTTCCATCTTGTGTGCTGGGAGACAGAGGCACTTACATGACCACCACTCCTCCTAAGCGGGTCCCCACTCTGCAGCCATCTGGAATGAGACACGTGGTGACACCCTCTGCCTCATCCACATCCTTGTATATCATGTGATTGGGCTCATTCCTTGCATACTCTCCTCCTGCAACCTCCCCATCAGTCCATGGAACAGAGCTGGCTTTGTGTCTGGAAAGCACCAGGATCTCTCCTGGCAACTGGAGCGAAACCTACAAAGACAGAGAGCTGAGAGCCAAGCGGGCAGCTTCCTAAACATGCAGCCTGCGGGGGCTGGGACGTGCACATCATACCAGAGCATGTCTTTAATATTAAATAGATGGAAGGAAGATGTCTCCTTTTGCCTGAGGGATAAAGAGATCTGAAACTCCTCCTAGACTTTGCTGCTTGTTGCATCCGAAATACGTGTGTCTCACCCGGGAATTAAACCTCTCTGGGAGCCACCAATACCTGGCTGCAACCTGTGTGTAAAAATGCTCTGTCATAGGTGATGTGTGTGGTGTGACAGAAAGTCTGAATGAAGGATCCAGGGACTGGATTTACCTCTTCTAATCTGTAGCTGTGTGCACCCCACCGTCTGGACGGGACACTTCTCATGGTGTCGCAGCTGCCATCCCCTGGTTCCCTAAGGGTGGTGTTCCCCCAGTGCTGGACCTCCTCCAGGAGCTCTGTGAGTGCCTCAGAAGGTGCACCCTGCTTTGCAGGGACCAAGTGTTGCCTCATTCCGTCCCATCCTTCCGCAAACAAACTTTGTAGGTGCAAGCACTGAGCACAAGGCTTGGCTTCTCATGCGTTTGAGAGATGAGTCCATGAGACTCTTGTTTGTAGCCATGGGCTGTTGGGTTTACTGTGCTGGAGAACTGCTTAGAAAACCCTCCAGCTCGCCACTGCCATTTGTTGGGAGACCGGTAGGATGAGAGAAGGATTTTTTTCTTACCTGCTTGGCCATGAAGCTCCTGGTCTGGCCATGGAGGTGGACTGTAGAGTTGAAGCTGCACTATCAGCAGAGATGCTTGTTATCATGGCTGCGTTGTGAAAGAACATCAAAAGAAGATGACCCTGCCAAACTTAGTCCAGGCTGACATTTGCCAGTGCCTCATCTGAGCTTGAGCAAGTCCAAAATTGTTGGATGTTGGCTCTCTGAAAGGAGGAGGACCATTGCTGTGTCTTGGGAGAACCATGGATGTGGCTTGTTGGCAATTCAGCATGGGGTGGATCTGGAGTGTACTGAGAGAGTGCCATGTGGGTGCCTTATGGTGTTGCTGGAGAGAGGTAAGCAAGAAAGGAGGAAGGCACAGGGCAGTGGAAGGATGAAGGGTTTTCCCCACTTGGAAAATACTTGTGTTCTTAGGAACAGTTTCCTTGCCAGGAAGCTCTGGCCAACGTCTGTCTTAAATGTTCCTCTGCTTGATTCATCCCATTTCCTCCTTGCTCCTCTGCATCCTACTGCGTAATTCCTCTCTCTCCTTTGATGTTTTCATTCCCCATGTGTTTGTAGATTATGGCTGTGTCCCCACATAGCTGTCACTGAACCAACCTATCCATATTTAGCTTTTCTAATCTCCTCTTTCAGACCAATCCCTTCAGCCTCATTATTTTTGTGCCTCTTCAATGAACTTCCTCATTTTGTCTCTTGAGTCCTTTCCTGTCATGAATGGTCTGCTGAAAGGTGTCTGTGCCCATGGCAGGGAGAGTGGAACAAGATAAGTTTTAAAGTCCCTTCCCACTCATACCATTCTGTGATGTTAGGGTGGTATCTTGGAGGTGTTCCCCCCTAGGTCATTGGAAGAACCACCTTGTGGGGTGTTTGACTGATTTATGTACATCTGGAACGCCATATTCCCGCACTTTTCTTGCACAGTGACCTTGAGTGGGAGTGACATTTGCTTTGGGATGTACTTGCAGCCCTTGGATGTTTGGAGGCACTACCCAACATCATACCTTTGGCCACTGTAAAAGGTACAGCCGTCCCCACCCCACGCTCACAGCTTGGTTGATGAAAACACCCGCAAGCCAAGCCCACCTTTCCCCCCACATCCCATCTTTTCTTTCTCGTCTCTGCTCTGAAAACACCAGGGCCTTTTCCCAAATCATCTCTCATGCTTTACCAGGTTTTTAGTGGTGTAATAGGACCCCATCAGTGCTCATGGTTGCATTGTCCGCCACAGATCCACAGTGGCAGAGTAGTTGCAGTGGCTTTGTTCCTTCTCACCTGGGAGTGTGCACTGGGTTCTGAGGTGGAAAGGTGGTCCCAGCAAGCAGAGGAACCCATCCTAGATGAGACAGGTCTCAGCCCAGCTCATTTTTGCTTCAAGCTTCGGATCCATTTCCTTCTTTCTACATTTACTAGAATCCAGTTTTATACTGAAATGGTTTGTAAATCCCGAGCTGTCTCCCCTCTGGTTGACTCCTGTGTACTGCAGCTTTCCAAAGGTACGGACTTTGTGCCTGGATAAGCATTAATTAAATGATTCAATTATTAATGCTCTGAGTTTGCATAGGGGGATGTGTGTGTAGCTGTGCCCTGGTGTGAATTGCTGGAGGCCAAACAGCCGCAGTGCCAGAGTGTTGGAGGTGTAGACTTTCAGGACTGAGGTAGAGGAAAAACTGGGTAAAGAAACTGCAGGAAAGGTTGAAGCAGGGAGGTGGAGCCGTGCCATGCCCTAATGGAGAGCTGAACTGCTGTGCCAGATTCTCTCACTCAGCCCTGACCTACAAAGTGTCAGCTTTGGCTTGTGGTCCTTGATTGCTAATCCTGGCCAAGATCTGTTGGTAACTTTTGTGTTCTTGCTGTCTCCAGGAGCCTGTTTTCAGACTCTTTCAAACTCACCTGTTGATCTGCCTAAATGGAGGTGCCAAGCTCTGCAGTATGTTCTTCATCTCTGGAGCTGCTTGCGTGGTGGGTTGTTCCTGGATGAACGTGTGGCTGCTGCTCAGGATCCCAGCCTGGGTTTTCTGTAGCACAAACACAGAACCTGTAGGCAGGTTAAAGCCACGTGGGATGAAAATGCAGCTTTCTTGTGTGATTTTCCTTGCCTGCCTTGCAGATTGGGGTTTTAGGGCAGTCTCTAGCTTGGCTGTCTGCGACCTCTGTGTCCTTTGGCCAGGTTTGTGGAGCTGGTGGTTATCAACTGGCTTTTAATGGTGGCTGGAGCTGCATTGCACCGTGGCAAGTGGTTTGTGAAAGGTCTCATGGATTTATATCCTCCTTCCAGGAGATTGATGTGCTGAGGCACTCATGAAACCCTTTATGTTCCCCTTTGCCTGCTCTGATGTGCTGGTCAGTGAGTGCTGGTGTTAACAGTGGCTGCTGAGCACTGCTGGATCCTTGGGCACAATTGCCTGGTTATTTTAGAGGAAAGAAAATAATTAAAAGCAAGACTTTGCCCTGTGGTGGTTGTTCTACATAGCACTCTGCCTTGAAGGACATGTGGCTGGTGTCGGTGGCGCAGAGGGTGCTGGAAGACATCAGATGCAGCAATGTGAGAAGCCAACCACATGTCAGTGATGTTGGCTGTGTTGACAGAAGGGTGAGCTTGGACTGTGGGGCTTTAGTGTAGGATGTGATTCCTGCTCGGACAGCACTTGCCAAAGGTGAGGGTGACTCTGGTGACCACGGCAGCAGTGATGCTGAAAAAGTGGGCAAGGGCTGGGTTGGTCAGTGTGAAGGACACTTCTCTGGTCAGGCTCCATGTTTCCAACCATCTCTTCTCTCTTGTGACCCAGATGCATCTCCAGTGCTTTTCCACATGGGACTTTTCTCCGTTTCCCCACAAACCAAGCTGCTTTGTGTTTTAATTTAATCAAGGAGAAGCCTCCGTTGCGTCCTCTCCGTGGGATTTCAGTGGTTGGTATAGGTGAAGAGAGACTCAACAGCCTGTCCTCAGTCAACTACTGGGAGTGACACATGGAGGTCCCAGCTTGGATTTCTTTCCCACGTCTCTCGCTCACATCACCTGTCCGCTTTCATTGCTGCTCCTCACTACCTTTCTCCTACCGGAGACACCTTTTTTTTTTTCCCTTTCTGCGAGCAGATCTGATAGTCTTGTAAGTGGTTGGAGCAGGTGACTTGGTGCCAGCACGTCTGCCTTGGATACTATTCCTGGCTTTATTGAAGCCACAGTAATATGCAAGACTGTGCCTCTGCGGCGTCTGCCTCCTCTTGATCTTGAAATGCTGCAAGCACTCAGATAAGCCTGGCTGTGCTCGAGCAGGGATTTCATTCCCCTCTCCACTGCAGAGAGAGAGCGGCTCGTCGGAGGTCGTGCTGGGCTGTATTTGCATTTCTCCTGCAGCATGGCTGGCGTTGATAGGCACCCAGCTGGCTGCATCACCTGGCTGTGTGGATCAGTCCCTCACCGCTGCCACGGTGGGAGTTGGACCTCCGGCGTTTCCGGGTGGGATGTCAGCGCTCCAATGTTCCCATTAACTGTGACCAGTCTGTTTTCAGCAGGGCTGGCGGTGGGGCTGTGAGCTTCAGGCAGAAATCCTCCTCCAGGCTTTAGTTCCTATGACCTACCCACGTGACGCCAGGCCAGACCTCCCCAGCCAGGTCCTCTGCAGAGTGCTCAGATAAAGATGAGTCTGAGCTGGCCACCATCTTCTCTGGCTGTTCTGCAGGGACTTTCCAGCCTGGGAGAGGGTTTGCATGGGTGGAAGCAAACCCCCTCCTGGACCTCGGAGCTGGGGTGCTTGGCATGGCCAGGAGAGGACAAGGAAGCACTTTTTGTAGGCAGAGCCTTCCTGTTACACCTTGGCATCAGCAGCTCCATGGCTGAGAGATGCTAGGAATCTCAGAGTGCTGGGAACAGATGGTGAGGAGCATTAGGGACAAGTTGCCAGGGAGTGTGGTGGGAAATTGCCCACTCCTGGTTTGGTTTTGGGGGGATGGTGATAGTCCTGGGGGGCAGAACCAGTCTGGAGCATGGGAGTGTGTGTCACCATCTCCCACCGAGCCTAAGGCTGGGAATTTGGGACCTCTGCTTCTTAAAAATCCTTATTTCCCATGCCAATTGCCTGGCTCTTTTGGGGTGGCACTGGCCAGGAGGTCCCACACTGGCTTGTCCTCTGCAGGGCAGACTTGGGGAGTGCAATGCTGAGCCCGCTCCACTCTGTGCACATGGGGCACACGGAAGTGTTGATCTTTCCCTGTGGCATTTACTGCTTCTTACTAGGGGGGCTGTATGAAATATCACTCCTTTTTTCCCCAAGTGCATTCCCATGGTCCGTAGAAATAACTGGCTTTGTTTATTTGAACTGGAGTTTATCTAGGGAAGAGAAACTGTCTTCTGGAGCAGATTTCTTTTTTTCACATCTTAGTGTCACCAACTTCAACCTCGTGCCAAAGCAAGAGGGAAAAGCAGTGGGCAACAGTGTTGGGTTTGGTGCTCCAGACCATGCACCCAGCTCCATCCTTGGACCTGGCACTTGTGCCACCATTATTTCCCTGCATGTGTGGATTTGCTGGAAGCTCTTGTTGGCTGCTTTGTTGCTGGAGAAATCCCGCCAGCAGTCAGGGTTTGGTGCCACCTGTGCTGTTTGGGGAGGGGATCTTCTGGAGCCTTCTCCCTGCTGCCTAGTTGCCTTGAGCACCTCCAGTGTGTCAGGATGTTGCTGCTTGGGAATGTGACTGGGAGCTCTGCTTGCGTGTGGATTCAAGATGGAATCATAGGCATGGTGGGCACCAGAGCCAACAAAGAGATTTGTCTTCAGGGTCTGCATGCCTGGCTTTGGGGATCAGGTTGGAAAACACTCTTTGAAATCCCTGCCGAGGTCAGCAGTGGGGAAAAGGCACTATGTTATGGTTAAATGCAAATGTTATGGTTTGGGCATTTGGAGTTGCCCACCAAAGATGCTCATCAGCTGGATGGATCCACTCCCTGGTTACCTCTGTCTGTGGTAGATAATCTGGAAAAGCAAGTCTGTGAGGCATGCAATGACTGAGCAGGGCAGGAGTGATGACATCAAAGCTCCCAGCAGTTGGGCTGAGCCGTGCAGTGACGTGGGACATGTTGGCTGCAGCCTCCAGCAATTCAGCTTCATGGAGAAGTTTGGTCCATGTTTTGTCTCCTGGCACACACAGCCGTGAGTTTGTGACCAGAAAGAAGGCTCCCTCTTGGCTTTTATCTCTGTGTCTGCAGGAGGGGAGGGACCTTCTAGATGAGAAAAAATGGGCCACTCACTGTGTATCTCCTTTACATGGAGATTCACTGGAGCTTAGAACCATCTCGGATGCATTGGTGGTCTCATGCTGAACCCTACAAGGTCCTGGCTGACAGACAGGGAGTGCAGCTCTGGGGGTGCCCTACGCCTTCACATCTTCTCTGCCCATGTAGATGACCACAAATATCTCTACTGGTTGTTCTTTCCTGGGGTTTTGGCATCGCTCTTGGCTCTTACTGCTCCAAAAAGCACTTTTCTCGCCTGTCTTTGATTATCGAGGGCAAACCAAAATTCTCATAAATATGAGTGCATGGTCTGGGTAGTGCAGGGGATGACATCAAAATTTGTGGGCTGTTTTTATGTTTGGTTTGCCCTCTTCTCTTTCTCCCATCAGCAAAGTGGTGTCCCCTTAATGACTGATGCCAATGAACCCATGTTGGCACAGCTCTAAGATGGCAGAAGCTGCTTTGTTGTGCATCTCCCCATGCCAGCGCCCACACTGTGCTTCCCTTCATGTAGGCCCCCATCCCACCTTCCATTGGGGGCTATTAGGAGGGGTAGGTTTGAATCACCCCCGCAGAGCCTGGCGTCGCACGGTGCCATCGGCATCACCCCGGCCTCTCCATGGATTTGCTTTTCCCCCACGGGGCAGCGCCTGTTCCGGCGGCCGCTGCCGCCCGGGCTTGGCTCCATTCCACTTCTGTCCTCGGCAGTGGTGAAAGCACGTTCCTCATGATGGGAAAGCCTCCGCCAGAAACACAAAGGGCTTTCATTAGGGGAGGCAGTGGCGGGCGGCGGGTCACGGCCAGCGCCAGCACCAGCACCGGGAGGCTTCACCCTGTGTAACTGCTGCAGGGGGGTGGCTGGAGATGCACCAGCTCCCTCCAGCAGCGAGCGAGTAGCCGGCATTTCATCTCAGAGCCGACCCAGCTTGGAAAGGGAAATAAATTTTCCTTCTTCAGAAGGGATTTAGGGCCCGGAAGTGTTAAACGGGGTGGCCAAGAGGTGCAGAGCTGCCTTTGGGAGCCAGAGGGCTCTGCTAACGCAGCCCTGTCAGTTGGAGGTGATGCGAAAGCCACTGCTCTGGGGGCTGATTGCTGCCCACCTCCCCCTTGACAGCATTTCCCTGGGCAGAGGGAGCTGGGTGGCCACTTGAGGGGCAGAACTGCTGGCAGAGCTGCTCTGTGGTGCCCAGGGCTCCCCCAGCCATCCTGCATCTCCTGACCTTGGTTGGCAAAGCAGGAGGATGAAATGCTGTGGCACAAGGAGATAAGAAGCATGCAGGGGGAGAGGTGAATCCAGGGATTGATCCATCTGTCTTGTCCTTCAGCCTGGCTTTCGGCTTTTTTTGGATGTGTCCCAGTGAGGAATCTCTGTTCCTGCCCTCATCCCTGAAGAACCACCCTGGGCCTTTTTGTTTTTCTCTGGAGCTTCAGGCGAGGGAACAGGAGAGCCGCCTTGTCTCCCCACGGCTGCTAAAAAAGGCTGTTTGTTCCAGAGCAGGGTGAGATATGAAATCCCATCAAGCCGCCTCGCTTATTAGAGAGATCTCAGCGAGCTGCTTATTATGCACCGTGGCATAATGCAGATTACGAATGTGACCGGGCGATAATTAGCGGAGCTGGAACTGTAATTAAACGCTCCTGTGCTGCGCTGTGGTTTCTGTTGCAGAGTGGAAGGAAGCTGAACGGTTTCAGAACGCGCAGGTCCTCGAGGTGCACACGCGACCGCCGCTCCCGAGGTGATGGGGGCGAGTGGTCCCTGTCACCCCGCGGGCTGTTCCTGCTGCCCACCCAAGCCAGGCAGGCCCACCTGGTTCCTCCCTGGCTTTTGCCTTGATGGAGATTGGCTTGGGGTTTGCAAAATGCGACGTTGAGGAGCCCCTTCAAAGGAGCCTCATGGTTCCTTGGAGAATCTTACTCTGGATCTACCGAGATGCACAGGATGGGATTGCTGTGTTTCGGGGGGTGATTTTCCTGTGAGAACCTCTTGGCAGCCTCTCTGGTTGTTTTATGCCAAAACCACCGTTCTCTAATCCCATGGGATGCAGTTGGGCCACTAGCTGTGGAGCAGCCTTAGAGGTGGGTGGTGATGGAGGGCTGGGGATGGGTTCCTGGAGGGAGCTGGTCCTGCTGGTGGGCTGATGGAGGTGGTTGTGTAGAAAGGAGCTGTGGAGCACAAGGTGTGCTGCTGGCAGAGGGGAACATGTGGTCCAGTCACTGCTGCTTCAGACCTCTGGGGCATCTTTAATGCCCAGCGGGGTAGATCTGTTCTGATGAGCTGTCTGAAGTGAGGACAGATGCAGGAAGACAAGGAGAGGACTGCAGACAGAAGGTGCTTTGTGTTCTGCTGGAAGAGCAAATCCACTTGGCCTGGCAGAGCCAGAAGATCTCAGAGTTCTCTGTGAGGGTCATATTTATGACTTCTGCCTGCAGGCACCCCTTTGGGAGCAGGTAGAAGCCACTGGCAGATGTGATGTTCTCCTCTCTGCTCCTTTACCTAGAGATTTGTGTGACCAGGGATGTGGAGAGGGTTAGGAGTTGGTGGGGAGATGGGATGCTCCAGACACTTGCTGTGGCTGTGGGTACTGTATCGCATTGGGCAGGTGAGGTTGGGCATACAGGCTTCTTCTGGAATTGTAAAGGATGGAAGTGAGGGAGCAGGTGAATTTGGCAGCTGGTCAGGACCAGGGTGGGAGTCACCAGTGAGGTCAGAAGTGGTCATGGTCTGGTGTCTGTACCCACACTTGGTGAACACAAACTTGGCCTCTCCAGGTGTATAATATCTCCCCTCAGCAGAGATTTAGGGGGACTTTTCTGAGTGCTCCAGAGGGATCTTCCCCTGCTTGAAACCAGAGCATAGGTCAGCATTCTTGGATGATGTGAGTTTCCACAGTCTGCTTCTCTTCTGAGGTTGCCCAGAGTCTGATCAAGATCCTGAATAGTAAAGAGAGGAGGTCTGAGTCGAGGAGGAGCAGCTTGCCACAGAGCTGCTGCAGATCCTTGTGAGCCAAGGAGAGGAGCTGGCTGGCAGTGCCTGGCTTGGCTGATGAACCCTGAAGGACAGGAAGGTCTCCACCCTGCCCTTCCCTTGGCCAGCTGCAGAATCAGCCTGTCAGCCATCCTCCTCCCGACACTGCTGTAATCTGCTCGCATGGCAGAGCGACCAGGAACCTTGGCTTGTCAGCAGCAGGGTGGTTTGGCCAGGCTTTCACTTGGCATGTTGGCTCTTTGGCTTTCCCAGCCTGGCTCTGGCCATGGCATGTGGTTTTTATGTGCAAGGAGAGCACAATGGCTGGATCAGGCTCTAAAGCAGACAGTTGCACAGGGAAGAGGGATCTGGTCCAAGCAGCTCTGTCTTCAGGTGGTCACAGGGTAGATTTGGTGCTGGAGGGAGACCACTACTCGTTTGTCCTGTCCTGCCAGTTGAGCAGAAGCTCTCTCTAATGAGCCATCGAGTCCAAAGTCATTGGCTGCATTAACATCTGAGCCATAGCCAAGAGGCATCCTCAGCAGGGATGATTACAGAAGCCATCGGGGAAGGAACTTGGAACAAGCTCTTTCAAGCAGGACCACAGATATCTCCTGTGGAAGGACTTCTGGGTGTGATCTGTGTGACTCCAAAGCACTGGCTCCCCAGGTTACGTGGGAATGGGCATGCCAGGGTGGGACAGCCCTGTGAGATCTTTGTCCTCTGACAGGGTGTGGGACGTCAACTGAAGGTGACAGCCCTAGGCTTGTTGTTCTCCAGGAATGTTGATGCCTGTTGATACTTGCCTTCCCTTCTGTATTCCCGACAATATTGCTGATGGGTGACTGTGTGTTTCTCCTTCCCCACAGATGGAGTCTCCGGTCTCTACACCCGCGGTGTTGCCCTTGCACCTCCTTGTCCCGGTTGTCAACAATGACATCTCGTCACCGTGCGAGCAGATCATGGTCCGCACCCGCTCGGTGGGGGTGAACACCTGCGACGTGGCCCTGGCCACCGAGCCCGAGTGCCTGGGCCCCTGCGAGCCCGGCACCAGTGTGAACCTGGAGGGCATCGTCTGGCAGGAGACAGAGGATGGTAAGTGTCACAGGGCTCCTCTCTCTCCCCCAGTGTCACGGTGGAGTTAGGGCAGTCCCTTCCTTCCCACGTCCCTGCTGTGTCGTGTGTTGGCACGTCCTGGGCTTTCTCGCCACCAGCTGGGTGGTCAGGACAGAGGAGCCGTGTGGGAGCAGCTCATAATCCGTCTGGCAGAGGGAGGAACGGGCCAATACTTGCATCAGCCCCACGCGTTGTGTCCTCCTCTTGCCCAGACAGCGGGTGAAAATCTGAGCTGCCATTTCTCTGCCTCTCGACAAGGGCTGACTTGTTCTGGAGGTGCCGGGGAAAGGCCGTGCCAGCCGGCACGGGAATTTAACGGAGTTGACTTCATTTTTGCTTGGCAACCCGCAGGTCTGTCACAAAAACGCTCAAACCCTGGGAGGCAGCAGAAATCTCCTGCTGGATTAAAAAACCCCAGCGGAGCTCTCAAAATCGACTCGGCGGGAGATCAGCCTCTCCGCTCTCTTGCCAAGCCAATCCAATCTTTTTTTTTTTTCCCTGCTGGAGCTCATCTCATCCATGCACAGCTTGGTTTGCTTTCCCAGGTCCTTTGATGGGTTTTCGTTGCTGTTGGGGCTCTGCCAAGGAACGCAGGGATGAATAGGTGGCTCAGCAGCCCATGGCGAGCACTGGAACCCGGCCTTCCCTCCAGGCTCGGTGGGATGCCAGAGGTTTCTGCCTTGGGAGGTATGGGGTGAGCTCCTTATAGTTGTGTCTGGAAGCAGAAACAGCCTGGAAGCACGAAGGTGAGAGAGCAGCAATGGTGGAACCTGGTTGATAGGTCGTCTCAGCCAGGTATCCATGTGCTCCTCTTGGACATCTCTTGCTTTCTTGTTGCTGTTTCATGTGGAGAACAAAGCTGTTGGCTTTTATCCCCAGCCACTCCTCACTTTGAACTGTCTTTATCCTCAGTGGAAGCTGAACTGAAACCTGTGTTCTCATGAGCTGCTTCCAATGGGGTTCCCTTCTTGCTCTGTGCTCTGGGAAGACAGGGATGAGCCCAGTGTGCCTTTCCTCTCTCTCTCTGCTTGGAAACTGGTTTTGAAAGCGTGGTCGGTGCAGGACTAAGTGCTGTGGTGGCCTGCCATGTGAGAACAGAAGTTGTTTCCCTTGGAAAAAGCATATTGAGAAATAGCATTTGAGCTGTTGGGAAGAGAGGAGTGCATGGACCATGCTGGGGGAATAGGGATGTCTAGCTTGGGATGGGCACCTCTGCACTCCGCTGCCCTCTCTGCTTCACCATCTGTTCCATATGAAAAAGCTCATCTGGATTGAAGCAGCTGGGAGCTGTGTTTTTTATGGTGCTGCAAGGGAGAAGGACACCACACATTGTGAAATCTGAGAGAAGCAAACACAAAGCAGGAATGATCAGGAGCTCTGTTCTGTGCATCCCAGGGCTGGGGGATCTTTTGGGGGGAATGTGCTCCAAGGAAACCTGCCGAAGGTTTGCACTGAGCTCCCAGTGCTGGCACTGCTGGTTCCATGTCTGCAAGAGCCCCATTGCTTTACAGGATGCAGCACCTTCAGTGGGGAAACTGAGGCATGGCTGGGCTGGCTGTTGGGACACACAACCATGCACAGGAGCACTGGCATTCCCACCTGTGGGGCTGCCCCACCTCCCTGTCCCCATCAGCCTGCTGTTCTGCTGTGACTTCCCTCAACACAAAAGCCCCAGAGCTACAGAGTTCCCTGAAAATTCCAGGACTGCTGGAGAACCCCACAGGCAGCAGCAAAGCTGATGAGAACTTGGACCTTATATGGGGTTTCTTGGGTGGAAATCAGTAGAGGCTCATGGTGGCCATGACAGGAGGGATGGATTGAGCATCCCTGAGGTGGGAAGCACAAAATCGTCCTCCCCTGCCAGTTCCTGGCTGAGAGGCAGTGCCATGGGAGCGGTTTCTATTCTCCCCTCCCTTTTCCCCTGCTCCTCACCCCACTGCAGAGCTCCGTGCCCGTCTGCCTGTCTGTCCACATTACCCCTTGCTTCCACAGCCGCCGCTTCGGAGCGTGCCTTGGAGGCGTCCTGCCATTTCCCACAGCCCTGATATTTTTAGTCTGTGGTAATTCAGTGAACTCACACAGAGATCCTTCTCTGCTGGCTGCTGATGGTTGCCACCGTCGGGAGCAAGGATTTTACATCCAGCCCTTCAGAAGACGAGCCCTGACATTGCCTTTGGTTGCTTCTGGTCAGTTGCGTGTGTTGGCTCCAGTTGTAGCAGCATCTCTTGCCCTTGAGTGAAAAGGCAGGGAAGAACCATCCCTGTTTTTTGCCTGACATGTCCCTCCTGCCTTCCCATTTTCACTGATGGGAGTCAAGGGTGATGCTGGACCTGGCTGTCCAAAGCTGGAGCTTGGGAAGCATTTGGGATGCTGTGAGCATCTCCCTTTGCCCGAAGGATACAGGGGAGAAAGCTACACCAAGGGCATGTCTACACATCCAGATGAGGTGTTTCCAGCACCTAGAGACTGTCCTCCAGATCTCCAGAGGAATCTCAGCACCTCACCCCGAAGGACCCATCTGCCTTGGGATGTAGCAGCCTCACTGAACTGCTTGGAAGGACCCCAGGGCAGCAGGAGCAGCTCTTGGCTTGCATCAAACTTAGAATCACAGAATCGTGGAATGGTTTGGGTTGGGAGGAACCTTAAAGATAATCTCATCCTCTAGAACGAGCAGGGGAAAAGGGAGGGGAGAACAGAAACTGCTCCCATGGCACTACCTCTCACCCAGGTTGGCAGGGATTTTTGTGCTTAATGATTTTGTACTCCTTGCCACATCACTCTTTTTGCTGCACCATTAGCTGCCAGGTCCCCTCCATCGACCTTGACAGAGATGGTGTCACATGGCTCAGAGCATGGCACCTCCTCACCTCTGCTCCCTGTGAGCTAACCAGGACCCAGTGCCACACCGGTGCTGTTCGCAGCCCAAACAAGTACAAAACCTTCGAATAACAAAGATTTTGAGGTGGCAACACCTGGAAAATGTCAGCACACCCCACATCCCTTCCTCCAGCTCCATGCTGGGATGGTGGTGGCAGGTCACCTACAGCTGAGTTTTGCGCACTCCAGGTGTTGGATTGTCCTTTGGCAAACATCTCTTGAGGGTGTGATGGAGTGTGAGCATCCTCAAGGGTGGAAGATGCCACAGTGGATGTGTTGTCACTTGGAGCAGGAGGGAGATGCAGCAGATGTAGAATGGAGACAGAGGGGAAGGTGAGGACGAAGACTGGGCAGCCTGTGCCAGGGCCTCACCACCTTCACAGGGAAGCCATGGATGGACCACAACTCTTTTGAGTATGACCATCTAGAGAGTTCCTTATCCACTGTGTGATCCATCCATCAACACCATGTCTCTCCAGTTTAGAGACAAGGATGCCATGTGGGACACTGTTTGATGCTTTGCACAAGTCCAGGTAGATGATGTCAGTCACTTTTCCCTTATCCACCAGCGCTGTAACCCCATTGTAGAAGTCTACTGAATTCGTCAGGAATGACAGAAAGTTTCCCCAAGGAAAATTTTGCCCATGATGGTAATTGGTGAGAGATTGGTCCTCCCTGGGTGAGGGGACCCTTGTGCCAGACCAGGATCTTTGCACATGGGCAGGGTCTTGGGAAAAGTTGGAGCATCCTAAAAGTGATGCAGCTGGAGGGGAAACGAAGAAGAGGAATCTCAAAGATTTTGTGACTGGAAAAGAAATTCATGGAAGAAGGGTTATGTCAAAGCCCAGGCATCCTGGAAGTGCTTCAGCTAGAGGAATTCATGGAGATTGGTTGGGTTTGCGAGATTCACCTTTGAAAAGGGGGGAAATACGCCCCGATACAATGGCTCTTGGTGCCCACAGCAGTGTTGTCCTCCATTCCATGTAATGCCAGGATTTTCTTGTACATTGCCCTCCTGGATGGCAACCTTACACCCTAACCCACCCTTAATTTTTCCACCACTCCACACTGATGTGAAGACTTGGTGACTAGCATGCTGATGGGTTGGACCTAGATTTGGGTGGTATTGATTCATTAAGAGGTTCAAAGGTGTCACCTTCCCATGAAACCAGGTGGGACTGGAGTTATCCAAGTGGGATTCCTCCTCTTCAAGAGCATCTCTGTTCCTGGAGACGTGAGGGCATTGCCTCCTCACTGCCCTCCCTTGCCATGCCTGTGCCTGCTCATCATCCTGCCATGGGAGGGGGAAACGGTGGGTGAAAAAAGCTGCTTAGGATCTGTCCCAGGGTTTAAATTGTCCTGGGTTATTGTTGGAGGATTAGGAGGGGATTTGGTATGATTGGTTGCAGCGGGTTAAATATAGGCTGGTGTGTGTTGGAGGGCTGGTGTTCCAACAGGGAAGGGAGGAATGGTGCCATTTCGCTTCACCCTTTCCTCTTTCATCTCTCTTTTGTGATTGTGGTGACAGGGAGGGAAAAAACGCCGGCACCTCCTTTTTAATATCTCACTTGGGCTCTGGGATGCACGAGAGACCAGAGTTTTGTCAAGCAATTAACTTCCAGTGGTGCACACAGGCTTTGCTGACTCAAAGAGGGATTGAACCTGCGGGGACTGGGAGGAATGGGGTACAGGTTAGGCCTGCTTGTCCCTCAGTGGCTCCCAGATCCTTGGGTAGCTCCTGGGAGCGTCCCATAGCAGCACCTAGGAAGTGTCCTGGGAACAATGGGGTGGGGTGCAGAATGCAGCCAGAAGGTTTTTTGGGTTTTAAGGAAAGGGGGACAGGCTCTTGCCTGCCAAAAAATGCTGCATTAGGAGGAATAGAGATAGAAGAGCACATTCTATGTGCCCTCCTTGGGATGCCTGGGGCCAACATCCCCCTCTTCCTGTCCATCCCTCTGTGCATAGGGCTGTGGTTTCTACCTCAGGTCGTCTCCATCGTCAGGTCCTGCCCATGTCCATGTTAAGGCAGGTCCCCTTCCTTCAAAGGCAGGACCCAGCCTCTCCTGCTCACTGGGATGTGCCAGTTGTGGATCTCAGCCGCGTGCTGGCACCATGTCTTCCCATGACCTGCTCCCAACCTTTTTGCAGGAGAAGGAGAAGACCTGCATTTCATTTCTCTTTCTGAAGGAGACCCACGTGTCGGGCCTCGGCTCCATGTATTATCCATGCTGGAGCCTGCAGCTGGCTGCTGGCACAGCACAACGGGGGATGTGGGCTGAGATTTATTAACAGGCTTCAGGCACAGCTGCTCCGGGCTCCCTCGGCTCCATCCATCTCCCGGGGCCGTATATCTCACCGTGCTCATCAGCCCTTGCAAACACATTTCCGATCTTCCAGGTTTTACCTTGCTTGGATAACCGTGCTCGGCTCTGGTAGTGCAGAAATCAGAGCCATCCGTGGTGGGGAGGAGATACCCCAATGCTGAGGGATGCTGTGAAAGACCCCTCTGCCTTCTAAATACTTTCCCATGGCCTTGGCATAGCTGTGAGCCAGGCTGCTCCTCTTCTCAGTTAGTGGGAAAAAGCTGAAACTCCAAGGTTTTCCAAACACCCAATACCTTTGCTCCATGATGGGAGGATTTGGCCCCATGGATGGTTCTCCAGGTGGAGGTACAGAGCAGAGGAGTGTCCCTGGAGGTGCTGGAGTGAAGCAAGGCAGGGTGAGAGTTGTTCCACCAGGGTTGGGTTTTCTTGTCAGGAATAGACACCTGACCGGGAATACTGGGCTCAGCTTGCCATCTAGTGGTAGTAACGACCTTTTCCAGAGGGCCGCGAGATTCATAGCAGTGCTTGGGAAGTCATGGGCCTGTTGGGAGATCTGCAGCTTCACATTGGAGTCCACAGGCTTGTTGTGGGCTTTTTTCATTTCCCCTGGGGGGTTCCTAGCCCTCAATTCCTGGAGATTGTCTTCCCTATCTTACCTGAGTGCACATAGAGCCAATGTGGATCTTCAAGTCCCTCCCAGATCCCACAGCCCTTTGGGGGTGGCTGAATTCAGCATCCCCATGAAAACAGGGAGGAGGAGGAGACATTGAGTGATGCCTGCCATAGCCATGCTGAGAGAGGGAATGAGCTCAAAAGTCTCCAGCTTCCATTTTGGTGCTCTCCAGCCCTAAGCCCCACGTCTCACCTCTCCCAAGAGCCCAAGACCCTTGTGTGCCTTTCTCCAGCCCTAGAGCTGAGCTCTTCCGCCTGCCTATCTCATGGGGAAAGTCCTTGACAATGTGGGGTCAAACCTGGCCCCATCTGACCCCCTTCCCTTGCCTTGCAGGGATGCTGGTGGTCAACGTCACCTGGAGGAACAAGACGTACGTGGGGACACTGCTGGACTGCACACAGCACGACTGGGCACCTCCCCGGTAAGTTGGCAGTGGGCTCTGGGAGGCTCTGGTGGGCTCCTGGGCACCGAGGGCAAACCCAGCCCCATTTGGGCCCCCATAGCACCCGGCACACTCTGGTCCATGACTGTGGGGCTGCCATGGGAGTTGGCATCTCCTGCTTGCACAGCTGAGCTGCTCCCATGGCTCTTTGCCCTCACGGTCGCAGATCCCTTGTCCTGGGGAGTGAAGATGTTTGAGCATGTCCCGGTGGACCTCTGTGGTTCCTTTTTGCTGGCCAGAGCTGGGATGAGTCTGCGGGATTGGTAACGAGGGGAGGAAGGGGATCCCCACCATGCCACAGGGATGGCGCAGCTTGGCGTGGCTGTATCCCCATTAAGACTTCCATGTCCTCCTCCCGGCAGGTTCTGTGACTCTCCCACCAGTGACCTGGAGATGCGCAATGGCCGGGGCAGGGGCAAGCGCATGCGCCCCAACAGCAACACGCCCGTCAACGAGGCAGCCGCTGCCTCGGACAGCAAAGGGACCAGCAACAGCAGCAAGACTCGGGCGGGTGCCAACAGCAAGGGGCGCCGAGGCAGCCAGAACTCCTCGGACCACCGCACCCCACCCGGTGGCACGGCAGAGGACGTGAAGGCCAGTCCCTCCTCTGTCACCAAGCGGAAGAGCAAACCCCTCTCCGACATGGAGCTGAACTCCAGCTCGGAGGACTCCAAGGGCAGCAAACGCATCCGCACCAATTCGATGGGCTCGGCCACCGTGCCGCCCGCCGCGGTGAAGGTGGAGCCAGCTGCCCTGGACCGCAACTGCCCTTCTCCCATCCTCATCGACTGTCCCCACCCCAACTGTAACAAGAAGTACAAGCACATCAACGGGCTCAAGTACCACCAGGCCCATGCACACACAGACGATGACAGCAAGCTGGAGGCAGACGTGGACAGCGAGTACGGCGAGGAGCCCTCTCTGCACACCGACGTCGGCAGCTGCAACGGTGCCGCTGGCTCGCAGAAGGGCTCGCTCTCACCAGCTCGCTCGGCTACTCCCAAGGTGCGCTTGATGGAGCCCCACAGCCCCTCCCCATCCAGCAAGTTCAGCACCAAGGTCCCCTGCAAGAAGAAGGTGGGTGGGGAGGGTGACACGGACCCGGGTGCCCTGTCCAATGATGGTTCTGAGGATGGTCCCTCGGTGGCTGATGAGACGAGTAATGATGACTTTGACTCTCTGGAGAAGCGATGTGTTGATAAGGACAAGTCGAAGAAGGCCTCCGGTGCTAAGCAGGAGAAGATCCCTTCCAAAAGCTTGAAGTCTGCCAGACCCATTGCGCCAGCCATCCCCCCACAGCCAATTTACACCTTCCAGACCACCACCCTCACTACCGCCAGCCCTGGCTCCTCTGCTGGCCTTGCCACCACTGTAGTCCAGACCATGCCAAACAGCCCCCAGCTCAAACCCATCCAGCCCAAGCCGACGGTGATGGGAGAGCCCTTTGCCGTCAACCCTGCCCTTACCCCTTCCAAGGAAAAGAAGAAGAAAGACAAGAAGAAGAAGGAGCCCAAGGAGGTGGAAAACCCTTTGACTCCTGGCAAATCCTGTAGAGCGGAGGAAGGCAAGAGCCCTTTCCGGGGGGAATCCAGTGACCTGGGGATGAAAGGAGAGGGGCTGCTGAACGGCTCGTCTGACCCCCACCAGAGCCGGCTCGCCAGCATCAAGGCTGAGGCAGATAAAATCTACAGCTTCAGTGACAATGCACCCAGCCCCTCCATCGGTGGTGCCAGCAGGCTGGAGAACACCAGTGCAGCCCAGCCTCTGACCCCGCTGCATGTCGTCACCCAGAATGGGGCAGAGGCCAGCTCAGTGAAGACCAACAGCCCAGCCTACTCTGACATCTCTGATGCCGGGGAAGATGGGGAGGGCAAGCTGGAGAGCGTGAAGGCAAAGGATCCGGAGCAGCTGGTCAAGGAAGGCGCCAAAAAAGCTCTTTTCCCCCCGCAACCGCAGAGCAAAGAGTCTCCCTACTACCAAGGCTTTGAAACCTACTATTCTCCAGGCTACCCCCAGGCCAGCCCAGGGCCCCTGAACTCTGGCGGGCAGTCCACAGCAGAGACACAGGCCTTGAAGCTGAAGAAGGATGAGGAGCAGGAGAACCCGGAGGTGAAGGTGAAGAGTGAAGGCTGTGAAGAGAAGAAGGCAGAGCTTGGTGGTGGCTCCAGCCAGCAGCCCTCGGTCATCCAGCAGCGCCCCAACATGTACATGCAGTCCCTCTACTACAACCAGTATGCCTACGTGCCACCCTATGGCTACAACGAGCAGGGCTACCACGCTCACCTGCTGAGCACCAACCCTGCCTACCGCCAGCAGTACGAGGAGCAGCAGAAGCAGAGGCAGAGCCTGGAGCAGCAGCAGCAGCGAGGGCTGGAGAAGAAGGCGGAGCTGGGCTTGAAGGAGAGGGAAGCAGCACTCAAAGAGGAGTGGAAGCAGAAGCCACCCATGCCCCCAACGCTGACCAAAGCCCCGAGCCTCACGGACCTCGTCAAGTCAGGGCTGAGCAAGCCCAAGGAGCAGGGAGGTCCTGACATGGCCAAATCTGTCATCATCCCCAAGCTGGAGGACTCGTCCAAGCTTCCCAGCAGCCAGGTCACTGAGGGGCTCAAGGTGAAGCTGAGTGATGCCAGTCACCTCGGGAAGGAGACTGCCGAGATGAAGGCTGGCTCCGAGTGTGGCCGGCAAGCGGAGGTGGACCCTGTGCTCTGGTACAGACAGGTAATGCCCTGCCCTGTCCACCAGCCCAGCTGGGGCTTTGCTCCTGGAGGAAGCCCCTCACTGTGGCTTTGCGACAGGGCTTTACTGGGGCCATCACCTTGGAGAACACTCTGCTCGTGGTGGAACTCCATGAGATTCCCTCGAGGCCAGAAAAGGGATGGGGCTGTGAGGCCATAGATGGGCCAGGGAGAAGCTGGGGAAGAGGAGTGGGGTTCAGTAGTCTCCTCCAAACCCAGGCTGGGTTTAGGACAGGCAGGGCTCATGGGGAAACTGCTGTTCTTATGGTTGGCTGTTCTTGCAGGAAGCCGAGCCCCGGATGTGGACCTACGTGTACCCAGCAAAGTACTCGGACATCAAGACAGAGGATGAGCGGTGGAAAGAGGAGAGGGACCGAAAGTTGAAGGAAGAAAGGAACCGGAGCAAAGAAGCCACGTCCAAGGAGGACGGGAAGGAGAGCACCAGCTCTGAGTGCAAGCTGACCCCGCCTGAGGAGCCTCGCATGGTGGGGAAGGACCCCAGGCCCAGTGTCCACGTCCCTGTGTCCTCACCCCTCACACAGCACCAGTCCTACATCCCCTACATGCACGGCTACTCCTACAGCCAGTCGTATGACCCCAACCACCCCAGCTACCGAGCCATGCCCACCGTCATGATGCAGAATTACCCAGGTAGGGAGCTGGGGCCTTGCCAGGGACATCCTTCCCCAGCTGTCCCTGCTCCCAGAATGGGGAGCAGCTGTGGGATATCCTCTTGCACACATCCAGAACCATGTGATCCCACTGTGCTGCCCGAATCCTGCCCTGTGCCCTGACTGCTTTTCTTCCCCCAGGATCATACCTACCCTCCAGCTACTCCTTCTCTCCGTATGGGAGCAAAGCGACTGGCAGCGATGACAGCGACAAGTCCCGAGCCAGCCCCAGCGTGAGTTGTAAATCCAGCTCGGAGTCCAAGGCCCTGGACATCCTGCAGCAGCATGCCAGCCACTACAAGAGCAAATCACCCACGGTGAGAGTCAGCAGGGTGCTGGCTTTGCCCAGCTCTGTGGGACACTCCCTGGATCCTGTACTCAACCAGGAGCAGTGCTGGCTGCCATGGGGTTTGCTGTACTTGCTGCTGTGGGAAACTTTCATGGAGTATTCCCGCAGTATGAATCCTTTGGGATGAACCAGCCAGCCTGTGGGCAGGGCTCGCCCTGAGAAGCGCTGGGGCTCCTCCAAACCCTGCATGAACCTGGTGATGCTTGTCTGTAGCTGTGGAGCTGGTGGGTGGGATATGCTGGCTGTCTCCATCCCATGGCTCCTGTTGGCCTGAGCTGGAGACAGAATTTTGACACAGTGAGGAAGGAGTTGCCCTCAAATGAGGCCTGTGTCCTAAGCACAGTCACACTCCCATGTCACAGAGCTGTGACACTCCTGTCACCTCATGGGAGGCCTTTGGGTGAAGGTGGGGAAGTGTGCCCCGGGGTAGCTGGCCACATCCTTCCCTTCAGCATGTGTTGCTCTCCTCTCCAGATAAGTGAGAAGACATCTCAGGAGCGGGACCGCAGTGGCTGTGGGGTGGTGGGGGGCGGTGGAAGCTGCAGCAGCGTCGGGGGAGCCGGAGCGGGCGAGAGGAGCGGCGACCGACCCCGCACGTCACCCTCCCAGCGCCTGCTCTCCACGCATCACCACCACCACCACCTTGGGTACTCGCTGCTGCCAGCACAGTACAACCTGCCCTATGCAACAGGTGAGAGCCGGGGCTGGGCTCAGGGAACCGGGAGGGAGCCAGACCCGCCCCTGGGCTGTGGGAGCCCTTGTGTTGTCCCCCGGGCTGCCAGCTCCTAAGACTGCTTCTCCTCCTCAGGTCTCTCCTCCACAGCCATCGTTGCCAGCCAGCAAGGCTCCGCGCCCTCCCTATACCCACCTCCCCGGAGGTGAGAACGGTAAGGCTCTGCTCCCATCGGGACGGGCACGCAGGGGGTGCCCTCGAGGGTTTAGGGTTCGCCCATTGCCCCGGGGCTCGCGGGAGCTGACTTGCCCTTGGGTCGTGGCAGGACCTGACGCGCCGGGATGCCTGGGCTGTACGAGACATGTGACTGGCTCACATGGGGAAGCGCTGGAGACTCCTTTAAACATCAGTTGAATGGTGTTAATTGTTCTGCTTGACGTTCCTGCCGCAATCAGAGGCAGACTCTTGTCTTCTCTGCCCCCCCCGTCGGACACACACTGACTGCCCCCCACACCCCTTTTGGTGAGTGGGTGAGCTGGTACCTGCGGAAATATTTATTCTACTGGGCACCAGCGCTTGGGATGGAGGCATCTCGCCTGTCTGGTGCATATGAAGAGGAAACAGAAGCACTGAGGTTTCTCGATGGATTTGGGACCCTGCCATGTCTCTTCGAGCTGCTGCTTCATGTTGGGACTGGGGGCAGGTGGAGCACGGGGCTGAGCCTGCCGTGGGGTCTCAGGAAAGGAAGGGCTGGCTAATGGAGCCACAGCAGGTGTGGGCGGGCTGAGGGGAGCCTGGGGGTGGTGTCAGCCTGGCTGGAGGGAGCCGTGGGGCACAAGGATGTGCTGCATGTGGGGCTCTCCCTCTCCCAGTCCCTCATCTGGTCCTGCACCCCACAGCACCCTCCGCTCCGTGCCCATGGGCAGGAGCCACTGGCAGGTGGCCAATGGCCAGAGCAGGGCTGGGGAAGCTCTTGGCCCTGGTGAAGCAGCCTCTGACCTGGGGTGCTGGTGCTCCACGGGGCTGGGGGCAGTGGGGCACAAAGCTGGGGATGGTGTCTGTCATCCTTCGTGGGGCTGCCAGGGTCCCCCAGTGCTGTGCACAGTCCGGACTTGCCTGAAGCTCCTGCCCGTGACTTTCGAGTTGGTTTCTGAGCTGTGACTCTGCAACCCCCTGGCCTTTCCTCTGCCCCCCTACCCTGGCAAGTGCTCCCCAAACCCTGGGCCAACATGTCCTGCTGGGGGGGTTGTGGCTCTCCTTTTCATCCACCTTTTGCTTTTGGGGCGGCTCCCCCAGGCCATGGGCAGGGCGCAGTGAGGAACAAGCACACAGAGGTTCTGCCAGAGACACGTGGGGCCATGCCGGTCCCCACTCTGGCCTCATGCTGGGGCTGGGGGTACCAGGACATGGAGGAAGCCAGTCCCCACTCACAACTGCTCCCCAGAACTGAGGACAGGGGCTTTCTGGTCCTCTGCCCCCAGCCCCAGAGCGGCTCTCCCCGGGCCGACGCTCTACCTCGGCCCCGCAGCGGCCAGGCCACCCCAGCTCCTGCCCCCTCTCCCGCTGCCCGGCCGGGGGGACACGGGGGCCGTGGGTCTCGGTTGTGTGTGTGTCCGTGTCGCACCCGGCCCCGAGGGCCGCTGTACGGGGATGCTCTGCCCGCCGGGCTCTGTACATACTGTAAAAAGCAATTGTTTGAA
Organism: Formicarius rufipectus; assembly: GCA_013399695.1. Classification (NCBI taxonomy): domain Eukaryota; kingdom Metazoa; phylum Chordata; class Aves; order Passeriformes; family Formicariidae; genus Formicarius; species Formicarius rufipectus. The sequence goes on along the minus strand of VXAU01005533.1, from coordinate 366,223 downwards.
AGCTGTTGTTTTGGGTTTTGTTTTCTTTCCCCGTTTCTCCCCCATCCCACCGTACCCAGCTAGAAAGGAGGCGCCGGCTGCTCTTGGCCCTGGTTCAGGTGCCAGCAGCACAGTGGTCCCAACCTGCTCTTGTTGTTTGAATCATTTTTCTCCCACTCTTCGTTGTCTTTGGAAGGAGACGGGGCCACGTGGCCCGGCACACTCTGTGGGGACAGGGTGGGTGACGTCCAGCGGCAGCTCGACCCACCCCCTTACGGTGCCCATTATGGGGCCAGACGCAGCCACAGGGCTGGGGACCCAAGGGGTCGGGGTGCTGGGGGGAGCCCCACATCCCACCCATGGAGGAGTGTCCCACTGGCTGCTCCTACCTCCAGCCTCGGCCAGTCCGGCACAACCCGGCTCCCGGCATGGCCGGGGCCCACCAGCAGCTCCAGGGGCACGGAGGAGGCTGTCTGGGCAGGGGGGCTTGAGGGTGTCACAGGCTTTGTTGGCAGTCGAAGGGCGTTGGGGGGCTGCTCCCCACCTTCCCAGTTGGGTCCCAGTTGAGTCTCCCTTTAGGTGTTAAATGAAACAACCGTTTATGCAGGATAGGTTTGAGGTTTGACGTTTCAGGGCTCCCCAGGTCAGCTGTTGCCCTGCACTGGGGGGGTCCCCCTGCCCAGCCTGGCCAGGCCGTCGGACCGTCGGTGTTTATAGCTCTTGTTTCCATTGGCGTTGATGTGTTGGGTTTCATTTCAGTCTTCCTGACTCTGCCCTTCTGTAAAGTGTACATTATTACCGAGTTCCTTGTTTTTTTATATATATATATATATAAATATATATATATACAAACTGTACTCTTCTTGCCTTTGTACATTTGGGCAAGGGGGGAGAATAAATCTTTTTAAGAGACAATCATAAACCTGTGAGGGTGGCTTTTTCTTCCTTCTCCCCCCAGGTCTGGTCCTTTATCCCTAAAAACTGTGGCCAGTGATTTTTGGGGGTGGGAGAGGGGGTTGCCCCCCACACTCATGGGGGCACCTGAGAGGGCTCAAGCAGCCTCATTGATCCAAGGCTGCATCCCTGTGCCCCTGGTTCTGGCTCCGCAGCTCTGCCCCAGCATCAACAGCTCCTGGGGGTGTTGCAGCTCAACTCAGATGGGATAATTTGGGGCAGAACCTCTCAGGTTTGAACCCCTGGGCACCAGGTTCTGCCCTCCACCATCGCCCCAGGGGAGGCACTGGGCAAGCAGGGGGTGACACAGGGCAGGGCTTGGCTCCTCCAGGTCTGCCACGGAGCTGATCCATGTGGGAGGTACCACCCAGGGGCAGCAGAGGCACCTTCCACGTTTTTCAGAGGGTTTCTGAAGGCACTGGTGATCTGAAACATCCACATTTGCCCACCCGTGCTGGAAGCAGGGCAGGAAAGGATTTGGAATTGTCAGAGCCATGCGTGCAGTGGCACAGCCTCATCACTGCAGCTCGTTAAGTTGCTGAGATCAACCTCACTCCAGCTCCATACCGGGATCCTGCACTCTACCAGTAAAGGAGCAAAGTGATTCCCATCCCATCACCTTTGGGATGTGCTGGAGTGGAGCACCATGTGGTGGCAGCAGGGCCCTGGCACATGCAGGGACACGCAGGAGGCACTGGGCTGGAGCAGGGGCAGCTCCAGCTGTGAGAGGATAAAACTGGGCCCTTCAAAAGCCAGAAGCAGCACTCGGTGCTTCTTCAGCCAGGGAACATCCCTTCCACAGGTCTGCTCTGTCAGGGGTCTACCAGCACGACCCAGCTCTGATTCTAAACTGATTTACGGTCTGAGGAGGGAGCAGAGCCACAGGCCCCTTGGTTTCATGGGAGGGGAAGGAGGGCAAAAGACATACAAAGTTTAAGATGATTTATTTACACAAACTTTTATCCCAGCCCAACCTCTCTCCTCCTGGACCAAACACTGACCATGATGGTTATGGAATGGCAAGAGCACACAGGAAAAATCCTACAGTCAGGAAGAGCTGAGGGCATGGCCCCGGCCCCATGGGCATAGGTGACACATCCCCCTTCCCTGGGGCCTGTCAGAGCCAGCCACGATACAGCTCCCATGGCACAGGGACAGGGCTCTCCTTCTCCAGCATTGGACAGGGCAGGGCTGGGACATGACCTACTGCCAGCACCATGTCCACACCCTGGGAAAGCGCCTGGATGTGGAGAGCATCCCACCACCTGCCCTCTGGTTTGGATACAACCCATAGTGCCATCTCAAGCCTTGAGCTCATCCCTTTAGGAAGGCGAGGAGGAGCAGAGGAGAGGGCCTGGGGCTGCTCTGTACCTGTCCTGGGTGGAGGTTAAAGGCAGGAGTTTCTCTTGGCTCTTTGGACCATCCCAACCATCACGGCACAGGTCAGGACACTGTTCCTACCGAATAAGCAGCCCTAGGTGTGTGAAGTTCGTCTGAATGCCCCTTTTTATTGAATGCCGTGATAGTGCAGTGGGAACATGGAACAGAGTTAAGACTGTGTAAAACAAAAGCTGGAAGAGCAAGAAGTTTCAAAAAAAAAAAAAAAAAAAGGGAAAAAAAAAGGTTAGACCAGTTAAACCAGCATTGGAGCAGAGACACACAGAGGGTTTAATGTAGTGTTAAAGGATAAACTCGAGCGTCTCCTGCACGTGCCCCACACCAAACCAGGCCATTTGCTTGAAGTCTTCAGTGGGAAATGAAAGCCTTGTCTTCTCCCAGCTGAGCACACGCCAGGAAGGCACCGAAGCAGGTCCGGAGGAGTCCCAGGGTGGTGCCACACCCTGGTGAGGGCCCCAGCCCTGGGGCTCCCACACCACGAAGCTGCACGGGAAGAGCTCCTATGCCAGTTCATAAACATCTTCCTTTTCCTAGTGATGATTACATGTGTGATAGATAGTTCTCTAGGCAACATGTTTCAATGAGAGTCAACTCTGGGGATACATAGCCCAATCTAACAATGAGAAATGCGCTTGCAGTCCGACAGAAGCTTGGTTTGCCTTTTCTCAGGAAAGGAGGAGGAACCCTCTCTCCCCTCCACGGCATGTCGGGGTCCCGCTGGAGTCCCCACTGCAGCTACTCTTCGTCGGAGGAGGAGCTCTGATCCAGGGGGTACACCATGAACATCACGTCTGGCCGCGACGGGACCGCAGGGTGACCAGGCCGCACGATCTCAAAGCCCAAAAAGCTGAATGTCTTCAAGAGTGGAGCTACAAAAAAGAAGAAGATCTGTTACCACCAGGAATGATCCTCTTTACCTGCCTCACCCTCGAGCCATGAATATCCAAGAGCACAGAACACCCTCCGGGAGTGCATTCAGAGAGGAACCATATTCAGGTAACAGCCCTCTCCAGCAGCAGGTTTTGTCTCTTCTGTGCTCATTGCAAGTGTGAAGGGGATTTGAGTTGTGCAGCTGAGCAATTTGTCCATATTTCTTCCTTTCCCCCTGACAAACAGCAATGGTTGGTCATCTACCTGCACCAGCCACAGATCCCTACTTTCCCAGGACACACGTGGCCACCCCTCAGGTTTTACCCTGCACTTCTGTGGGCCCTGAGAGCAGAACTGACAGCAGCAAACAGGAACCTGCTTAGGGACTAGGCAGATGTTGTCTCCATGAGGAGGTCCTGGAGCTCAGTGCAAACTCCAGACAGCTCTGCACATGTTGGGAGCACCCCAGGAAATGCACCTTGAGTTACACAGGGAATTCAGAGCAGGGTCAGCCCAGATGCCCCCACACCTCACGGCTGCCAGACAGGGTCCTGTGACACAGTAACTTACTGAAACCATGACTCCTCTGTGACCCAGGACAGTCACCATGGTGCAGTGTCTGATCCCTACGGCCCCCTCGGGTGATCAGCTCCAGGGCGCTGAAGAGCCACACAGAGGAGCACCTGGAGGTATTTTCCAGCTGGACAGACAAGGACCTGGACTCTGGGGTGCTCCACAACTCCTACAAACTAGCCCTGGTATGAGCTGTCCCCTGTCCCCAGCCTGTCACCCACGCAACCGGCGCTGGTGGTGACATAACAGCCAGGATTTAATCCCCAAATTATTCTTGGCATGGTAATATGGGATGATGACATCTTCCTGGGCTCAGCTCAGCTTAGCTCTGCTAACGCCCTTCATTTCGGAGAAGTTGGTGGAGTAAAATTAGAGCTGGGGCTGGAATTACTCGCTGGGTCATAGCCTGTGCCTGGTGGGACTTAAAGTGACATCTCCCCCAGCCCCCTGTGCTCTAATCCCTCACCCAACAGGTCTGTCTTTAGATTCTAAAGTCTCTGGAGCCCTAAGAGTCTTGAGCCAGAGCCAGGATTACCTGTAAGTCTGAGAAGGGCAAAAGTGCCAGGAGATCTTTAAAAAGCAACTGAATTACAGGGCAGTAAGCTGGAAGTGCTTATTTCCTATCTAATAACTCCTCCCTGGCTTCACCTTCCACATCACAGCAGCCTGGTGCCAGAGACTTCACTGCTTACCATCTCTGGATCCTCCCAAATCACTCAGGAACAGCTTTCTGCACCAGAGTACTTAATGGCAAGGCAGAAAAGGAGATCTTATCATGGAATTACAGAACGATTTGGGCTGGAAGGACGTTAAAGCTCATCTCATTCCACCCTTTGCCATGGGCAGGGACACCTTCCACTAGCCCAGGCTGCTCCAAGCCCTGTCCAACCTGGCCTTGGACAAGAACTTACAGAGATAGGGCAGCCACAGCTTCTCTGGGCAACCTGTGATTGTTGCCATCCAGCGGATCTGCTGGAGCAACCAAAACACACCCTCACCCATAACCTCCAAAAAGGGTTTATTTCCTCCACAAGAAACGATTCCCGTAAGAATTTTGCATGTAATGACCCCTGCAGTAAGAAAGGCCCCGTGGATCTTGCCCTGGGATTCCCAGGTTTCTGTCCAGTTCCAGCAGCACCCTGTGGGCTGTCGGGACAAACCAGAGTGTGGGGGTCACTCCTCACCTCGATCTTCTCTGCTTTTCCTGAAGCAGATGAAGACATAGTTGACTTTCATTTTTTCTTCAGCAAACTCCAGCAGTGCTGACAACCTGCCAAGGACGGGGAAGACAAAAGGACATCAGCTCTAGGAAGTCCTGTCCTGAGGAAGCCTCTGAGTGTTATCAAATTATCAACTGGATGTTCTCAGGCACAAAGATTGTTTACAGCCCCCTTCCAGTGAACAATGGGTGCTGAAACAATGGGCTTCCTGCCCTGCAGATCCAAGAGCTGTCCTTGCTCTGAGACACCAACAAGTCCCTGTCCTGGCAGCCACAAACACTCTCCCCACCCGTGGCGCTTTGGGACTGAAGCCTTCGTGGGCAGGAAGCAGAGTATCACAGCTGGTCCCAGCCCAGGCTGCATCCCCTCCACCGGCAACGCCCAAGGGGGGGATCAGGGAATTCTGTGCTTTTTGGGAAGGAGAAACATCCAGAACCGAGCTCCTGGCAGGCAGAGAAGGAGAACAAACGACCCCTGGAGAAGCGTGTGCGCAGGCAAAGCCATTTCCTGAGTGCACAGGCTGGATGGCACAGCTGCTGCACCCTGAATCCTCGCCTCCTGCCTTTCCAGCTGGATTATTTCTGCCACCTCTTGATGGAAGCTGCGCTGCATTAACCCCTGTGCAAGCCCCCAGGGCAGCACACGGAGCCACCGCTGTCACTTGTAACCACTGGCGCTGCCAGAGCAGTGACAAACAGGCCTTCACTCCACATCTCATTAACCAGCCTTCAGCGCAGGGGATTAAATTTGCAAGGGTTCTGTTAATATGTTAATGAACTACTTTAATTATGGCCTCTCCTTGGCTGTTTCACCCAGCTAAAAATAACCTGACAAAATTGCGCTTTAAGTCACAATGACACTGGCAAATAAATCCCCTCCCAGGAGGGCCCACTCCCTGGAGAGCCGAGAGATTTACAGGCTGACCAGAGAAATTACACAAACATTTATCTGGACTCAGGGTCAAATGAGAAAAGTGTGAGACAGCAGCAGCACTGCCACTTCCTGAAGGTGCCCAGCGAGGGGGCTTTGCCTTAATTAGCCGGTGTCACTTAGGGATGGAGCCTACTTGGAGATTTAGGAGGAGCCGAGAGCTCTGCAGAGGAATCCAGCAAAGCCACAGCTCCATTGCAGACCTCTGGCACAGCACTTGGCAGGAAGGAGCTGCTCTGGAAGCTACGTTTACACAAACTTCCCCGAGCTGAGCTGTCTGGACAAAACACGACTGGATTCTGCCAAGAGAAAAATCAAGGCTCCTGGCAGAGCCCGGCGCCGGCGCGGCAGCACTCCAGGAGCAGATCCACCTACTGATGAGGAGAGCATCCATAGGATGGAAGGGGTTTTTTTCCCCCCAAAGAGAGGAAGACCTGCCAAGACAGACTTGCCAAGTGGCCGAGAGAAAAATAAAAGGAAAAAAATAATAAAACATCAGAGAAAGGCTTGTTGGCTTTCCATACCTAAGTATGCAAAGATTAATCTGCCCATTTATTGCTTGTTTTTCATTAGTGTTGAGACTGAAAAAATGGTAACTCATCTGAAATATCACTGGGGGAAAATATATCCCTGGAAGCCTAACAGGACAGTTCTCTGCAGACATGGGAGCAGGATGCACTGCAGACACACAAACCAGGAATGGAGCTGCCATTGTTCAGCTCATTCTCTCTGCACACCCCACGTGGAAGTCCAGCATGGTCTGGGTTGGAAGGGACCTTTAAAGCTCACCTCATTCCATCCCCTACCAGTGACACCTTCCACTAGATCAGGCTGCTCCAAGCCCCACCCAACGTGGCCTTCCAGCAATGGGGAGGCCACAATCATTCATGTAAGCAACGTCCTGCCCCCAGGGAGCCACGGCCTCAGCTCTGTGATTCTGAACTTACCCTTCTTTGCTTCCATCAGCTAATAATCCATCAGGGATTTCCACAAAGAGGCTCTGGTTTGAGAGCACCGCATCCCAGGAGGAGGTCTTCACCTCTGTGACCTTGTACTGGAAGTGGACAATATGAGGCTTCCCTTCATGCACTGGGACATCTTGGCTAACAGTGATCTTCTCGTCCTGGAAAAACAAAAACGTCAAGTCCTGACCAGCCAGGGGACAACTGGAGAGAGCAAATGCAAACAAATGGCATTAGGGTTTTAATGACAGTAAGATTATGCCTTTCCCTTCCCCTTTTGCTGGTTCAGGGACACATCACACAGTTCTCAGCCCTCTGGGTGATTTCTGGCCAAGCACAGTGGTGGTTCATGAACTGCCCTTCCAAGAACACAGCTAGACCCAACACATCAGCAGAGCTTCTGCTGTCACAGCCTGATCAGTTTCGGTGCCTCCCCCAACCCCAACACATCCTTTCTGTTCCAGGGACGACCACAAATTGCTTTCCCAGATTTTCCAACCAGTGGTTTGCCTGCTGGTGTAAGGGAGGAAAACAGCGCAAGGAGATCCCAGAGCAGATCTGAGGCTGGAGAGAAGGTCTTGTCCAGAGACCACAAACACACATGTCCCTACTCAGCCCTGCCCCAGCGAGAATGCCAAGCATGTGGATCTCAGACCCAGCTCAGCAGTTCCTAGAAAACAGTCCTGTGGTTAAAACTCCATTCCTCCAGACAATTCCTGCAGGAATTTGGCTTGCCCAGTAACAATTTCCATGTTTTCCTGCAAAGCCCTCCAGTGAAACAGCAAAGACCTGAGTTAATGCTGTCACTGTGGGGAAAGCTGGACTGTCCCATGTACTCGGTGACAGCTCGTGCATCCTGTTCCCTCACATTCCCAGTCACCTGCACAGCTCTGAAGAGCAGATATCCAGGGCCATGTGTGCTCTGCTCCCGAGTCACAGGAATGCCTGGGAAAGCCATGTGTCCCCTCCCTCCTCAACAGGTGGGATGGGCTGTGGTTTCCCCCACTGGGTCATTGGGTGAGCAGCTGTCCAGCCTCCAGGTGTTTTAATTTAACCAGGTGATTAATTCAGCAGCTCCTTACAAGCCTTTCCTGGCTCCTCAAGCTGCTGTCTCTCTGCTTTAATTCCTTGCCTTAAAACAGCTTATCTTTTCTTAAAATAGCTGCCCCTTGGCTGACCTATTGTGACAAAAGGCCACCAAGGATCTTAATGCTGGTGACAAAGTACCTCACTTGCAAATGGGGAGCTGCTTGGCCTCGGCAAGTGGAGCAGAGGAAGCTGCCCTTCGTTTAAAGCCCACAAAGCTGAGCTAAAAAACAAGTTTACACTTGACCAGAATAAATATCCTGTAGGAAATAAGTTTATTCATGGAGTTTGAAAGAAGCCTGCATGGCTGAGCTCAATAGTTCTAAGCTGAGTGCACCGACAACTGCTCCAGTGAAGTCAGGCTGCTGCAGAGTCAGGGTTGAGCCCAGAGAGTGCTCTGCACCAGAGAGGTACTTAAAAAACCAAATCCAAGGGGATTATGTGCATTTCCCTCAGCACTGACTTTATAGGAGCCTTTTACAGTTGCTGTTGGAGCGCAGAAAGCGTCTCTGTTCCAGAAAAGCTCACAGATGCTGCTTTTCTCATACTCACAAAACCAAAACCAGGGTGAGGAAGCTGAGGAAAGCAGGCTGGGATTGACACGTGGGAGGGGGAAGTGTGCCTTTGGGTGGGAAGACTGGCAGGAGCACTGCCATAGGAGGGGCAAAGTGTTCTGAGCCATCTGGTTTGAAATTTCCCTGTCACCATTTCTGCCCTGTGCTCCAAACTCAGTGAGGTTGTTCCCTGAAACCCCGCTGTGACAGCCCAGGAGCCAAAGGCAGCACAATCACAGCGTTTAACAGAACCAGTTCCCCCGGTTCAGTGGGAATTATGTTTACACAGCTCAGGCAGCCGACACTTTATTTCTAGGCATCCAAACAGAGATGCTGGGGAAGAGAAGCAGCTTCACAGGAACAGCAGCAGCCCAAAATTCTTTGGAAGCTGCTCAAAGCAAAATCCTGTCTACACAACAAGAACTTGGTTTTTGTTCACGCTGGAAAAATCCCCCCCCAAATCCCCCTGCCATGTTGCTGTGGGCAAAAAAATCCCCAGCAGACTCTTTCTTATACCCTGTCGCCCAAACCACCGGCTCTCCAGCCCTCGGCTCTGTTTCAGCAACATAAAACTACAAGGATGAGCTTCCACTTGGTTCCAATTCACTGAGCACAAAGTTTTCCAGCCCAGCTCCACTCCTCCGATGTCCCGGGAAGGACAGGGGGGAGGCCCCAATGCGTTGGCAGGGTCAGAAGAAAGGATGTTATGATCCACCCCAGCCAAGCGACTGGAGAGAGCCGTGGAAGCTCCGGCTGCTGGCATGTGCTGCACCTGCAGCCTCCTGCCAAGTCTGCCAGCCAGAGCACGTCCTGGACGTTGCTGTGGCATTCCCAGCTCCAGCAAAGCGCCCTGGATGGAGGGCTGAGCTTTAAGTCTCTTAACACAAAAATACCAACATCTATAGGGAGCCCCAGCTGCTTCGTTTATAGCGCTGTTGTATCCAAGCACTGTGTGCCAGAGGATGCAGCTCCTTTGGAAAGGTCATCCCTTGGACTGCAACAGCTGAGACAGCTGGAAAAAGGACTTAAGCTTTTGGATCTGGATGCCCTTCCAGGTCATGCTGCTGGCTGAAAAGCTCAGGCTGTTGTAACTACAGCACTGCAAGACGAAGCAGGCAACCAACTGGGCAGAGAGAGCGCCCATAACCCTCACCTGAGGTCTGACACACCCGGGGGGCAGTTCTGGGCCACTCATTCCAAGACAGGCATTGAGGGACTGGACCGTGTCCAGGGAAGGAAATGGAGCTGGGGAATAGTCTGGAACACCAGAGGCTCAGAAGGGGCTGATTTTCTGACAGATTCTGCTACTTTTGTCAAGCAATAAGGCCAGGAAGAATTCCATCCATATTTCTGGGATGCTGCTATCTGGATGACATCCCCACTGCCTACACACCACTGCCAAAATATCTGCGAGTTCAAGGCTGTACTGAAATCAAACACTCCAAAGTCTCCAAACTGTGATTCCCTCCACCAGCATGTCCTCCACCCTGAGCCCATTTTCTGCCTCTGGGCCCTGCCTGGTGTGTACACGAGGCTTGACAAAGCTGGCTGGCAGAAGTTTCACCTGCAGGGTCTCCTATTTCTCACCCAAAGGGGATTCATTACTTGTCCTGTGCCCTCTTGAAGCTATTTTTGTACCTTCTGTCTGTGACAGTGAGCCTGTTGTGCTGCTTCTCTGGAGTTCACACCCCTCTAACATCTGTGACAATTCACCTTCAGCATTAAGCTGACGGGACATTGTCACTAAAGCCTCAGAGGCTGACATTTTTTCACAAGGCAAGCAGGTGAAGAACATGTTAAAAATTCACCAAAGGAAACTCTGAAAGCAGCTGTGAGGTCTGGGATTCTCCCATGAGCTCCAAGAGGAATCTCTGGAAGCTGTGGCCCAGAAGGGTCTGTATCTCTTCATCATTTAACATCTGTGTGCCGCCCACGGGGCAATTACAAAATCAAGTCTAACACCTATGACAACACCCCTGGCTCAAGTGAAATTTGCAAGGTGAGCATAAACTTAGGCTGCCTCATTCCTGGCACATGGAAAAGCAGCCCTTGTCCCAGAAGAGAGACAGATGTGAGCCAAAGTCACACAAGTGCCAATTATTCTACAGGAAGGAGCAGACAGATCTCATTTGGAAAGAAAGGTCCTGTGGAACAAAGAGGGACAAAAAATGAGAGAACTGCACAGAGCCACGTGCTCCTGCAAGGCTGTAGACACAAACCTTCCTGATCTTGCCCTGTGCTGTGCACATGCTCTAGAAACACCCCAGGCAGAGAGGTGGCTGGCTGCCCTTCCCATCTGTACCTGGGTTCAGGCAGCTCCCAGGCCCCAACAGCTTCACCTTCCGGACCACAGGAAGGAGCTTATCAACCCTTCCCTTGTTGTGTTTCACCTTTCTGTTTCCCACTTCCTCCTTCTGCCAGACGTTTCAGGAGTCCTTTCAGGTTTTGATAATGTAGGTTCTGCAGACAATAGCTGCAACAGGCCCCTGGGAGCAGGGCTGATGAATGACCAGCTGCACAATGGGCTCTCATTTCTTAATAAACAGGTGATATTTAAGCAGGAGAGCTCTGCCTGCAGCTCACTCGCTGAAAAATTACCTGTTCTCCCACTTATTACTTTGGAGTTCTCTGTGTTTATTCCCATTAGAGTGTGAAAGGAACCAAACACAGCTACAACACGCGTACAGGTCGTTACTTAAGAGGTTAAATCTTTCTCACCTTATATATCAGAGCTGAAAGAGAAGGATCCCTGCTACCCCCTCGCCCACCGGGGATCTTCGACAGTGGGTGAGGGGCATCAGGAGCACCACAGAGGCCCTGGAACGATGTGCCTGCAGCACTGCAGCTGGGGACAGTTACTCAAAGGTAAAATACTACTGCAAGAGAGAAAAAAAGAGAGAGAACACCAGGTTACATTAGCAGGGATCACGTTTTGGAGGCTCCAGCTCCTCAAAACCCCAAATCACTCGTATCCCTCCTGCTCTGCAGCACCCGGATGTCAACATCAAACCCACCCACTGCCCCAGTGGCACCAGAACTGGCTTGTTTTGTTAGGAATGGAGGAGGGGCTGAAGCCAGGAGCCCGGAGAGAGTGCTGAGCAACCTCATGCTAATCAGGGAGGCCTGGAAGGCTGCCAGAAGCAGATGGCTGGGAACGCATGACCAGATGAGCACACATTTTCTAGAGACAAATATCTACAAATAGATCAACAGGGCCCAGGAGGAGGAGGTTTAAGTTTCACGTTTTCAAAATGAGGAGGAGCAAAAGGGCTGGTTCTTCAGACATTGTTCAATGCACTCCACAACATCCATGGCGATGTGTTTGCAGGCACATGAACCATCAGACCAGTGTCCTTCACCTCAACCCTAAAAATTCCAAGTTCACCCCAGAGATCTACTTTTATGAGCAAGAAAACAAGCTTCCCGTGCAGCTTCCAAACTTGTTTGGAAGTCCTACATGTGGTCTTCCAGGCTTATTTTGGACACAGCCTTTAATACCTGTTCCAGCTTTTAGGAAGCTCATGAAAGCAAATTATTTTGCTTTCTGGAGCTTTGCTTCCTCTCCAGCACCAAAAAGCCTCTATGTGGAAGCTCAGTGTTCCTCTAACACAACCAGCAAAAGTCACGCAGGGAAACCAGTCTTTCCCAGTGCTCCCATTGTAGAATATACCAGAGCAAAGCTCTGGAAGCACTACCAAAACAAAGGGGTGCAGGAGGGTTTTCATGAGCACGAGGCTAAAGTGGATAAACTCTGCAGCTGTACTGACAACTCACTGTCTGTCCTGAAACTTCTCACTTGAGCAGTTCCCAATACAGTGTTTTTCCACTCTAATCCCTCTCCACGAGGCAGACAAGCTTAAGTATCCAAACACCAAGTATGGAGCTGCACTGTCAGAACCACCTGAATCACTGAGAAAACATGAGATCACAGACTGGTTTGGGATGGGATGAACCTTAAAGCTCATCCAGTTCCAACCCCTGCTCTTGGCAGGGACACTTTCCACTAGCCCAGGCTGCTCCAAGCCCCATCCAACCTGACCTTGTAACCTGCCTGTGCAGGCTGCAAAACAACTAGTAAAATCTGGCATTTCTCAATGCAAAAAAGCCACATCTCACAAACACAGTTATGACACAGGCAGAACTCCCCAACGATCTCAGCTTCCCACCTCTTACCAAAACCATCTTTCTACAGGAAACACAAATATTCTTCCTCCACTTACTTCCTCCTCCAGGTTTGCTAGACTGGGCCCTGGGGCAGGGCTCCTGTGTGCCCTGGCTCAGAGCAGGGACCTTTTGGAGAAAAGGCTGTTTAAATACACCAGAAGATGTCCGAGGGCAACACTGGGTGTTTTGTGCTCCCCGGCGTGCCCGGGGCTATCAATGGGCCAGTGTGTGTTCAGTAGTAGTGGATGTGGAGAGGATGACAAAGCACTTTGTGCCGTCCCCACCCCCAGAAAGCTGTTGGCAGCTTTGTTATTCCCTTCCCTCCTCCCTCGCCCCCCTAGTCGACAATGTACTATTGATAGCTCTCTCCAACTTGTGGCCAAGGCATGGAGAAGCTGGATAATGAAGTGGAGTTGTGGGGGGGGAAAAAAAAAAATTTAAAAAAATCAGACAGAGAGGCAGTAGTTTTCATGCAAAACAGCTCGAGACACTCCCCAGTTTCACTTCCTCTGGCACATGCAGAAGTCAAAACACCAGCCCCCTTCAGATGCCAAGCCCTGCCCATGGCACTGCCCAGACCTGCACACCACCTCTAGCCCACCAAAACTAGGGTCCCTGCACGTCACCACTATCTCCTTCCAAAATTAGGGTTCCCAGAGCAGCACCCTCAAAATGTATGTGGGACACACACAAAAAGAGGTTTTGCTTCTTCCCTCTGAGCTTCAGGTCCCTGGGAAAAAGTTCATGCAAACACCCAGAACATCTGATCCCTTCGTGCATCCATGCACGAACAGCCCACTGCAACCCTGCTCCCTCAGGCCTGGTTGTAGCTTAAAAAATTAAGCTTATACTCCTTTCTGACCTCTCTCCTCCTTGAAGAAGCTGCTTTCCTGCAGCTTGGTTGAGATTAAGATGCATTTAGATCACCGAAGGCCTCTCCTTGGAGAAACTCCTCGGCTGAGCCCTGCCCGAAAGGGGAGCTGGAAGCCGGTGTTACACTCTCATCCCGCGGGTGTAATTTTAACTCCCTAAACTCCCAGCGATCCCAACCCCGTGCCCTGTCCTCAGGAAGCGCAAAGAACACCTCGGCAGCTTGGGAACCCCGTCATGGCTGTGCCAGAGCACCGGGAGCCAGACTGGGACCAGCACCTTTGGGGGGTTTTATTTGTTTAGAACACTGAGCTCAGAAGGAAGGACGCACAGAGCTCCCCTGACACTGGAGAAATTACGTCCTTTTGTTTGTTTTCCTTTCTGCCCCTTTCTGAGAGGCGCTCTGCAGATGCGGCTGCACTTGGCCCATAATAATAATATTATAACTGCAAGACATATATCCAAGCTTCGAGAAGCAAATTGTAAATAACCATCTGAAGACCACAGCCCAGGTCAAGCATCTCCCAACAAAGGCAGCGGCCAAGAACGGTGGCTGCTCCGTGCGCATCCTCTGGGCTCTTATCGGCGACAGAGGCGCAGGAAATGACACTCTGGGGACTCTAAACAAGGAACAGACACACGAGATAAAACCAGTCAGCTGAGAAAAACACATAGAGCCTGCAAAGTGGTGCCTGCTGACTCCCAACCTGCCTGGAAAAGGCACCTTTTCAGGGAGGCAGGGAGCGGCGCGGGGCGGGAGGGAGAGTGCTGCTCAGCGGGAGACGCTCAGGCCCCGATGAGCCCAGACCCACCCGCTGGGGGGAGGGGGCTGGTCCTCCAAGGGGAAGCGACGCCTCGATAGGGATTTTAAGCGGGGATAAGGCAGAGCGGTCTCGGCGCACCCCGCGGCCTCCCCACCGTCTCATCGCCCGCCTGCGCCCCGGGCCCGCCCGCTGCCGCCGCGCTGAGGGGCGAAGGGCGGCTGGGCACGGCGGCGGCGGGGGCGCCGCGCACCTGTCCTGGGTGTTTATCATCCTGGGCTCGGCTCCGGTGCGGCTCGGCTGGTCGCGCTGGTGCCTGGTTGCGGTTGCTGCTGTTGGCGTTACTGTTGCTGCCGCCCCCTCTCCTCTCCGCTCCGCTCGGCGCCGCGCTCCGACTGACCCCGCGGGCCCGCGCGCCGACACGCCCCCCGTGCCGCGCGCCAGACCACGCCCCCTCCCGTTAGCCACGCCCCCTTCCGCTTGGCCACGCCTCACGGCGCGCGGGCAACCCGGGAACCCAACGGCCACGACACAAAGACGCGCGCCCGACCACGCCCCCTCGCCGGTGACGTCACCGCCCCGCGCGCGCCCCCGCGGCGCTTAAGGGGAGCGAGGGGCGCGTGCCCGACGGGGATGGGTCTTTGCTCAGGGTCCCTGTTCTCACCTCAGCCCTCACCCCCGACTCTCCCGGGCTTCCCTGTTTTCCCTTCAGGGTCCCTGTTCTTCCCACAGCCCACCCGGCTCCACTCTCAGCCTCCCGGGCTCTCCCCGGGCTCCCGGTCCTCCCCTCAGTGTCCCTGTTCTCCNTCCCTCCTCCCTCGCCCCCCTAGTCGACAATGTACTATTGATAGCTCTCTCCAACTTGTGGCCAAGGCATGGAGAAGCTGGATAATGAAGTGGAGTTGTGGGGGGGGAAAAAAAAAAATTTAAAAAAATCAGACAGAGAGGCAGTAGTTTTCATGCAAAACAGCTCGAGACACTTCCCAGTTTCACTTCCTCTGGCACATGCAGAAGTCAAAACACCAGCCCCCTTCAGATGCCAAGCCCTGCCCATGGCACTGCCCAGACCTGCACACCACCTCTAGCCCACCAAAACTAGGGTCCCTGCACGTCACCACTATCTCCTTCCAAAATTAGGGTTCCCAGAGCAGCACCCTCAAAATGTATGTGGGACACACACAAAAAGAGGTTTTGCTTCTTCCCTCTGAGCTTCAGGTCCCTGGGAAAAAGTTCATGCAAACACCCAGAACATCTGATCCCTTCGTGCATCCATGCACGAACAGCCCACTGCAACCCTGCTCCCTCAGGCCTGGTTGTAGCTTAAAAAATTAAGCTTATACTCCTTTCTGACCTCTCTCCTCCTTGAAGAAGCTGCTTTCCTGCAGCTTGGTTGAGATTAAGATGCATTTAGATCACCGAAGGCCTCTCCTTGGAGAAACTCCTCGGCTGAGCCCTGCCCGAAAGGGGAGCTGGAAGCCGGTGTTACACTCTCATCCCGCGGGTGTAATTTTAACTCCCTAAACTCCCAGCGATCCCAACCCCGTGCCCTGTCCTCAGGAAGCGCAAAGAACACCTCGGCAGCTTGGGAACCCCGTCATGGCTGTGCCAGAGCACCGGGAGCCAGACTGGGACCAGCACCTTTGGGGGGTTTTATTTGTTTAGAACACTGAGCTCAGAAGGAAGGACGCACAGAGCTCCCCTGACACTGGAGAAATTACGTCCTTTTGTTTGTTTTCCTTTCTGCCCCTTTCTGAGAGGCGCTCTGCAGATGCGGCTGCACTTGGCCCATAATAATAATATTATAACTGCAAGACATATATCCAAGCTTCGAGAAGCAAATTGTAAATAACCATCTGAAGACCACAGCCCAGGTCAAGCATCTCCCAACAAAGGCAGCGGCCAAGAACGGTGGCTGCTCCGTGCGCATCCTCTGGGCTCTTATCGGCGACAGAGGCGCAGGAAATGACACTCTGGGGACTCTAAACAAGGAACAGACACACGAGATAAAACCAGTCAGCTGAGAAAAACACATAGAGCCTGCAAAGTGGTGCCTGCTGACTCCCAACCTGCCTGGAAAAGGCACCTTTTCAGGGAGGCAGGGAGCGGTGCGGGGCGGGAGGGAGAGTGCTGCTCAGCGGGAGACGCTCAGGCCCCGATGAGCCCAGACCCACCCGCTGGGGGGAGGGGGCTGGTCCTCCAAGGGGAAGCGACGCCTCGATAGGGATTTTAAGCGGGGATAAGGCAGAGCGGTCTCGGCGCACCCCGCGGCCTCCCCACCGTCTCATCGCCCGCCTGCGCCCCGGGCCCGCCCGCTGCCGCCGCGCTGAGGGGCGAAGGGCGGCTGGGCACGGCGGCGGCGGGGGCGCCGCGCACCTGTCCTGGGTGTTTATCATCCTGGGCTCGGCTCCGGTGCGGCTCGGCTGGTCGCGCTGGTGCCTGGTTGCGGTTGCTGCTGTTGGCGTTACTGTTGCTGCCGCCCCCTCTCCTCTCCGCTCCGCTCGGCGCCGCGCTCCGACTGACCCCGCGGGCCCGCGCGTCGACACGCCCCCCGTGCCGCGCGCCAGACCACGCCCCCTCCCGTTAGCCACGCCCCCTTCCGCTTGGCCACGCCTCACGGCGCGCGGGCAACCCGGGAACCCAACGGCCACGACACAAAGACGCGCGCCCGACCACGCCCCCTCGCCGGTGACGTCACCGCCCCGCGCGCGCCCCCGCGGCGCTTAAGGGGAGCGAGGGGCGCGTGCCCGACGGGGATGGGTCTCTGCTCAGGGTCCCTGTTCTCACCTCAGCCCTCACCCCCGACTCTCCCGGGCTTCCCTGTTTTCCCTTCAGGGTCCCTGTTCTTCCCACAGCCCACCCGGCTCCACTCTCAGCCTCCCGGGCTCTCCCCGGGCTCCCGGTCCTCCCCTCAGCGTCCCTGTTCTCCCCTCAGCCCTCACCCCCGGCTCTCACCGGGCTTCCTGTTCTCCCCTCGGGGTCCCTGTTCTCCCCTCAGCCCCCCTGGCTCCCATAATATGGGGAGACCCCTATATGTGGGGGTCTCACATAACCCCAGGCCCCAGGGCTGGCAGCAAACCAGGAGAGGGAGCAGGACAGGCGGCCTGGGCTGTGGGAAGTGACAAGGCCCAGGTGGGAACTGGAGGTTATGGGAGAAGAGGTTTGGGAACAGCAGGGCCGAGGAATGAACAGGAACATGTTGTTGGGTGCTGAGCCTTCACATGGGGTCAGGGACCGAGCAGCCCTTTGGAAGAGAAGCCCTGGAGACCCTGTGGATGACAGCCCTGAGGACTGGGGTCTTGGAGAATCTCTCACACTGACCCAGCCAGTCTTAGACCTGGGGTGACCACAGCCCTGTCTCACATGGGAGCTCCCGAGCAGCAGACACCACAGCCCAAGGTGCTCACAGACCCTGGGATCCGACAGGCAGCCCTGGTACTGGGCTTCCCGGTTCCCAGCGCTGCCCTTCGCTCGGCAGGAAGGGACCAGCTGTTCTGCAGAGAGCTGGACACCAGCCAGGGCCTGAGTTCAAACAGAGCCCATTAAATGGCCTTTTCCCCCTTCCTCCGCATTTCAGCCCCGCTTGCAGCCGTGGTTCTATTTATAATGCCCAGGAAAAGCGAGCTGAGACTTTCCCACAGTGCTGGCTTCTCAGGCGATTGTTGTTCGGGAAGCTGGAATGTTCGTGGTATTATTTTTGTATCCCCCCGGGAAGGGTTTGTGTTTCTTATTGCATGTCACTCCATGTCCCCATCTGTGCTGAGGAGGAGAGTGTGCGAAGCATGAGGTCTCTGGTGTTGCTCATGTCTCTCAGATGCTTTGCAGAGGTGCTTCTGGTTTGGGTATCTGTGCCTGTGAGGCCATTTTGGGGAGGGAGGTGGGTGATCTGAGAGACCTCTTGGCAGCCATGGGGCTGGAAGCTAGAAGAGCATCGCTGGTAGCCCTTGTCTCAGTGCCAAGCCCTGGGAGCACCTGTCATATCACTTGCTCTGTGCCTCAGTGTCCCCCTGGCATGGAGGATGGAACATGGAGAATCCTGCTGGGAGTGATGGGCTCATCATTGCTCCCTGCCTGGGGTTTCAGGATCTAGACATGCCCTTATGGGCAGTTTTGGGGTGGCTGAGCTATCACAGGAGGCTGATGGCAGGGCCATGGTGTCACTGTGTGGTGCTGCTGCCAGCAGAGGCCAGTGGGTGCCTTCTTTGCCTTTCTTGGCCATGTGAGGCTGTTCCCTGCATGGGGATGCTGTGGGATATTCTGGGCACAGCTGGGCTGTGGCAGGTCTATGCTGCCCCTGAGCTCCCCAACCCCTCTGGGCAGGCAGGTATTCCACAGGGCAAAACCCACCTCACTTGGACTCTCAGGTTCTGCCTGTCCTCTGCCTTGGCACGGGCACTGGCAGTGCTGTCCACAGCACTGCTGGCTCTGCCTTTCCCTGCCCTGCAAGGCCCTACATGGCTTTGTTCCTACCTGTGCAGGGTTCTCCCTACTGGCCCTCGGTTTTACTGCCCTGCCCAGGATTTTGGCAGTGAGAAATGCTGTTGTGCCACATTTTTGAATGGTTTCTTTTTGCCACAGCCAATCTGTTGAAGGATGTGCACCTCTGAATAGCTTTGCTGTTTCTCATGCTGGGTTTTGGGATTGATTGTCCCAAAATCTAGGTGTGGAACACAGGACATCTGCAACCTCTCTGTTTTAAAGGCTTGCAAACACAGTTTGAGCATCTCCTTAATTATCCTCGTTAATTATTGTGGCTAACTGTGGACTGTGAGGCTCTTAAAAATAGTTTCCACTGGGACAAACTGTAGAGAGAAGGGAGAGGTTTTTCGTCAGCTGGGGAATGGTGACTCAGAGCTCCTCTGTACCTGGAGCAGGTGACACTTGTGGGTCCTGGAGCTGGTGAAATTTGTGGGTTGAGGCTGGGCAGGTGGCTCCAGCCTTTCAGAGCTGGGATGGAAGCTCCTAAATAGGAGAGAGGCGAGGTCAAGGTAACAGGAGGACAACTGCTCGGTCACATCCTTGTCGCACACAGGGCTGACAGCAGAGACGCCGCCCAGATGTTCGAGGCCATAGAGGCAAGTGGGGTCCCTGTAGGACAGGCTGTCCCTCCAACATGTGCTGTGTGCTCTTCCTTGGCCGCAGTCCTGGTTCTGCCTGTGTGTCAGAAAGCTCCGGGAGTGGGTTCACCTGCTCAACCAGCTCTGTAGCTGTGCAGTCACAGGGGCTCTCACCGACCTCACCGTGGTGCAGCCACTCAGATAAGGGAAACAGCAGCACTGCAGAGGGGTTTTTATCAGGGAAGTGGTGGGAAGCAGCCCTTCCCTGTGCCTGTTCCCCAGGGATTGCAGTATGTCTGTCCCTTGACTGTGCCCACAACGCTGTGGGGTGTGTGTGGTGGGTACCATGTCCTGTTGACACAGTTCCTGGGTACCTGCAACAGCGCTGCATAGCTGGCTGTGCTTAAAAGTGTTGCCTAATGGAAAACACTTCCAGAGGTTTCCAGACAAAGAGGGAAAAGGGTTGGTAGCTTTAAATGTAATTAGCACCCTGTAGTTATTTAAAAACATCGTTAGAAATGTGTCATTCAGAACTTTTAGGGCTGGACCTGTATCTGGGGATGTAATTATGTTTTCATCAGCACCTTTTCATCTCCTGTCTGTGACTGCTCTTTGGGTGTTGGGTTCTTTTTTTTTTTTTTTTTTTTTAACGTGAGGATCTCATCTTCCTAAGGGAAAAACAAAAATGAACGCTGCCAAGGAATTTTGTTTTCATACCTCAGTCCTCCCAGCTCTGCTGCCAGCTTGGTCTTCCTGTGCTGACATGTCAGTGTCTGCTACAGCCACAGCAGCACCAGGAGTGTTCCTGGGATTTTGGCTCCCTGTGCTTTGAGGTGAGATGTGAATAAATTCCCTAAAGCCGGCCCATCTGTGCAGCTGGAATTGTGTCTTGAGTGTCTGTCTCCAAGGTAGATTTTAATTGTTTGAACGGTTGAATTGGTTGGTGTCACTCACCCGTGTCTTCGATCTGTTTCACATCTGTAACAACAAACAAGGTTCCTTCCAGGCCATGCTGATAGTTTTCTGCCCTCCCTTTGTATTTCCAAGAGGATGAGTTGATTCCTTGGCAGACCTGCCTGGAGCTGAGGGTCAGATTGAAGGCACGTTGCTGACATCAGTGGCTTTCTTTTTTAATGAGCTTTGTCAGAATTCGTTCTTTAGCCATTAAGCGGTGCTAGCACAGAGTTCATGCATGAGCTGAGCTGAAACCTGCTCGGTGTGAATTAGTGATGAGGGAAAAGCAGGTCAGGGAACGTCTTGTTTCAGAGCATGCCAGTAACTGGCATGTTCCAAGGCCTGGAATCAGGGAATGGGCAGAAGAAAACATAGAAATCATGGCAAGGGATGAATCCCCTCTGTTGTGCTCTGAGAAGGCATTGTCCCTCTTTATGCCAGTGGGATGTGTGTTGGCACCAAGAAAAAGTGTCCCCTGTTGCCTGAATTTGGGGGTGTTGGGGTGGGCTGAGAAGCTGGGTGGTGTCAGGGGGATGAACTAGTGATATGATTTGGTGGCCCACCATGAGATGGTCTGTCATGGACTTGTGTCACTGACAACCCCACACTCCTGGAGGATGCTGTGTACCAGCACCAATGCCTTTGGAGAGAGCTCTGCTGGGATCTGCCCCTGCCGAAGACATGCCAGTGAGAGTCCCTGACTGTCCCCAAGCACCAGTGTGGGGATGGGTTGCCCCAGAGAAACCAGCAGGGGGTGTACTGGTGAACACTGGAGAAGGCAGTCCCTCCATCTATGGTGATCTGGCACAACCTGGGAATGGGGTGTGATGGAAAAGTAATCCATGGAGTACAGAGCCTACAGCCGTCCTGGGAACATGTAGGTGTGAGGTTCAGACATGTGGCTTCCAGCTCCGGCCTGCGTCAGCCGAGCTGGCAGCGAGGAGCACCTGTGGGAGCCAAGGTTCACTCCAGAGGTCACCTCTTCCTCGGCCAAAGGAAATACTTGTGTGATTCCCTGCCACTGCCTGCAGCTCCTCTGCGTCATCCCTGCTGCTCTGTGCCTGGAGCTCTTTTCCTTGGCTGCTCCTTGAGTAGGACACACTCCAGGATACTCAGTGCAGTGGTGGTGGGTGGCACAAAGGGACAAAAAGGGGAAAAATCAAGGACAAATTGGTGAAAAGAAGCATACAGGAAAGGCCTCAGGTGGTGGGGAGGTGCCTTGCTGCTGGAGTTTCCACATCTGAATGCAGCCAGGGCTTTGTATTGATTTTTTTAAAAGCTCTTTCAATTATTTTTACAATGAGCTCATCTTTCCTGGCACATCCCTGCTCATTCCATACCAGGCGTTGTTCGCTTCTCTGCAGTCATCCATGTGTGAGCAGGGAACAGCAGCTCCACTGATTGTCCCTGAAGAGAAGCAGGCCCTGTCTCGGGTCCTTGTAGGCTCTTTGTGACAGTGGGGTGGGTGAAGCTGGAGGTGTTTCTGATGGAGCTTTCTGAACTGAACCAAAATGGAGCCTGTGTGCTGCATTTGTGCAGCGGGACTTGGGGGATGCTGGTTTGCTGTGTGGTTTTGGTGCTTTGGGTACTGTCCTGTGAGTGGAGGTGGCTTATGGAAAAGGCTGAGTGGTGTCTCGGTGCGTGGTGATGTTGAAAGCCACTGCTACTCCAGCCAAAAATCCAAAAAGCCTCTTGGAGCTGCATTTTTAAGACCATGAGTGACTGCACACTGCAAGGGCAATTGGAAAATTAAAGCATTGCATCTGCCCAGGACTGCTCACAGTACCTGAGCGAGGCTTCTTAAAAATTTCACATGGCAAGAACTCAGAGCTGTATCTTGGGAGCACTTGGTTTGTATCATTTGTCTTAATCTGCTGTACCATGAAATAGGAAATCTTGGAAGTGCAAAATCTGAAGTCTTAAAAGCACTGCCCCAAAAGCTCTGCAAGCAGAGGGTGCTCCCTGGTGAGGTGACACCAGCAGCACTGTAAGCCTGGCTCTCCCCTCATTTTCACAGCACAGATTTAGGTAGACTGAGCTCAAGAGTGGGTCCTGTGGGTCCGACACCAGGTCCTGCCCTCCAGAGGGTCAGGTGGCCAGTCTTGGGGATGCTGCACAGTGGTGCTGGTGGTTTGGGGCTGAGGATTCAGCCCTGGCTGCAGAGCTCCTCTCTGCTGACACCTCCTCTGCTGGTGCTGCAGCCATTGGAAACAAAGAGCTGAGAAGCTCGAGGACCTGTCCAGGCAAAACACCTCCTCCTTTTGCTTTAATAATTTTGTTTTTCTTAAATCTACACCCCCATGATAATGTGTCCAGGCCTGTTTCACTGCACTGGATCACTCCACTGAGTGTTCTGTCCAGGTCTGGCATCCACATATGTCTGGAACCTGATCCTGGCTCTGTCCCTTTCCATGTCACACATGCAAACATGGACCCTGCCAAGGGGGTTTGGGGATGCACTCTCTGCAAAAACCCCAAGCCTGTGTGCTTGTATTCTTCTCTCCCGTGGCTCTCTGGGCGTGTGAGGCATCTGGTGGGCTCGTGTCTGTTCCAGTGCAGCCGGATTGATAAAGCTCCAGTTTTCATGGCTCCGCAGGAATTTGCAGGTTCAGTGAAATCGCTGGGGGCTCCCTACAGAGGCTGGCTGGGTGTTCACCCTCCAGATCATTTGTGAGCAGAGGTAAAGGGCTGATGGAAGAAAATTTTTCCACAGAGCTGCCTGCCCTGCTCTGGCCTAGGAGCCCACACGTGGCTATTGGCTCTTGTCAGCAGCTGCAGTGTGTTCACCACAAGCCAGTGCACTGCTACCCCTCAGGTTGCTCCTTTATATTATCTTAGTACTGTTAAAATTGTCCTCTGGATAGTTTTATCATGAATGACTGTGTACGTAGGTGCTTGTCTCCTTGAATTCTATGCTTTGTGATCTAACATAGTTTTCCAAATGATGCATGTCAATTACTTATCATAATATGCTGAATTTCTTCATTTGATAAACAGAGTCCTTTCCTGTTTCAAACCTATAAAATATAGGAAGTGTTATTTGAGCACAGCTTTGCACAAAGAATGGAGAGAGGAAAAAAACAAGGGGGAGACAGGAAAAGGGCCTCCTTTTGGGACAGAAACACCTTTGTGTTGCAGGTGACTCCAGCTGGATTCCTCCTGGTGCCTCAGCTGCCAAGAGGAGTCCCTGGGAAACCAAATGCTTTTGCCTTCAAAACCCCATGGCTAAACAGATTTCCAGAGACCTCTCTCCTTTGGGAGACCCAATCCTGGTACATGTTGGGCTGGATCAATGTTGTCATTGTGTACAGGGGGAGTCTGTTGTCCATGGGCTCTAGTTACAGCCTTCAAGGGATCCCAAGCTCAGGGAAGATCTAAATGTTTTGCAAGAAGAAACTTGAGAACATGCTCATCAAGTAACCAAGTCAGGGGTCCATGAGCTGCCATCTGTAGTAATGTGGAACATTGAGAAAAAGCTTCCTGAGCCACTTTTGTGGAGGGCATTCCAAAATTCAGCTCCAGAAACTGAGTGTACATGATGTTGGATCTCAGCTGGGGGTTTGGGGCATGGTTAAAGGTGCTACCCCTATTAGAAGCCTCACTGCAGACCATAGTCACTGGTAGGGTATTATGCTGTCCTGAGGAGGGGACTCATGAAGCCTCTCAAGGGAAGCTGGCACTTGGATCCTTTGGATTTGAGGCTTTGGATAGCTATGCCTTGGTGTGTGTGTGATGGGTGATGTGGAATGTACCGAAGAGAGAAGTCACCATGAGCTCCGGTGCCCAGTGTGCAATGGCTGACCTCAACCAGGGAAGCCCCTCTGCTCCCTGCTTCCTCCTGCACGGCTCTGGAAGAAGGGATGGGAACCACTGCCAGGCTGGCAGCACCGACAAGTGTCCCCCTCAGCCGGCCCTTCAGGAGGGAGGGGAAGTGCTTTTAAGCCGGGCCAACCCTAGACATTTTGCAAACTGCTCAGGGCACAGCCCTGCACTGGACATGGGGCAGAAATCCCCCAGGACCAAACTTCCCGAGCTCTGCTCTCCCGGGGCATCTGCAGATGAGGAGGTACAGCAGTTCCTGGCCGTGAGCAGATCCCACCCTGGGTGTCACGGCTGTGGGGAACTCCACACAGAGGCTGTTCCCAGGCTGGGCAGGCTCTCGGCCTCTCCTTCCACCCGCATCACAGCGCTTCCGCCACCACGTCCCGGAGCCATCCAGCCTCAGGAAGTGCAGCAGGTCGTGGGAACCGGCCCGAGGACAGGAGGCTGAGCCTCCGTGGGAGCCAAGTGCTGCGCCCCAGCACACTGCCTCTGCTCCTCCGGGACACGGCGAGGAACTGGGGGGCAGGAGGTGCATATTACATGGGGTAAATGGGGTACAGGGATTACATGGGGTTCATGGAGTATATCGGGTACATGGTACAACATGGGGTGCGGTGCATGGTACATGGGATGCACAGGATACGTGGGGTACATATTACACGGGGTAAATGGGGTACAGGGATACACTGGGTACATGGGATACGGGGAGTACATGGAGTACATGGTACTTGGGATACAAGGAGTAGATGGGGTGCATGGTACACAGGGTGCACAGGATATGTGGGGTACATGGTACACAGGGTAAATGGGGTACAGGGATACACAGGGGACATGGGATACGGGGAATATATGGAGTACATGGTACATGGGATACAAGGAGTATATGGGGTTCACGGTGCACAGGATGCACAGGATACATGGAGTACTTATTACATGGGGTAAATGGGGTACAGGGATTACATGGGGTTCATGGAGTATATCGGGTACATGGTACAACATGGGGTGCGGTGCATGGTACATGGGATGCACAGGATACGTGGGGTACATATTACACGGGGTAAATGGGGTACAGGGATACCTGGGCTACATGGTACACAGGGTACAGGGGATATAGGGATTACATGGGGCTCATGAGGTACAGGGAGTATATCGGGTACGTGGTACAACATGGGGTGTGGTGCACAGTACATGGGATACACAGGATATGTGGGGTACATGGTACACAGGGTAAATGAGGTACAGGGATACATGGGGTACATGGTATATGGGGTAAATGAGGTACAGGAATGCACAGGGTACATGGGATACAGGGAGTACATGGGGTGCAGAGCATACACAGGGTACACGGGTGCACAGGGTACATGGGAGTGCATCTGTCACCAACTCAGGCACGCGGCCCCATGCCAAGCGACAGTGTATTCCTGCTGTCACCCCCCACGTGCCCCTCACCAAAGTGTGGGTGCCCAGCACCCCTTTCACCCCGTTCCCTCCTCACCTGCCACTCCCCCACTGAACCCCCTGATCTGAGCAGGTGCTGGGCACGGCAGGAGGCTGGGCAGAGGGGCAGGTTGTATGGACCAGCTGAAATGACTCAATGTGCCTTTTAGCATTTTCCTCCTTTTTTTTTTTCTATTTTTTTATTTATTTAGTGAGGAGTCTCCTCAGAACACTAAAATCCCTGAGTGCTTGGGAATTAGTGAAGTGTCACTTTTAGCTCTGACAGCATTTTTTTTGGAAGCATTTTAAAAACTATTTGCCAAGTTTTCCTTTAAATTGATCAAAAAGGGCTGTGCTTTGGAGTTTCTTGTCCTAGGACTTGCTGGGGCCACCATCCTGCCGGAAGAGCCCCAGGAATGTGAATACAGCAGTGCCCTGCCCTTGTCCCCAAGTGCAGCCTTGCTTGGCCTTCTTCCACCAAAAGCCCTGTGGGGCTTCTATGGGATATTCAGCTCAGGCACCATCTTCCAGCTGTTTGCTCCTTGCATTTCCAGCTCACTCTCTTGAAGTGGGGCTGGATGCATGTGAGGACAGGGGTTTATGTGGGACAGGGGTCTGAGATTGCTTGGAAGCCAAAGGGAGTAGCAACAGAGTGGGGAGGCAAAAGCAAGATGCAGACAGTTATTCTGTGGAAAAATGGTGGTGGTGAAAAAATAGTACCTTGGTCCTCTGTCCCCTACATTCCTACTAGTGACTGTGTTTTCCTCTGTTTCATGTGGTTTATGTCAATTCCTGCGTGATCTTTGCCACAAATGACCAGCATGGACCAGTAGAGTTCCTAGTCCCAGGTGACACCAGGAACACCACCATGTCTCAGTGCTGCTGGCAGTGAAAATACAGAGCTCGATGCATTTGAATCCCACCTTCTAACACCTGAAACTTGGGGACTCAAATATATATTTCCAGTGTTTTAATGCCAAACTGGGTTATCACCAGCCTCCTTCACTCTCCCCGCAGTGAACTCCTGCTGGAGAAGGACACACAGCCGAGTTCCCTGCGGTACCCCGTAACTTTTGTTCCTGTCTCGTGTCTCCCCGCAGTGGTTCACACTTTGCCCCGCAGATTTCGGCTCTCGCCGTGTGGTGTCGCAGAGCTGAGCTTCCCAGCAGAGCTTCCCAGCAGAGGTTTCCCTCCACCGAAACGGTTGGGGTCACTCTTTCACAAGGAGCGTTTTCCTCCCGAGCTCCAGTTGAGCTTTCCAATAGGAGGAACTCCGAGCATTGCATCCTGTTAAAGTGCCGGCCGGGATTTCGAGCTCCCAGGACTCCGCGTGCTGGGCAAACGCAGGGTTAGCAGTATCTCTTTTTATGTGGTCTCGGAAGCTCAGTAAATTAGTATTCAAGCTCCTTGGGCTTCTCTGGGTGTGGATCCAGCAAGGGATCTGGGATCTGCTGATCTTCTGGCCATTCCCGTCTGTCATCGGTGGGGAGTAATGCGGCTTAAGCTCAGTGTCATCCCCTGCTCTGGCACAGGAACACACGACATGGCACTTCTTGTCACGGTCACTGCCCCTCCTTGGCACCTCAAAACCTCTGTGGTGTCAGTGCAGGGGGAGTGTGGGGTGATGCCAGGACCCTGTTGGGCTTCCTGTGAGGAGGGCTTATCCCAC
The DNA here is from genome assembly GCA_013399695.1 of Formicarius rufipectus. NCBI lineage: Eukaryota > Metazoa > Chordata > Aves > Passeriformes > Formicariidae > Formicarius > Formicarius rufipectus. The sequence continues at coordinate 338,966 of VXAU01005533.1, read as the reverse complement.
GTTTGGTGTGAGCAGGGCTCAGCCCCACGAGACCCTTCCTCGACCTGAGACACCTGGCCTAGCTGAGGAGAGGAGCTGACAGTGGTGTGAGAGTCTGGCTTGTAGTGGGCACAGCAAGGTCCCCCCTGGGACTGAGCTGAAGCCCATGGGCTCTTCCCTGGTAACCTGAGGCTGGGGACGGCCAGGCTGGAGCATCATCAGGGGGTCCAGCCCTGCAGCCGTCCCGTGTGAATGCGGACGCTCCCAGCCCAGCCGGCTCATGCATGACCACGTGGGAACGTCCTGTCCTGGTGCAGGGTGAGGGGGGAGTCAGTGGGGGAACTGCGGGGGTGGCAGTGAAGCATCACCCGGTGATGGGAACTGATTGTACCAAGGAAGGGGTCTTCAGGGATAAATTTAGTGGTGCTGAAAGAGCCCAGCTGGCTCTGCCTGCCGTGCTACGAGTCAGGCTTGCCAGGGGTTGCCGTGGCTCCTGCTGTCATCGAGTGACAAAGCCCCGAACACCCGATGGGGACAGGAAGATGGGGTGGGAAGTGGGAAGTGCTAACCTGTGCGGTCCCAGCCAGCCCAACCCCTTCCTGATCCTTTTTGGTGGATCAGTTATTGCTCGACAAAAAGGAGCTTGGAGAAGAGAAATCAGCCAGGGCTGATTTGGGAAGCAGGCTGCCCAAGAACAGGGTACTTTGCAATTCCCATGTGGTGGCTTTGTGGTGTTCTGCCAGTGCCTGGCAGTGCTTCTCCTTGGAGGATGTGCCCAGTACTGGGAGATAGCCCCAGCCTGGCACACCAAGAGAGCCCTGAGATCAATTGCTTTATTAACAGTCAGGGTGGGAATCCCATCTGCTGAGTGGGGTGATCAGCCAGGCTTGGTGACACTGTGTTGCCACCTCATAGGGCACATGGTGCCAGACACACCCCAGGCCTTGCTGAGTGGCTAACCTGTGGTGTGGCAGGGAGCTGTGAAGTGCTGTATTTGCATGGGCAGTGTTTCCCTCTCTGGACCCAATCCAAGGCCAGGTCGGACGGAGCTTGGAGCGACCTGGTCTAGTGGAAGGTGTCCCTGCCCATGGCAGGGGGGTGGAGCAAGATGATCTTGAAGGTCCCTTCCAACCCAAACCATTCTGTGGTCCTCACGCAGGAGCAGCCCTGCATGGTGCTCCCTTGGGAAATGGTGCTGGCACAGAGCCTTTCTTGCCGCTTTTATGTTTTCCTGGGCTCCCTCTCGTGTCAGTCCTGGAAATCCCATTCATCCTCTGGCTTTTCCTTTGGCATATACTTCCCTGGCCCAGGTCAGGAGATGTCTCGCATGCTGCTTAGTGTTTATCCCATCTCTTTTCCTGCCACCCTTTTCATGAGGATGTTCACAAGAACACCCAAACATCTTCCAGAGGGGAGACCATGCTTGGATGCCAAGCTGTGCCTCTCTTTCACACTTTTCCATCCCTGAAAATGTTCAAGGCCAGGTTGGATGGAGTTCTGAGCAACCTGGTCTAGTGGAAGGTCTCACTGCCCATGGCAGGGGGTTGGAACAAGATGAGCTTTAAGGTCTCTTCTGACCCACACCATTCTGGAATTCCATGATTCACCTTGCACCCAGCATGTTGGATCAGCCATGGCAAACCACTGTCTTCCAAAAGAGCTAGGCATCTCTCATTCCTGCTGCCTGGGGAGTTAACAGGTGAGTTTCCACCAGCAACTTTGTGCCAAGCAGAATCATTTTGTGCTTCTTTCCCATTGCCATGTTATTTATTAACCCAGTTAGTCATGTTATTGTAGTACTGGACTCACTGTTGTTTAAACCGGTGAACCCAAGCCTCAACTCACTCCTTTCTCTCAGCTCCAAGATAGTGCAGCTCTGTGGAGGAGGAAGTTTGCACTGTCAGCTGCCTTGGGGAGAGCTGAGATCCAGAGGGCAGTGAGGGATTTGCAGAAGCAGAAGGAGCCTTGGTGCAAGCTCCCCAGGGCTGCAGAGCTCTGGGTATTCCTGAGCTTGGTTTGGGTTTGAAAGCAGTTGGTTGTGGGGCTGAGCCTTTGCCGCTGAATGTGCCAGCTACGCTGCTGTTCCTTCCGCCTCGCCGAACAGCAGCCGGCCCGAGCCGGGGCCTGTTTAATTCAGCAAGTCATAAATTCATAATGCTTATTTACCACGCAGCACCATCAATATTTGATAGTGGCCACCAGCTCGCCACAGCACGGCCTGTGGAGGAGAGGGAGGTGGCTGTGGGGGGCTGGTGATGGGGCTGGCACAGAGCTAGGCTGCCCAGGTTGGTGTGGCGGCGCTGAGACAGGGTTGGAGAGATGTGGGCTCCTCCTCCAGCCCTGCAAACCTGCCAGGGATGGGATGAAGCTGCGATGGCTCTGCAGAGAGATGTGTGGGGGCCGGGCCAGCAGCTGGAGGCTGTCAGGTTGAGGGAGGAATGGAGCAGGGAGCCAGGCACAGAGGGGACTCCAGTGGTTGGTGATGATGAGGGCAATTTTGAGACCTCGGGGGACACACAGAACTTTGTTGTCCCCAGGGTGTCCCAGGATGGCCATGGGGGCTGCCCCGTATGTGCTGCTCAATGTGGGCTCCTCTTGGCAGAGATCTGGAGATCAGCGCCATGAACTCGGGAAGCCCCTTGACCCCCGACCCTGGCTCACTAATTGACTGTGGGGAGGAAAACTGCCCTTCGCGGAGGGGTGAGCAGGAAGGAACCTTCTCCCCGAGAGCTGCTGAGGCTTCAAGGGGAAGGCGCGGGTGGGGGAGTTAAGCTGTGCAAAGACAGTATTTTGCAGTTCACTCCAAAAGAGCCTCTTTCTGCTTATGGATCTGGAGCATTTTGCCCGTCGTAAGCAAAAGCTGCTGCAGCCAGCGGGCTCCCACAGCTCCTGCTGCAGCCGGGCCCCTGCTCTGCTCTGGCAGTGCTGAGGGTCTCATTTCTCACTCTTTAGAAGGTGGCTGTTCTCTCCTGTCTGCCCTTCACCTGAGCTCCTCCTCCCGTGGTTGTGTGAAGGTGATGGAGGGAGCCAAGCACAGGCTGTACCCCTGGAAACCCTGGACTTGCCCAGAAGCCATCCCAGCTTCCCACCGTATGGCTGCAGTGGTGGGGGGACAGTGTGCGTACCAAGGGCTTGGTGGCCAGTGGAGTCTGATGGGATGTGACAGCTCCAGACACACACACAGCTGCAGGTTGTCATCACAGAGGGGACAGGGCTGAGGCAGCTTGTAAGTGCCCAGTGGGTCGGTGCCTTCCCTGGCATCACTCAGCAATCCCTGGGCACCGGGACTGTGGCACGCCGCCGATAAGGTGGCTCTCAGCCCCTGGAGCTGCGGTGGCACCTCTCTCTGAGTGGTGCTCTGCTCTCCCTGCCATGCTGAGACAAGCCAGGCCAGCGCCAGTGACAGGTCTCCCCTTTTACGGTAGCTTTTATCTGTCCCAGGGGAATGTGGCCCCAGCGCCAGCTGAGCCTGTGGCGGCAGTGCTAACAGCCGAGCCGCCCTCCCTCCTGCTACCCCAAAGTTTCCCTCAGCCTGTCACATCCCTGCTCCGCCAGCTCTCAGACCCACTGCTGCAATTCTCAGGGGATGTGGCAGGAATTAAAGCCCTTTCCCAGCATGCTGAGGTCCTGGCCTGTGATGGACACTGGTAGCCAAGAGGGCATGTGGTCAGGTGGTGGCTTGCAGCTCCGTGTTGGATGAGGGACAGCAGTGTGCCCATGCATTCCTGGGTGGTGCATCCCAAACCCTGAAGCCTTTTCTCTGCCCCAGAGCCTCTCCCTCCCAGCTCAGATCTGAACTTTTCACTCAGGACATGACTCTCCACGCTCCCCTGGTTGTTGCAACACTGGTCCTGGTGGGGCTGGTCTCAGGACTGTGGCTTAGGGAATTTGGGTGTGTGGCAGATGTAGGCAGCTCTGCTTTAATTTGTGTTGAAGAACATTTATGGGCCTCGTGCTAGAGTCCACACTTCATTATCCATGTGGTCAGATCTTTCCTCTTACAGACTGGAAAGGACCAGATCGTGTGGACTGGTGTGGGGAGAGGAGTTTTCCATGACAGCGTGAATGTCCTCTGTACCGGCCACTGTCATCTTCCCCCTGCAGTCAGCCCAACGCACAGGGTGACAGTGTGAGAACAGAGACCACACTGCTTGGAGAGGAGAAGTGGGACAAGGATGAGCTGGGAGGAACTGGGAAGATGGCATCTGCCTTGGCGCTTGTCAGGAAGCCCTTCTTCAGTGTCACAAGATAGTTGATGGAAGACCATGGTGAATACGTGCACAGGAATGAGCCCTCACTGCTGTCACATCCCTGGGAGCAGAGCGGAAAGACACAGGACACCTCCAGAAGATGTGTCCTCCTCAGTCCCTGCCCCAGTGGGCTGCTTCTAGTTGGTCCCCAGCAGCATCCTTGCCAGCCCACGCTGTGTCTGCTGTGGGCACAGGGTGGATGTTTGGTGGAGTGCTCAGCCAGCTCCCAGCCCTCCTTTGGGTGCCCATTCCTCTGAAATATTCATCAGCGTGCTCTGCCGGAGACACCGAATTGCTCTAAACCTCTCTGAATATTTCATCCTCCTTCCTGTGAATCGTTCTGCTGGAGCTGGTGATGTCCCAGGGCCAGATCCCTTGGAGGTAAGTGCCAAAAAAAGGCAGGCAGGTATTCCACAAGCCTGCCTGCTTGCTGGGACTGTGACACCAGCCTGCCCCACCATGCTGCCCTTTTTCCTGCTCCCCCTCTTCTTGCTGTCCCCATTACACCTCCCAAACACAATGTTTCTTCCCCACACTATCTCCATGAGTGACATTCAAAGTTGTGGCTGGTGGATCCAACAGGGACACCAGGAGCAGTCATCAGGGCAACTTGGGCTGCAGGGGTCAGTGAGGTTCAGGGATGGGAAAGGTTGCAAGGATTAGGGATGAGCAGATGATGCATGTGCTAACAGTGGGTGCAGGATTTCAGAATGTGGGTACAAGCAGGAGAAAAGGGATTTTGGGGGACACAGGCATTAGCAGTGATGTGGGGAATAGCAAAGAGTGCCAGGCTTGGCACAGCAGCTCAGCCTTTCAGCGGTCGACCCTTGCTGCTGAGTGCTTTGAGGCAACCAAGTTACTCATTATTCTGATTAATTTGTCAGCAGTTTTGACCAAATAAGTCAAGAAAGTAGAAAAAAAGTATCTGAAGAGCTTCTTGCCCCTTGCTGTCCTGCCTGGGGTGAGGTTGGGAACTCTCACTGCAGTGCCAAGGCCAGTTGCTGCCCCCTCCGCTGGTTTTGCTGTTCTTTGGTTTAGAGGATGGAGGGAAACTGGGATTGCCCACCCTGGGGACACACAGAATAACTCTGACCCTATCCCACTACCTCACCCCACTCCTTGGGGGGCTCTTTCTGCACCTCCCTGCTCCAGGAGTTAAAACCTTCCCTCCATCCTGGCATTGCTCATGGAAAGTTTATATATAGTCTTTTGTTTTTGCCAGCGACCCCCTTGAGTTTAAATAGCTCTTCCCCGTGCCTGGTGTTGACCCCGGATGTATTTATAGAGAGCAATCAGATTTGTGCTCAGCACTGAGGAAACCAAGCTCGTGTTGGCCCCTGAGGGAGGCCCTTCCACCAGCGTGGCCTCACACTGAGCCTTGCCCCTGAGGAGGAGGAGGAGGAGGAGGAGGAGGAGACCTTGAGGGCCAGCGGGGGCCGCTCGGAGGGTTCCGAGCTGGGGCTGTGCCAGGCTGTGCATGTTTCCTTCTGGGGGGCTGCCCCATTCTTGGCCATGGAGCAGTTGTTTGGATGGCCATCCTTAGGGTTCAGAGTGAACTTGTGGGACCAGTGCTGCTGCTCCTCTGAGGCTGTTTCATGTCGTGGAAGCAAACCGTGTCTCCAGTGCCACAAGCCACACAAATCCAGGGCTGTGAGCAATCCCAGGGGATGATTTAGCTCCCCAGGGTTAAACGGGAGGCTCCTGCCACCTCTCCTGCAGCCAGCCAGCTCCCGCCGTGGGTGCCAGCTCTGCTCCCACCCCGGAGGTCTGCGCTGCCGGGCGGCCTCCCCTCCAACCTCAGCTCTTGACTATTTAAGGCAAATCTCCTCGCCGGACTTTTAAACAAAACCCGGGCTCCTCTCGCTCTCCTCGTTTTAAATAACTCGCCTGGCGTAAACAGAATGAGGCATAACACTATAAATCAGGCATTCCCAGGATCTGCCTGGCAGGCCGTGTGTGGGGGGCTCTCCAGGCCCCTGAGCTTCCCCAGGAGCTCTTCTCGGGGCCTGGGGGAGCAATAAGAGGGCAAGAGGGGCTCTGGTGGGGCAGGCGTTCCCAAGGAGACTAATACGATTACAGGCTGCCGGCCTTTGGGGTAAAATAATTAAGGTTGCAAAATAGTTTCCATCACAGCCCCTCGCTTGTCGTTCCCCACCGAGGCTGGAATTTTCCAGGCTGTATTCCCTGCATGAAAATGAATTTTTTTCAGGGAAGTTTGAACTGGCAGTGGTCAGTGATGCAATGGGTGTCTTGTAGAGATTTGGGGAGAAATCCCTGGACTGCAGGTGGGAGTCCAAGCGTGTGGCTTGCAGGGACATGGGCACTTTGCACCACAGCTTGTCCCATCAGCTGAAGTGATCAGCTCTGGAAAATGGGCCCTCGTACCGTCAGTCCTCGGTGTTTATGCACTGTGGTCAAAGCAGAACAGAAGTAATTACAGCTCGTACCAGAGACCGGTGCTTCCTATGATAAAACTCTTTGTTTTCCCTGGTTTTAAGGCTTTGCTAAACTTTCATCATGAGCTGAATCTTTCATGCTGGGTGTCCAACACACACCAATTCATCTAAACAGCCCAGTTTAAACAAGTCTGGCCTTGCTGGGATTGAGAATTGGGAAGATGTATTGCACTGGTTTGCTGCCAAGGCTGGAAACTCCACGGGGTGAGACTTGGGGTGTCTGGGGATTGGACAGGCCACTAACTGTGCCTGTGGAAAATAGAGGGCTTTGGCCAAGTGAAGGAGCCCTCAAGGACCCTGCAGGTGTTGTAGGAGCTTTGGCTGTGCTGAGCATCCCTCATGTGGGGATGGCACGGGGAGGCTGCTTCTGCGGTGTGTTGGCTCTTACACCCTCAATGCAGGAGGGCAGGAGCGATGGTGTAGCTGCACTGCCATCCCTGGCCTGCCCCAGCACTGCCCTCCACCTTTCCTTCTCGACCCAGAGACAAGCAGGATGGATGGAGCTGCCTCTTGCAAGGCGACGCTTCATTTAGCTCTCATCCTCCCCTGACTTGCTAAGCCCCCTTATTATCCACATGACTGAGGAGCAGCCTTTGCTGGAAAGTGTCATCTCCAGGAGGAGGGCATGGGTCCTGCTTGGCCAGAGGAGATGGGAGGCTGGGGTCAGCAGGAAGTCTCCTCTGTGCCACATCCACACTGGGATCTCCCCTGTGCCAGATCCTGCAGGCTCTGATGATGAAGGTGTCCCAGGCTGCCCTTTGCAGTGCTCAGTGCCTGGAGAACAGCAGGAAGGAGGGAGGAAGCTGCAGTGAGACTTCTTCCCTACCCTTGAAGCCACCCATGGACACATATCCAGGGTGGATATGCAGAGGTCTGCCTGAGGGGAATCCGTGGGAGCTGTCCTGGGAAAGAACACAATAAATGAGCCGATAAAGGGTTTTTCCAAGCTTGTGGCTGCCACAGAGAAAGTGCCACATCCAGGCTCATCCCAAATGTCCCCATTGCTCCCTAGCTTTCTCCAGAGGCTTTGGAAACCGTGGTGCATCCCAGGCCGTCGCCGGCGGCAGGGGCGGTGGGGGAGCTGAGCTGTGCCGTGTGCGGCAGGATCGCTCACTTGGGTTTTTGACAATCTGTTTTCCAAGTCGGGAGGTCATGTGTATGTTGGTTGTGTTGCCAAGGATTCCTCCACAGCACATCCTTTTGTTTTGTTTGACAAGGTCTCCAGTGTGCAGAGGGGCTGGACATTAATAACCTTGGGGAAAATGGGACGCCTTATCCTGGGGAGTTTGGGTAGTGGCTTCGGCACTGACCAGGGGACATATCACGTGGCACAGTTCAAAGCTGCCCACCACCTCCTTCTTGACTGTCCAGATGCTTAATGGCAAAGTTTGGGAGCATTTCTACCCTCCATATGATCTGTAATGTCTGTTACGTAAGTATGAAAATAATTTATTCAGGGGGTGAGGTTTGTAGAGTCCACATTGGTGGGCAGAGGTGTCTCTAGTGAGCAGGATGGGACATGGCTCCTTCATCTGGTAGCACCTGACTGAGGATTCCAAACCTGGATTTGCTGACACCCAGAGGGGCCTGGGCCAGGTCCTGGTTGTAGGACCACACATGGGGACCCAATGACACTGATTATCTCTCATTGCCCTGGGTCAAGCCACATCCCATCCCTCCTGCTCCAGTCCGCCCTGTGGGTACTGAAGGCAATGCTCTCCCTGAGCACCTGGTCAAAACCTCAGTCAAACAACCACAGAGGAGTGAAGGGGCAGGACGTGGCCCAGCAGGACTTGCCACAGTGCACTGTGCCTCCTCCCTGCCACTGAGACAGGTCTGTTGGTTGTCAGTGCCACGCTGTCAGTGCTGCTCTGTTGGTGCTGAGTGCCAGCTGCACTATGGGGAGAATTTTGGTCCCCAAGAGCACCGTGGAGGTGGCTTCAGCTGCTCTCCTGGCTGAACAGTGGTGGAAGAAACTGAAGAGAATAGACATGAAGGGAAGGCCCCGATGCTCCACCATGTCTGCAAGGCCTGGGTATACCTCCTGGACCTGGAGCTGAGACAGTCCATACCCTTCATTTGGAGAAGTCCAGCTATGGATGCAGCAGCTCAGTGCTGTAGCCAGGCTTGTGGCCAGTCCATGGGGCTGGGCTGGATCTAGGACCTTTAATTAACAAGTTCTCTATAAAGGATTCCCCTTGGCTCATTCCCTCATAATTAATATGCCCAGAGAGTGCAAGTGACACATTAATTATGAAACTAAAGAGGTAATAGTGCATTGTTTCAGCACTGCACAAGTGAGGAGTAGCACTGGCTTTTCTCTTCTCCGTATTTCATCTTCTAGGCAAAAAAACTATGAGTTTTGGGGCAGACTAAAGTCCTGTCTTCATTTCCTAGGTGATGAAATGGCAAATCCCTTCATGCAGCCGTGCTTTTTTCCACCGGGAGATCGCCGGCAATGCTGCATCTGCAACCCATCAGAGAAGGCGTTTGGGTTTATTGTTCCTGCTCCTGGCTCCAAGCAGGCTTTTCTGTTTGGTGCTATCTTTTTGTCCAAACTCTGTAAACACGAGCTCTCCTCACCCGTTTTTGGTCGGCAGCCCATTCGGTGGGTTCACGTCATGGGGCTCAGCGAGCGCCTGCAGAGCTCGGCTCCGGCGGCGCTGCCAGGAGCCGCTCCGAAATGCCCATAAAAGCCGCTTTGCAGCGATCCGATGCATCTGAGCAAACATTGCGCACACCTCCGAGCCCTTGTCTCTCTCACTTAACTTCAGCTCGTCCTCCTGGGGGAAGGCAGAGCTGGAGAAGACGTGTGGTGACGTATGGAAAGGAATTAAAGTTTGAAAGCACTCACCGCTGTCCTCAAAGCAGCTACTCCAGGCATGTGATCTTGGATGAGCTCTGTAATTCTGTTGCTTCTCTGCCCTGCACCCACTGGGCCACCCCAAGTCCTGCACAGCTCCCAGGATGGGGCTATTTGCATCCTGTCATTTGGTACCCAAATGGCAGTGGTCCCTGGTACTAATTTTCCTGCCGTGACTTTCATCCTCTGCCCTTTGCTTCTGTAGCCACATGGTATTTGGTCCAAACCCATGGAAGGGGTTGGGAGCTGCTTTTCAACCTGACCTTGGCCAAGTGCCAGCCCTGTTGTTCAGGAGCTGATGCACCAAAGGAGGCTGTGGGGCTGGGAGAAATGACTGGGCAGGCTCTGTGTTGGGCAGAGATGTGGACTGGGAGGGGGAAAGCACAGAAGGGCTGGTGAGAGCTCGGCAAAGAGCTGGTCTGGGTTAGTCTAGCCAAGAAGAGGTTGAAAGGTGGTCTACTTGCAGCTTACATCTCCTAGAGAGGTAGTTACAAAGATGGTGCAGCTACAGTTCCCTTGATAGTGGCAGATGATGTTACATGAGGCAGCAGTCACATGCGGAGGCTTGGGAAAGTTGGGTTGGGTGTTGGGGGAGACTTCTTCCCTGCCAGATGGTGCAGCCTTGGGATGAACACTTGGAGAGGTGGGATTGCTCCATCCTTAGGGGTTTTCAAGGCAGGACCAACCTGACCTGGTGCCGGTGACAGTTCTACAGGATACTGGATGGGAGACTCCCAGAGTCCCTTTTCACCATCACTGTAACAAGTCTCCAGATGATTGGATGCCAATCCATACAAAAAGCAGGATCTCAGCCCTAAAACCTTCAACTGCCTGTGGCCAGAAAGGTCTCTAAGAGCACACCTGAGGTCCTGTGAAGTCTTTGGTGACACCAGCACCCAGCTTGCACGTGCCCATCACTGGTCTCAGCAATGACAGTGGGGCCGGCTGGTCTCACTGCTCGCATGGAAGTGAGGGTTCTTCCATGTCCCATGGTTGGTTGCCTTTTCCCAGCCAGTGTTGCAAAACCAGGAAGACTAAAGGCATGAGGCAAGAGCAGGTGGAATAGACGGAGGATGGAGGAGAGCAGCAGAGCAGTGCTGGCTGGCACAGGCCAGGGAGCCAGGGAGATGTGGGGTCTCCTGGGCAATGACAGGAGAAGTTGATGCCAGTGGCAAGCAGAGGAAATGCTCTCTTGCCTATACCTCAGAAATACTGGAAGTGACATGGGAGCATTCTCTCTGCCCTGGGACAAGAGCCAAGATGCAGTTATTGCCTCAGAAAAGCAGTGAGAAACAGAAAAAACATTCCAGCACCTCATCGAAAGCGTGGCACCACCTATAATGGGCTTGGAGGGAGCACAGGCCCAAGGTATTCCGCCGTGACAACCACCATGATCCCCCTCTCTACAGGAGAGTGAATGAGGCCTGGGATCACAGGGCAGCAGAGTGGGCAGCAGACACAGGAGCCCAGCTGGAGATCACCCTAACCAGAGCCCTGAGCTGGTCACCTCCTTGTTCAAGAGTGAGAAAATGTAAAGCTGAGAAACTGTGTGAAAACACAAGATTGTCCACAGCTTATTGTAATTTCAAGTTGTACCTAAATTTCTCAGCTGATTCCAATCTGCTTCTACCCCAAGTATTTTGTTAACTCCTTTTCTAGCACCTGCTTGCTGGTTGTGAGCATCTCACTCCTTTTCCTTGGTGAGGCACTGTAGTTCCCATCCTGTGTACGTAGGACAGCACAGCTGGAGCTGCTTGTGTGGAACATTGCCACAGGGTTTGCTGCCAGCTTGTCCACCCTGATGTGGAACTGATGTGGAAGACGTGCATAGCTACTGGATGGATCCCAGCATCACCTCTGCTCTTCATGGCTGTGGTGCAGATCTTGGCCAGACTGCAGAATCTGATGCTTGTTGGGTGGAGGAGGCAAAGTGGAGTGTAAAAGTGTTGGTGTAAAAATACATCACTGTAAGATATAGGTAAGCAAGGTCCAAATCAGAGTGTTGTCTGGTCCATGCACTGGTTCAGCAGGTGTGGCCTCTGACTGCACACATGAAACTGAGCAACTTCACATGGAAGTGGAAAGAATCCTCAGCCAAAACCTCTGCAGAGACATCACCATTTTCTGGTGGACTGGCTCACCTGTACAAGCTGATAGCAGTGACTGCTTCACGTGTCTCATCTCCTGTCCACCCCTGTAGGCTCCTAGGGGCAGGAAACATCTCCCCATGCAGCTAGTTGAACCATCAAGGGCTCCATGTGCTGAAACACTTTGGGAGGGGAGAGGCTGCCTGGGTGTAATGTTTATTGGCACATCAAAGGGAGCACAAGCCACAAGATGCTGGGATGTAGGGATACAGCCACCACACACAGCTCAGAGGGGTGGGCATGCAAGGAGGATGCTGCTCTCTAGCCAAACGTGATGAACTTCCCTACAGAATAAACCACAGGCTGTGGCCATAAGTTCAGCAGCAATGCGGTGGACCTGCCATCATCGCCCTGGCATGATGGACGCAGCAGTTCTTCCGCTTGTGGCCAGGGTTTTCCTGCTGTGAAGGAGGCAGCACATCTCCCCTGCATGTGTGTGCAGCGTGGCTTCTTTGGGGGTCTGATGAAAACACGCTGCTGCTTCCGACTTCCACCCATTTGTGCCTTCCTCTGCTTGTCGCAGTCTCTGGACTCAAAGTCTGCAGAAAGTGTAACACCAAACCTAAACACAGAGAAAGCGCTGCGAGGTTATACTGGTTTTTGCTTAATTAGCACAGGAAGCAAATATTCCTGGTCTTCATCAGAGCAGGCTTGCTTTGAGTCTCTGAGGCATGGCAGGCAACACTCTTCCTGGGAGTTACTCCTGTGCAGCCTTACACTGGGAATGAAGTTATGGGGAAGCACAGCATCCTTAAAGACCAGAGAAAGCCCTTACTGTGCCGTGGATCTGTCCCTGCCAAGCTCTGTGGGTGGACTGGGGGGTTCTCGCTGTTTCATGCAGGGCTGGTGTGTGAGAAGGCTTCAAAAAAAGCCACTCTGTCGGACAACATTTTAAATAAATAAATTGGAGGTTTTTTAGTTAAAAGGTGGGTGTTTTCTCCCCTCATGCAGGTCCTGGCAGGGATCAGGCTCTCTGGCTTAGCAGCTCATTACAAAGCCTTGGAAAAAGAAGCAGTGGCTTTGCTGCTGTCTGTGTGAGGACTCCGTACACAAACCCGCCATGCCGCGTGCAAACAGCTGCTGCTGCTGAAAACCTTAACCTAGAAAGCAAGGAAACATAAAGCTAAGGCTCCCAGGAGGACGTTCCCTCCCCTCCAACACACCTCCTGTGACGGAACCACTCGCTCCCAACAAGCACTTGACTGTGGGCACCACCTCAGCGATGGTGTTCCCTGCATTGTCTCCCTGGTGCTGGCCCCAGAGCACTGTGGGTTGTGCTGGTCGATTCTTGTCCATGGGGACTGCTGATTTTACGGTTAAATTTACACAGAGAACCTCTGTGTAATGAGGTGATGGATGGAGTGAGAGGCTGGGATGTGAACAGGGCAGTGGACCCAGGTGTGGTGGGGAAATCAGCTGTGGTTGACTCCAGCCAGGCTCACACCTCTTCACAACATGCACATGAGCAAAACGATATCCCTGAGCTCCTGCTGGAAGGAAACGATCACTCAGAGCTAGGCATGGACTCGGTTTGAAGTGACATTAAGTGCCGTGGGGACAGCACAGGTGTCTCCAGCCACGGCCAATGGAGGACAGGGAGCACTCATTGCGTTTACAGCATGGGGGAGCTGTGAGATCCCCAGGGAAGGGCAGGGCTGACGCTTCCCCTCACTTTCACCCGGCCTCAGCACTGGGTAAGCAGCAAGGACTGGGTATAAGATAACAGGGCTCAGATCCATGAACGTTTCCCACTTGGAGGGTTGATCCCAAACTCTTGAAGTTTTACACCTTTGTCTCACACAGGGACTAAAATGTGGGATGTAGAGTGCAGGAATGGCTGCCCCATCCCTAGAAGTGTTGAACGCCAGGTTGGATGGGGCTTGGAACAAGCTGGTCTAGTGAAAGGTGTCCCTGTCCATGGCAGGGGATAGAACAAGATGAAATTTACAGTCCCTTCCAACCCAAACCAATCTGAGATTCCACAATTCTGTGCTTGAACCCTGCTCCTCTTCCCAAAGCTGAGGGCTCTGCTCCGGGCACACATCAATGTTGGTGGGGATGGACGTGGGGCAGCCCTGAGGCTGCTGTCCCCAGGGGACTGGGGTCTGCTTTGGGGAGGCAGGGGGACTTGGGGCTGCTCCTCGGTGTCTCAGGGCTGCTGTCCTGGTGTTACAGGACCCCCGTCCTGAGCTCCCAGGGCTGCTGTTCCTGGGGCTCGGGGCTCTCATCGTGGAGTCACAAAGGTGCCGTCCCGGGGCTCTCGGATCCCCGCGGGGCTCAACCACATCCCCCCGCCCCAGGGATGCCCGGCGGGAGCGGCCCGGCCCCTCCGCGAGCTCAGAGCCCGGCGGGCCCTTTAAGAAAGTCGAAACCCAGAAAGTTCATCAAAGTTGAGAAAGTTTTTCGTGGAAAGGAGAGAACGGA
>VXAU01005533.1:300702-324409 GCA_013399695.1 Formicarius rufipectus | reverse complement strand
GGAGTGGGGGACTGGAGCTGGGGCGCGACAGGGAACTGGGAGCGGCGGGGAACGGGGAGCGGCGGCGGGAGCAGGACGGGGCGGCGGGAGTGGAGCGCTGGCGTGTCGGGGGACGGGGGATGGAGAGCGGCGGCATCGAGGAATTGGGGCTGGGGTGTCGAGGGTGGAGCACGGCGGTGCTGCGGACCGGAGAAGTGGCACCGTGGGCGTCGGGGAAGCCCAGGAAGGAGCGCAGCGCCGTGGTGGTGGAATGGAGAACGCGGCGTCGGGGATGGGCCGTCGGGGACCGTAGCCTGGATGCCGGGGCTGCCCCGGCCTGGAGAGCCGAGGTCGGGCTATGGGAGCCGGAGTACGGAGGTGTTGGGAAGCCGGCGCTGGATCTCCCGAGCCGTCCCGAGGTGGGGCTGGGGCCGGGCAGGGTGAATTCCCTGCTCATCCCACTGTCCCCACTCCCTCTAGCGCAGCTGGCGCTCCTGCGCATGGTGTCCTCTCCCCCAAGTCCTTACAGCTGGAGGGCTCTTGAATCCAGCACTGTTCTGTCCAGCCCATCGTGTGGGCTGCAAGGGATACAGTTGGAGAGTAGTGATGGAATCCTTGCCCTGCTCCCTGTGTACTGGCAGCCTGGCTGGGGCTGGAAGGCTGTGAGTGGTCCCTTTCCCCTGGATCCCATTGCAAGCCAGAACCTGGATGCTGCCGGACTAAGGGCTGGGAAGGCTAGCAAGGGTCAGTTGTCTGTAACCACATGCCAGAGCTGAGCTTGCAGCGCTCCATGTTTTCCTTTTGGCTGTCAGAGCCATTGGCTGCTGTCATCGCTGCACCCCTCAAGTGGGCGTTGGTGCAGTGGATCACCAGCTGCCCTCCATCTTGGAGAGGGCTCTGGAAAATGCCTGGCATCGCTAACGTTTTGCTGCAGTCCTCTGTGCCCGGCCCTCAGGACCAGGGAGGTGCTCAGTCCCCTCCCCTCGCTCTCCTCCGTGCGCTCGCACCGCCGCAACATGGCGCCTGGCTTGTTCCACCACCCACCGGGGCTGTGCCGACCCGGTGCACCAGCTGCCTTGGGGCCATGCCGTCCCCTGGGCTTCAACCCTGGCGAGGGCAACCCGGGTAATGGGGTGGAATGGATTGGCAGGTGGTGGCCGGAGTGGTGCTGTCCCCAGCGTGGAGCAGGGCTTAGGTGATGCGATGGTGTGATGGGGTGTTGGATGTGATGCTGCTAGTGGGATGTCCCAACCTCGCTGGGTGGCACTGGTGTGGGTGGGTTGAGAGCTGGAGCACCTGGTGACCCGCGCTGCTCCCCGTGTGGGGAGGCTCCAAACCAGGGGGTTTCACGAACGCGTGCACAGAAGACTCAATGCAGCTCCTTGATCCAATTATTCACTGGCCTACAAAGGCCCCAGAGGGTGGCGCCTTTTGGCACATCCCATCGGTGTTGCTCCAGCTGGGCTGGTGCCCTTGGGTGGTGTTTGGGTGAGCTCTTGGTGCTGGGGCAGAGCTGGTCTGTTCCCTGTTGCTGGGAGGTGGTTTGGCAAAGCAGGTGCTGGAGCATTTTGGGAGCTTGGAAATCCTTGCCCTTGGGAGAGGCTGGTCCTTCCAGGAATGGTGCTTGGTGATTGGGAAAGCAAGTTAAAGATGACATCTCTGGGGAATGGGACAGAGGTTGAACTGAAGCACCTCCTGCTCTCTGTTGTGCTGCCTCTGCATGTGTGTGGGGAGGGGGACAGTCCAGTCCACCCTGCTGAATGGTCTGTGATCTCTCTTACTCAGCACCTGAGGCTGCGGCAAAGGAGCTGGGGCACCCTGGAGGTGGTGGAGGGTGCTTGGCTGGGACTGGTGAGGGGCTGTGCCCCAGTCCTTGTTGGGATTGCTGTTGGAAACCCCTCTCTCTGCCAGGATCCACCATAAGTAACACTGTGGGTCATAAGCACAGTCTGGGCTTCGTGGTGGCTACTCTGAGCCTACAGGAGCCCTCTGAATGCTTGGTTTTCTGCTAACACCTGGCAGACCAGGAGCTGTTCCTCCCCTCAAAGCCAATGGAGGCACAAGGAGTGACTGTGGGCTCAGAATCCAAGCCTGGTCTGGGGGCCCATATTCTTGCCCAGAGCTCCCTTTGATACAGAGTGATAACTGCGCTTAGTGCAAAGTGGAATCCTTCAGTCCCACCATAGGCAGGAGAGTGTGCTGGAATATTTTCCCACACTGCGTGGATAACGCTGCCAGATCCTGGTGCTGCAGACGCTCCTCCATCCCTTGCCCCCCCACTCCGTGTGCCTCATTTGCTGCCTCCCTGAGCGTTGGCAGAAGAGCCCCGTGTGCCCCAGATATGGTGGGGCGAAGCTCCCAAATTCAGCCTTTCCCTTTATCTTATCTGCGAGCCCCTGGATCTTGCAGCCGCTTCCTGGCCGGTGACACGCGGAGGACAGGAATGCCTCTCGCTCCTCTCGAGGTCGTTAACGGGAATGTTAAACAAACAGGGCCTAATGTCAGTCCCTGCTGTTCCTCACCAGACACCTCCCCAAACGCGATCCCTCCCCACTTGCTGCTATCTTCTGTTTAGTTTTCCAGGCAGAGCCAATCTGCCTGAGAGTGTCTGTCCTGGTGCTCCCTAGGAGTGCTGTGAGATGGGCAGCTGCCTGGGTGCTGCACTCCCACCCTGGTGGCAGGCAGAGCTTTTTCTGGCAGCCGGAGGAGTTTTCTTGCTTCCTGTGGACACTGTGCTTTGTCTGTGACCATATTTCAGTAAGGAACCTGTGTGTTCACCTGGCTTTCTTGAGTGCCTGATGATGCAGAAGTATTGGTTCTGCTCTGGAAATTCATCCCTGCTTGCCCAGGAGGTCCCTGGGAAGCTGTAGGCCCAGAGGGAGTGGGAGAAATCTGGAGCTGGCTGTCTAGATAACCACAGACTTCAGCTGCCTGGTTTGGGTATCCCATGTGTCCTCTGGGCTGGTCTCAAGGGCCTGCTTGCAACTCCATAAGGGGTGGCTGCTGCTGCTATAGGGCTTGGGCATCCTGGACTGCTGAAGGTGGAAAGCATCAAACATGAGGTGGTGCTGGGTGAGCAGAGACCAGGCAAGGACCATGAGAAGCTAGCTGGCTAAGTTCTGCTTGGAGAGGATCATTTTAGGAAGAAATCCTTCCCTATGAGTGCATGAGGCGCTGGCACAGGTTGCCCAGAGGTACTGTGGCTGCCCCATCCCTTGAAATGTTCAAGGCCAGGTTGCACGATGCTTGAAGCAGCCTGGTCTAGTGGAAGATGTCCCTACCTATGGCAGAGTGTTGGAACAAGATGGTCTTTAAGGCTCTGTTCAACTCAAACCATTCTGTGGTCTTCCCTGTTGGTCTCTGCAAAGGCAGTGGTGTTCCCTGTTAGAGTTAGAAGGTGCCCTGTTGGGGGGGCAGAAGCTCTCAGCTCCCAGACACCCCCCTTGGTAGCAAGTCCTTCGTGCCTGGTTTTCCTTGGCTGCTGCACATCAGGGCTGCCAGAATCACCTGGGAATGTGGCTGGTGAGCGGGTTACGTGCTGCATGTCTGTAGCACTTCATGGACTGGTGCCAGGCATCTCTTGACTTCTGTAATCTCTGCTTGAGTGGACCTAGATACCTCGTGCATGTGTGGATTCCAGCTCTCTGGCTGGAAACAAGCAAGGTTAATGTAAGTTCTGGAGTCAAAAGTCTCTGTGATGCTGCTCTGCTGTGAAGAATGCGAGGCTGTAGTAGTTACAGTTACCTCTCACTAATCCTCCTGCACTTGGCCTGGCTGAAGCAGGATGGTGCCTCAGAGCTGTTTTCATGCATCCTAGAAGTCCCCTCAGTGCTGGATGCAGCTTTCTGTCAGTGACAGATTGTTGGCTGAGCAGACACCCTGGAGTCACCATGCGTGCAGAGGTTCTGGGAACTGGTGTGTTCCCAGACCTCCTCTTGGTCTATCACTGAGTTGCTCTGACATGGGGGTGGGATGTGGGAATCTCCCCATTATCTCCTCCTGTCCTGGTGCCTCTGAATACCCTCTAAAGGAACTTTTTTCTCCTTTCTTGATATTTCAAATCTAAGTTTCTTAGACACGAGTCTGAAGATCAACGTCCCAACTAGTCCCTGGGGTGGGGTAACTCTTACCACCTGTCTCTGTAACTGGGCTAGTAAATGAGGCCCAGCTGTTGCCTAAAACCAGCTCTCAAAGAAACCTCTAGAATTCAGTTTGTGAGTTTTAGCAGGGAGGCATTCTTTATTACAGCTTCAGAAATGAGTCTTCTTCGTTGGCTAATCCGAGGAGTTGGTTTCCCTACTTGGCCTCAGAGTGAAGGGGTTTTTGGTGCCTGTGGAAGTTAGGAAGGGCCAAATCCAAAGGCTCCCTTGCTATCAAAGGACTCTTCTGTCCTCTCACCAAAATAGGAAGGATGCCCTTGGAGATGTTGGGGAAGGAACTAAGAGTAGTTCAGGCTTTGGTGTCCTTCCTCATGGTTCTGCTAAAGGATCTGGCACTGTGGGAATTCAAGAGTGACTTGTAACTGATGTGGAAGGTTATGGAGCAAAAATAATCCTTTGGGCTTATTGGTCTTGGCCATACCAAGTCATGGAGACTTTGGAGCTTGGATCATGGAGCAATGAGCAATGCTGCTGGAACTCTGAGTCTCTGGAATAAAGGTTTCAGCTTGAAGCCTCACCAGAGCGTGAGTGTAGAAGTGATGTGACCGGACCTCACTACAGTGCTCAGCTCCTTCTACACCACAGGGCATTGTAGAAACTGAATTCCTCTTGTGTGCCCAGTACTGTAGAGCTGGACCTGGTGAGGAACAGGGCAGTGGGACACTGGAGCTGCTGAGCCTGGCCCAGGTGTGATCCTGAGCCAGCCCAGCACATCTGATGAGGAGAGAGCAGTGGCACCAGGTGACCCTGCCCTTGACATGGCAGAAGCTGGTGCTGCAGGCTTGCCAGGAACACTTTGGCCACTGCCCCATAGGGTCATGGTGTTGTTTGGTGGCTGGAAACCTGTGGGCCTGGTCAGGTGGCCTTACCCCTGTGGAGAGGCTGTGAAAATGTGCCTTCCCTTCTGTGCTGGGGGGTTCTTGCATTGGTGCGGGGTCAGTCTTGGTATGTGTCTCTGTGTCAAAGCTGTTGGCCTGGGGAGGTGTGTCCTTCTCATCTGCTTCCAAGGGCAGGAGGCCAATGTCTCCCTGAATGTGTAACTGCCCTGGTCACCTGTAGCAGTGGTCTGAAGTGCTGAGTAAGCTTATGGTTTGAGAGAGAGCACTCAGAAGGGCATGTTGTGGGTTAGACTTGGCATTTTTGTTTCATGTTTGGGTGGCACAGCCCCTCCCTACTGCCCAGTGGCCATGTCCTGCCAAGAGCTGGACTGATGTAATGGTGGCTTAGTCCCATGGTTGCTTGTCATCCTACTGCTGTCCCCAAGGGTCTCCCTGTGTTTGGGGGTGGCGCTCCAATGACCATTGTCCACAGCAGAGAGCTGCTGTGAGCCTTCTGCTGACCATCACTGGGGTTTTGCTGTTGGGCTGTGGAGGTACCTGATGTGCCCTGTGGGGCTGGGGCATGGCCAGTGGTGTGCTGCCCTGAATTGTGTTGATTTGAGCAGAGGCTCATTTACCCATGGATATGTCCTGGGAGGAACAGGACTGATAAATCCCAGGAATCATCATGTGACAGGGTGAAACAGAGATATATTTGCTTAAAGACCTGAGGTGAGAACACTCCTTGTGAAGGTCCTTGCATCCAGACCTGTGTCTCCTGCCAGCCTCTGGTGTGAGCAGGTAATTGTGTCACCCCCGAGTCTCCTGCCAGGAGAACAGGTGACTGGGTGTGGGCAGGAGGAGCTGCTCCAAAGTGACAGGTCTGTGACTCCAGCCAATGGTGGCAGGTGTCTGCAGGTCCTCAACATCAGAGCATGGCAGGGCTGGGTCCCTGGAGCCCAGGACTTACTGTGGTGGCTGGGTAGTGCCAGTGTGGGTGTGAGTGTCCTTCAGCACCTTGGCTTCAGTGCTTGTGCCTGTCTCCTGGCTTAGTGCACCTCTTGGCAAGGTGGAAGGTGACAGTGGCATCCTGAGGGTGCTCAACTGGCATCTCCCTGAGCTGGGAGCTGCCTTGATGGACAATAATCTCTTGGGAATTTCAGGGCTGACCTTTTCAAATGTTTCATCAGCTTTGAACCCCTGTTGTGGTCCCAACACCTCTTGGTGCTGTCCTTTCCATGAGATGCTGCAGACACACCAGGGATGGGACTTGGTAGCACGAGGAAGCCTCCGTGGCACAGCCACACCAGCAGTGTTTCCTCTGCCGGAGCCAGGAACTATTCTTGGGTGCTGTCCCGTTGTGCCTTATCAGCTCCCATGTGCTTCCTGCTCCCCCAGCCAGGGGCTGGTGCCTCTCCCTGCCTTCCCCTCACTTGAGTGCCTTCCTACCCTGACCACAGGGGTGGCTGAGCCTCGTTGACATCCTTCTGCCTGATGTGGAGGGGAAGAGCAGTGCTGGGGAGAGGCTGACCTGGCCATGAGCAGTGTGGAACACTCCAAGTGTTTGTGCGCTTGGGCTTGCTCGTGATCAGCCTCCCTCCCTCTGGGCGAGCAGGATCTTGATCCTTGGGTGCCTTTTGTGCAAAAGGCTGATTTTTGGAGGGAAATGCGTGAAGCCCCTCCTTACTTCAAACTCTGGAGAGGTTCAAGGTCCTCTTTCCCCTCCCCATCTTTCCAGTGGGGAGGGGAACCTCTGCCTGCTTGGGGCTTCCTGGCTGGACCATCTCCTGGCCTGATCTTGTGCTGGGGCTCAGTGTGACCCTGCCTGAGGACATGAGGGCTCTGGAATGACAGCAGGCACTCAGCCCTTGCTGCCTCTCTGCTGATGAGTGGAGGGGAAACTGAGGCACGGAGCCGGGAAGGAGCCCATCGCAAGCCCCTTCTCTCGCTGTCTTGCCCCGTGGTGCGGTCCTGCTGAGCTGTCCCTCGCACACACCGCACTCCCCCAGATCTCCCTTCCCCTGTGATTTCTGGGACTTTGATGCGATGAGGAGCAGGACTGCCCCGTGCTGTGTGTCCCCGCCCCGTGTGGGGCACTGAGAGGAAGGTGCTGTCCCATTTTTCAGCCGGACCTCGGCGTTCCCCTCCCCGCAGCCCTGTTGTGCAAGTTCGCCTCCCCGAGTTCGCTCCCGTGCCTTATAAGTCCCGGCTCCCGGGGCAGCCGCAGCCTCGCCGCATTCCAGCGGCCTCGCGTCAAGTGGCCCTGGCTGCATCGCCCTGGCCAGGACCGGGGCTCCCTGTGCCCCTAAGGCTCTGCCGGGGGCGCCGAGTGCCTCGGAGACACCCGGCTGGGATGCCCTCCCGTGGGGAAAAGCTGGGGTCCGTGAGCACCTGGCTGCCAGGAGCGGCGAGTGCCTTTGGGATGCTGTGGCGGGGCTTGTCCCTGTCTTCAGCAGGACGGCGCGGGGCTGGTGGGGTAGGGAGAAGGTTCAGTGGACCTTGCGTGAATGAGTGGCAGGTGACTTGTCACCCGGAAAAACTGGTGTGCAGCTGGGGTGGCTTCCTGGAGAGGGGACTGTCCAGTTGCACAGTGTGGAGGAGGCACTAGAGCCCATTCCTGCTGTCCTTGTTCTCAGGTGGCTCTGAATCACTGCTGGGAAAGGCTTGTGTGCTTCAGGTGCTGGGAGTGTGGATTCAGGACCTGGCCAGTTTTGGGGAGCTGGAGTGGCCTCGGCTGTGCTGCCAGTGATGTTGCTGTAGGGCTGAACTCGCAGAAGGGGAGGGTCAGCTGGGTGCTGGGATTTGGAGTAGGCTCCTAACAAAAACCCACAACTCACACCAGTCTTGCAGGGGAGGTGGGTACCTGTGCCCTTATGCTGGATATCTCTGAAATAACATGACCCTTGCTGGGCTGCAGGACAGCTTCTGGCTCTGCTCAGGGCACTCTTTTGAGAGATCTTAGGTAAAAGCAGCCATGGCCAGGAGGTGTGGATGCTGTAAGTGCCATGCTGACCTTCTGGCAGTGCTGGAGCTGTGGCAGGATGAAGCAGGTGCTGCTTGGCTCCTTTGAAGTGCTGGTGTGGTGCTGGCACGAGGTGTGTGTCTCTTTGGGGCAATGCAGCTGTGCAAGGATTGACACAGAGAACTGAGGGCTAAATGGGTTTGTCCTTGTCCCTCCCTCCTCCTGCGTGGGAAGCTATGCTGGGATCCTCCCTCTCTAGGAGATAGCCTGGATGGTCTTGTCCCTCCTGGCATGAATCCTGTTTTCCATGGCTCTCCTCCATCTCTGCCAGGTGTTTGGACTGGGGACATCCCCAGAGGGGCAGGGATGGAGAAGGGAGAGTGTTTTCTGCAGGACCCGCAGCAGTGTGACCCTGCTGGGCTGTCCTGGTATCTTGAGTGGCTGGCAGCAGAGCCCAAGAGACCAGCTTAAGAACGTGGTATTTCTGGGCATCTGCTCCTGCTGGATGTGCCGTTTGGCTCAGGCAGTTCCTGACNGTCCTGTGGATTTTCCAGCTGTGCTGTGGGGAGGCTGAAAATCTACATGGATCTGGTGTTTAGTGGCAGGGAGTTGAAACAGGGCAAATGTATTTTAGCAGAAGCCTACCCTGTCATGGCATGTTGAGTGTGGGGTCTGGATGCCTGGATTTGTTAGTCCTGGGTGGTCCAACCAGCCTCTCAAAAACTGCAGGACTTGGACTGCAAAGGGCTGACTGGAGTTTGGTTAATCCACTGGAAGATGCTTGTTCAGACCCGCTTGCCCTCATCTACAGTTTGCTGTCTTGGGGAGCAGGAGAGGAGACTGGTCCAGGGCTGCCTTCAGTGCACAAGAGACTCAGACAGGTGACCGGCCTCCTGATTTTTATCCTGTGGGATAACCCAGATGTCCTTTGCTTTATGCCTGGTCTTGGAAGTGAGCCCCCTCTGGCTTCCCTCGCTCTGTCCCTTGAATATATTGCTCAGGTCTCTCACTGGCCTCACCCTCCCTCCCCTGAATAATTTGGTCTTCCTTTCCCCTTACCCTTCTCTAGTTCACTTATGGATGTGGTGAATTGCAGAGATCTTGGAAAACCAACCACTTGATCCTGTCACTTCTAACAAGCTCTTCAGAGCAGGAGCATCTTCCTTAGTTTGTTTTGGGGAGACCCTCTTTGAAGAGGTTGGCTGGTGGCATTTGGAATTTCTCAGGCTTTGGGGACTAGCCCTTGGTGAGAGCTGTGGCTTGGCTGAGACCCCCTTTTGAATGCTGTGGATGGTGCCAGACAGGACTCGGAGGCCAAAGGAATCTTCTGGCCTGTGAGACAAGGCTTCTTGCTCCCATCCTTGGCAGCACCTTATGGATCTGGCACTGGGAGCTTGTTACCCCTGACAAAGAGCTGTCCTGGGCCCCTGCCTGGCTCTATTCAGGCCACTGTACGGGCTCTGAGTGCCAACTCCCTTCCCTGAGCCACTGCACAACTTCCATCCTGTCACGCCTGTCGCAAGGACTTACCGAGTGACGCGTCACGGCACCATTTCGAGACCCAACAGGGATGCAGATTCCTATCTGCTCGGAAGAAACATCCATTCTGGAGGCTGAGGATCTGAAATATTGAAAAGGGACAGCGCTTTCACATGGCTGAGGCACATGTGTGCCACCATGCTCTGCAGTCCTCTGCTGCAGGAGATGGCAGTGGGTCTTCTGGGAACACACTGCAGGTGCTCTGTGTGGCTCATGCTGGAGTCTTCGAGGCAGCCAGAAAACTGAGGAACAGTGACATTGCCCCCTCTGTCTGGGTGTGGGGTGCCCCTGGAGTGATGCTTGGAAGCATGAAATGAAGGGTGGGGTGGGTGGGGAGTCTGTCGAACTGAGCCTGGTGGGTTTCTGGAGTGCTCTATGTAACATCCTGCTTTCCTAGGTAGGACAAAGCAAGGGTGTGTGGTAGTGCCATCCATATTGAGGGATCAGAGGGGATGGGAAGGTGCTCAGTAGTAGCATTCTGCAGACTGGAGATGTGCTGGGCTGGAGAAGGGCTCCCCACACTGGTGTGGGGTGGTGGCAACCCTCTGTCTTAGCATGCACAGAGAGCAGGAACACCCCAGCCTTTCATGATTACTGTCCATCCTGGGGGGCTTCAGCTGCCCCCTGAGTTTATGTGAAGGGTGTTTCTCTGCCTTGGTAGGACTGTCCTGGGCACAGGAGCTTCAGGAGGTGAGTTTTCTTCTGTAAACAGAAAAAACTTCCCTGCATGGAGGGATCTGGATCTGACTGCCCAGATCCAGTTACAGGGTGCAGAGGGTTTTCAGGTGGCCACTGTTTCCAGCTCAGAAACAGGGTGAGTGTGTGCTGCTCAGTTTGATGGTAAAGGTTTTGGATACAACTCCTTTCCCTGGGGCAGTGGAAATAGCTGAGGAAAAAAAGTAGAAATATGAGAGCAAAATCTTTCTGTGCTGCAAAAGTAATGGGGTCACTCCAGAGTGGAAGCAGGCCAGTAGATGGGCTCTGGCTTGGGGTTCCTGCTCCTTGTAAATGATGAGTGTCTTCATGACCTCTGTTGTGTGTAACTTCCCCTTGCAGCACTGTGCTGATTTACAAGAAGTCTCTGCAGCTTCATCATGCTGCTTTCTATAGAAATAGTCTGCCAGCCAGTGTGCAGGGAGAAGGTGGCCGTGATGCTCTAACTGCTCAGCAGAGTTCTCCCAGGCCATGAGCCTTCAGCAGTCTTTCTTCTTCCTGGCTATTCAAGTGAACTATTCTCTATAATTTTAATGGATTATCTACTGAAATCCTCCTCTAGCACTGCATTATTTTGCTTATACATGAGTGTGTTTGGACTTGGTCCGTGACTTCTGCAGCCTGGGAAGAGCAGCAGCCCTTGGTGACTTGGTGCAACATGGCTGCTGCTGGCTGGGCACAGCAGAACGAACCTTGTGAGAGTGGCTTTGGGGGTAACTCCTGAAAGGTCTGATGTGTTTTGGGGAAAGGAGCTGGGATGGACCAAATCTTCCTCTGTTGCAGAAGTCAGAAGATGCGAGTGGAGCAGTGAAGTGTTTCTCAAAATTGAAGGCTATCTTTGAATTGATGATTAAAGTGCCAAGATAGGCTGAGGAGAGGGGATCTAGTGTGTGATCTGTAGAAAGAGCTGGAGAGACAACCAGTGTTTGTACAGGTCTCTTCCGTACCTCTGGGATGTGTTAAACTGTTAGGTTTTTATTGCAGTGTATGTTTTTTTCCAGTTTAGCCATCAAATAGCTGAGGGGCTGTGGGACTGGTGTCCATG
This sequence comes from Formicarius rufipectus, assembly GCA_013399695.1. Lineage (NCBI taxonomy): Eukaryota > Metazoa > Chordata > Aves > Passeriformes > Formicariidae > Formicarius > Formicarius rufipectus. The sequence goes on along the minus strand of VXAU01005533.1, from coordinate 313,192 downwards.
CTCTGATCAACTCAGGTCATTCTGCTGGGCACTGAGTTTTTGTAAAGGTCTCATCCTTTGTGGTAGGGATGGAAGGGCTGGGTGTGTTTTATCCTGGACGGTGTTCTTCTAATGCAGGAAGGGGTTAGTGAGGCTTTGGTCCAAGGTGTCCTACTCTTGCTGCATGTGGCTTCAGAGATGTGCTTCTGCTTTGGCACCAAACATCAAATTTCAATAGAACTTGTTGGCATCTCCCATAGGTACGGACACTGTTTGTCAGTGGCCTTCCTGTGGATATCAAGCCCAGAGAGCTCTACCTACTCTTTCGACCATTCAAGGTAAGAAGGTCTTCAAATCTGCTTTTTGGTGTGAAAAAATGCTGTTTTGTGGATGACTTGGCAGAAAAGGTCTGTGAGGGTAGAAGGGAAGATGGTGTGGGAAGATGGTGTCTGTGCAGGTTTGGGGAACCTGAAGCCAGCACGGTATCCCACGGCTTGTGCTCAGCTGGGGAACCTCCCTGGAAACCTGCCATTGGAATTGTGCTGTCTCTAACCTTCATGGAACCTACTTGGACCTGTCCTTCCTTGGGGATGTGTCCTGATCCCCTCTACTCTCCATCCCTCTCTAATCACCAAGTGGGCTGTCCCTGGGGGAAGTGGGGTTCCCTTGTCTGCACTCCTCTAGCACAGGGTGGGTGCTCTCTGCTCTCTAGGCACTAGTCAGGGCAGGGTGCTCATCTTCATAGCTGGAAGGAGAGCTGGAAATTGGGATTTCTTCCTAAAGGGCCAGGGTGGAATAGCAAAGATACCTGCTCTGCCCTCAGTCTTCTCCTTTGGTGGGAAAGCAGCATTACTGTTGCTGCTCCTGCTGCAGACCCTGCCTTATGGAGGGCTTGGTGCTACAGGAACTCCTGGAACTGTCACGTCGTGTCTCGGTTGTAGCTCAGCTCCTTTGGGAGCCTGACACTGACTTGCTTTCTTCCCTTCTGCAGGGTTATGAAGGGTCACTGATCAAGCTGACTTCAAAGCAGGTACCTCCTTCTTCCAGCCTGTGTATTTTTGACCAGACATGCCAGGAGGGGAGGGGGGACAGATCCCATTTCTTTCTCAAGCACTGTTGGGGATCAACACCACGTACACAGCTGGGTTCTGCTGACCCCACTGTCCTGGGGGTGTATGGTGAATGTTTCCATGTTGTCTTCTGCTGCGCTGGGTGAGACCTCAGGCTTTGGCCTCAAACCCTGTGCTGCCATCAGCCTTCCCCACTCCCATCCTGGAGTAGGTGCCTTTGTTGGGGGCTGTTGGGGTGAGTGGTCTCCCACATGTGGGGATGCCGAAGCATTTTTGTGTGGTGGGAGAAGGCACAAAGCAGGAGTCTTGGGCTGATGACCCAAGACCCTTCAAGCTCTGCCTGAAGCCCCTCTGTAGCTTTGAATGGTCTCTTCTGCTTGCTGTCAGGGGCAGGGTGGTCTGAGAAGTTGCAATAGGCTTTGAAACTGAAATGGTTGTTATTTCTTTTAGCCAGTTGGTTTTGTGACCTTTGACAGCCGGGCTGGTGCTGAAGCAGCAAAGAATGCCTTGAATGTGAGTACCCAAAGTGCTGGGGGACTGTGGGGGCTGAGAGCCATGTGCCCTGCTGTAGCTAGACCTGGAGTGTGGGCTTGGCTTGGCCATAGCATAGGACAGCAGGGTCTCCCAGCTGTGCCCTTGAGTATGGAAGCAAAAGTCCTGCAGCATCCCACCAGGGAAGCAAGAGGGCTGCTAAAGGCTGACATCAGCCTGAGCAATTGGATGAAAGCTGTGTCTGGGTCATTTCTGACCACCGGAAGACAGCTCCAGGGCCTCTGAGGGGAGGATGTGGGGAACTGATGTTGCTCAGGAAGTCTTGCACATGGTCAGCATGGCAGGGACACCCAAAATGATCCCTGTGCTCCTGGGCCTGCAGGAGTTGGTGGATCTAGTCAGCAAGACATGGTTCTGCTCTAGTGTAGGTCTTGCCTTGGGGTTTGTGTTGCCTGCAAGTGCCTCTGCTCCAGCTGGCAGAAGGTGTAGTGGCACCATAGATGGGAGCTCCCACACAGAGCAGGATTATCCCAACTCCAGTCACACAGCCAGTATCCCAGCCCCAGCAGACAGATCTTTCCTGGCCAGTGTTTGCAGCCATCCCTGCTGTAGTAGTTGGTGAACTGCACCTCAAGAGCAGAACTGGGTCCCTTATGTTGAAAACAGTGGATCTGAGCCAGCTAAACGTAAAAATAAAAGCACACAGGAGCTTGAGTGTTGTAGTGAGGTAACAAAAATCTGAGAACGTGGCTGCAGTGTGGTGGCCTTAGTTCCCTGGCTTGGGGGAAAAGCCTGTGCTTGGAGTGGAAGCTTCACCTCTGATAGACTTCTGTGCTTTCTCCTGTGACAGGGCATCCGCTTCGACCCCGAGAACCCCCAGACCTTGCGGTTAGAGTTTGCAAAAGCCAACACAAAGATGGCCAAGAGCAAGTTGATGGCCACACCAAACCCCACCAATATCCACCCTGCCTTGGGCGCACACTTCATTGCACGGGACCCCTGTGAGTATGCTGGGAGGGGCTTGGAGGCTGTGGCTGGTCCCACCTGGGAGATGCCCAACCCTGGGAAAACTGTGTGGGTGGAAACGAGCCCAGGCCCATGTCTGCTTTGGCTGAAGTTTGCCTGGTGCCGGGAGATTGGGGTTGCAGAAGAATAATGGACATCTGCTGAGGCCAACACTAGAACTGTTTGGGAGATGAGAGCTGGTTTTGGTGGTTCAACTGATACCATAAGTCCTTTAAACCATCCTTAGTTGTGAAACATCCCTGGGTGTGAAGCATAATGGACAAGTGCTGTGCCGTTCCCCTCGGTGTGGCCTGGTGGGGTGAGCAGCCCCACTGAGGATCATTGGGTGACCAGTGATGTCCCATCTGAGAGCCCCCTCTTCTGTCCTGCCCCCTGTGGCACCAGCCCTGTGCTGCATGTGTGAACCAGCCTATCCCAAGCCCCTGTGCAGCCTCTTCATGGCCTCTTTTGGCAAGGCTGGGCGCACGGATTTTAAACCTCACTGAGATGGCAGCACAAGGCTTTTAGCCTGGGGTGGGCAATCCGGAGCCGGTCCCCACAGCAGGCTGCCTTGGTCAGGAACTGAGCTGCTGTCCCCTTGTCTCCTCCTGCGCAGATGACCTGACTGGAGCAGCTCTCATCCCAGCATCCCCCGAGGCGTGGGCTCCCTACCCCCTGTACACCACGGAGCTCACCCCTGCCATCCCCCACGCCGCCTTCACGTACCCGGCGGCCGCTGCTGCGGCTGCTGCTCTTCACGCTCAGGTGAGTCGCTCCCCACCTCCCGTGCCAGGATCCCGACCCTCCTCTGTCCCTGCCCTGCCTGGTGCTCACTCCCGCAGTCTCTGCTTGGCCGGTTCGACCCCAGCCTCTGCACCTTTGGCTTCTGGGCAGAGCCAGCTACGGGCGTGGAGGGGGTCCAGCCCTGAGCCAGCCACAGGGGAAGGGTGTGTGTGGCCCAGAGCAGGCAGAGCTGGGCTGTGATTTCTGACCCTGTGTGTGGGGGGAAGCCAGGGTTTGGTTTCTGGCTGGCTCTGTTGGTCCCCACGGCTAGAGAACGACGTTGAGGGACTGCTGGGAGGAAATGCTACCTGCCAGCAAGTAAAACAGCTAGGAAGGGTCCTCTGAGAAGTCACAGGAAAGTGCAGAGCTAAAGCTGAGGGGGGCTCAACTGTGACCCAGCTGACTCAAACAGTTGCAAAGCTGAAGGAGGGTGTTCTGCAGGAGATGAGTGACCATAGCTTTGCCACAGTAAGGAATTCTGATGGGACAGGGTGTTAACCACCCTGAGTTTAGGCTAGAGAGGAGGATCATTTCATGCATGAGCCTCTGAAAGTGCTGGTGGTGGTGCACCCAGCTGCCTGGTGTCCCAGGGTTTGCTTGCTAACAGCTAGGGAAGTAGGGATACCTGTACTGGTCTGAAACTGGGATCCTTTAATATACAGAGACCAGCACAAGGTCCTTGAGACCACAGAAGTGTAAAAGACAAAACAGAGAAGCAGTGTCCTAATTCCAGGTTTAGCTGCTTGACTTGAAGCATTAGTCAGGAGAAGCTGGAGACCCTGTCCCTGCCCTGCTCAGCGTTCCCAGCCAACTGTGCTCTGCCTGCTTCTGTCTCTGCTCCTGTAGTGGTGCCATGGGGGATTGGGGCAGTGGGACTGAGCACCAGGGCTTAACTTCTGCACTCTGCCCTGCCAACTAGGGCATTTGCCTCTGCTCTTTCCTGCTTCAATGGAGAGGAAGAGGAGCTGTGTCCCATCACCTTGTCCTCCTGGCTGGAAGTTAGCTCTGTTGGCCTTTTGGCATCCTTGTGCTTCCTGCAAGCTTTGTGATGGTAACTGCCCAGCTTCAACCCAAGCTTGCTTCCCAAATGCCATGTGGAGGTGGTGCAAACTTCTGGCCTCTGTCCTGCCCCTCCCACACCTGCAGAACTCTCCTGCTTTTGCCCTTCTACAGGTGAGCTGATGTTGGGCTGAAGCTCCTGCAGGATAGGTGAGAAATACATGGGGTTCAGGACTAGACCAGGGACTGGGATGTTTTTCCAAGGACCTTCAGAGTCAGTCTAGTCCTTCACTGGGGAGATTGTGCTTGCTGGTGTTTACCAAAAGTTATTGGTGCTGCCCACAACCAGAGGGGGGTCCTGTGCTCCTCAGTAGCCCGGGAGAGCATGTGTCTTCCTGCCCCTTATGTGTAGGGTGGTGGAGCCAATGTTGAATTGTCCTGGGAAGGGAGAACCAGGGAAAAACAACCCCTCTGGCCTGGCTGAGTGGTTGAGAAAGGTGAAACCTTCACTGGAGTTCTTTCAAGGATTGCCATTGGTGACTGTATGGGGACCCTGAGTCTTAGGGTCAGACATCAAAACTTTATGGTGCGTGGGTGGGGGAGAAAACCGTGCTGTTCTAGAGTGGAGGGTATCAAGGAGGCCTTCAGCCAGATCTTTACCCTCTGGAGTCTTAGTTCCTTCCCTCCAGTTGGCAAGGTACTAGATTCCAAGGAGATCTTCTGGCCTGACCATAAGACCCTGAGGTTTCAGGAGATCCCTATGTAGCAGGTAGAGCTCCCTGCCCAAGGGGGTCCATGGGTGGTGTTGGCTCCCCAAAGGAGCCAGAGCAGCCTCTCCAGGCTGTGGTGGAACCCAGCTCTTTCCAAGAGGCTGCCAGGCAGCCACGGCTGCTCCTTGCTGTGCTGAGCCGGCAGTGACCTCGCAGGAGCACATTCTGGCACAGTATATGTTACCAATAAAGTTTTGTGGGGTTAAACATTACTTGGGCTGGCAGCCCTGTGCTGCCCAGTGTCCAGGCTGGAACCCTCTCCCTTGCAGAGCTGAGGCAGGGTGGAGCAAGTCAGGGAGATGACTTTTGCTCATAGGCTGGCCTAAAAACTGTGCCCTTAGTCCCAGTGTGCTGAGCCCTCTGCCCTCGCTGTAGGGGTTGGCTTGGCTCTGTGGTGGGTTCATGGGTTGTTCTCCAGGACAGCCACAGTGCTTCCTCAGGAGCCTGGTGTTGGCTGGAGGACCTTCATGGGGACTGCTGGAGCTATAGCAGCTCCACAGCAATCAGCCCTGAGGCAGGAAAGGAGTTGGAGGCTGTAGCTATACCGAGATCTTGTCACAAGAAATCTAAACCTGTGGGGCTTGTCCTCTTGCAGCAGTGAGTTCGGTGAGGGGGAGAGGAATTGGCTGCCCTTGGCCTCCTGAAGGACTGCCCAGAGGGCTGGCAGGAGGGATGAGGGACAGGAGGTGGCATGAGGCTGGCCTGGCCTCGGGAACCCTTGGTAAATGACTCCCAGATGAGACTGATGGCTGCTGCTCCTGGCACTGCTGTGCCATGGTGACAATCGTGGCGGGCACCAGGCAGCTGGAGCTGTGACTGCAGCCTGACCCTGCCCCACTGGGGACTCTGCTGACTTTAAGATTGTCCCATCTACCTTCCCTCCCTCCCACCCTCTCTCAAACCCCTCCTTTGATGTCCCTAGTGAACTCCAGCCATGATGCCAGCGCAGGCTAGCCCTGAAGCTCAGAGCTGTCCCTGGACATGGGACGCCCTAGTGATGCCTTATTGCAGCTAGTGGAGTGGCTGTACCACAGCTCCATTCCTAGAAGTGTTAAGCATGATGGCAGCCACATCTGGAAAGACTGGTAAGGTAACCATCTCTCCTCCAAGGTGCACCATGGGATTTGCAAGCTTCTGCCCATCTCTGTAGCCCGTATCTCCTTGGCAACCCAGTGCATGGGCCTCACGCTACCCACCCACCAGAGCCTGGGGAATGAGATACCAGGCCTTCTTTCTAACCCACATCTCCAACTTGGCAGCACATGACATGGCGCACACAGCATGGCACCATCTTACATCAGCTCCTCCCAGCTGAGCCAGGCTCAGCCAGGCCCTGCCGGTCGGAGGGGAGTGGCCCGGTTGAGCTGGGGCAGAGACCACCCTGCCACTCGGTGTGAAAGAAACCTGGTTTCTCCCCAGCCTTGACCCTTTGAGGGCAACCAGAAATACACCTTGACCTCACTCCTGGCACACGGTGGGGGAGGTGAGTGACGTGGTAGTTGATAGCACACGACTAAATTTTAGTGGGCACCTTAGACAACAGCACTTGCCGGTCACTTTGTTCCAGAATCGCATACCGGGACAGACCCTGCCCTGAATCATGGGTCTAATCTCACGTCTTTCCTCTCCAGTTACTGGAAATGGAACCAGTTCCTACCTAGAGCTTGGCTTCTCTCTTGCAGCCTGGAATCACAGGCAGGACACAGGTCGTGTGAGCGGTGACGGAGGGAATCGGCAGCCTGGAAGAGAGGGGAGTGGCGTAGGAAACTGGGAGCTTGGGAAGAGGGAAGGTGGCCTGGCCTGGGACTGCTTGGCAGGGAGACTATTGATGTTTGACTGCAGGAGTCAAGTTCCGGCTCAGTTCTCTTTGCAGTGGCTCTGAGCAGTCTTCTTTCATCTCTGTGCAAGTGATGTTGGGGAAAGAAGCCACCAAAGCTGGGGGCCCCTTTGCCTTTGGAAGACTGTGAGATGCCAAGATGTGCAGAGCCTCTTGGGAAGATGCGAAGAGCTTAACATAGAGACAGTGATACAGCTTGTCTTGTTCTGCTTGGACCAGGTGAAGTGCTTCATCTGTTGCCTGAGGAGTGGAGTTGGGCTACTTTGCATCTCTGAGGTAGAACTGTTGGTTTTGGAGTGCCTCTAGGTCAGACTCTGAGTGGACAGCAGGAGATGCTAGGGCTGTCCATGTTCCTGGAGCTCTTCTGCAGAGATGCTTTCAGCTGTGGCTTCAGGATTCTGCTCTGGGCAGGGCTTGCTCTGGGAAGCAGGGTCTGTAGGGGTATAAGGCACTGGATTGATGGATGGATGTACACCTGTTCAAACACTCCTAAGCAAGAGGATGGATCAGTGCCTGTCTTCTCCTGTGTGTGCCTCAACCTAGTGTGGAATGATGTGCTAATCCTCCAGCTCTCCCTTGCCAGAGCTGTCTGTGGAGGCACATGTGCTGAATCTGACTGCATCTGGTTTTATTGGGCTGAGCTGCCTGGGTCTCACATGTCATGCCAGCATTTGGATTCTTGTTCCCAGCCCCCTGAAGGAGCCTGGGAGTGGATGGCCTGGGTGCAGTGCCTGCTGCACTGTGTCCATCACACACTAGTGGGTGAGGAGGTGCCTTCTTGTGCAGCTGTGCTGCTGTCCTGCCGTGCCTGGGTCGTGTTCCCATCGGATGCGTTTCCAGCTGGAGCAGAGCAGCTCTCGCTGGCCACCAGTGTGGGCTGCCCAAGGCTTGCCCCTGGTGACCCACAGCTGGGGGAAGCAGTGACTGCAAGGCTGAGGATCTCAGCAGGACAAGTGAAGATGCTGCTCTGCACATCAGCCACTGGCAACAGGATGTAGCACTTGGACATGTTGGTTGGATCCTACCAGCTCCCAGCACCACAACAGAGTGCTTTGTCCCTGCCTGCAGAAGGAGCTTTCTAGTCCCTGGGGACCGTTCCAGCTGTAGGGATAGCTCAGAGCTCCAAGAGCTGCTGGGGCTGCCTGCAGATCTAGAGGTAACTAAGGAGGAAAGGCAAGTCCTCCTAGCCACAGGTGGCCTGAGCATGGACCTGTGTATTCAATCTTCCCTTCCCCTTCTTCCTTCTGAAGGAATTGCCCTTTGTGAGAATGGTGGGCATTTGGCTACTCAAATTCTGAGGGTAATTGGGAGAGACAAAGGAGGTCTTGACAAGGAGTGAAGCGCCAGTGTGGTGTTTCTCTGCCCCGTTAATCGTTTCCTTGTGACTTTTAGGCAGCTGATGGTGGTGTGCTGCAACAAGAGAGGGGTGCATCACCTGGTGTCTGAAAGGTGGCAGGCAGAGACACACGTTCCTCCTCTCCAGCTATTTTCTGGGACAGATGATGAAGGTGGCAGCACAAGGCTACTGCAGTCAGCTGGTGGTTTCTGCCTCATCCCTCCAGGCGGGCGAGCAGGAGATGTTTCAGTGGTGTGACCAGACTCCTTTCCAACTGTGAGCTAATGCCTCTCCAGAAACAACTGTGTCTCTTCCAGTAAAAACCTCCCTTGCTCTGCTTTCCTCACCCAGTGCTGCACATCTCCATTCTTTCTCAGCTTCCTCCTTGATGGGTGTAGTATTTTGAGGGGTGTGAAGAGAAAACTGCCTTGGCAGGTGCTTAAAGTACGTGTCTTCATGTCTGGCTACTGCCTCTGATGTGCTGCTTCCAGTGCTTTCTGCTGCCTCCAGAAACATCCTCGCTAGTGAGTTCACGCCTCATGCCATCAAGCCCTCAATCTTTCTGTGGGCTGAAAGACCTGGCAGGTCATTCCCCTCTCCCTGCCAGTATGTCTGAGCCTTGGACTGTACCCAAGATTGTCGCGTCTGCAGAAGCTCCTGCTGGGCTCCACATGGAGCCCCTCTGGGTGCAGGGCTGGGCTAGTGGCCCCTGGGGCCACAGCGAGTCAGGCTGGGTGTGTGAGCGTCACAGACCCACAGGAGGAATGCAGGGAGAGGTGGTCCATCAGCAGGGGCAGTTTATCAGTGCCTGTGCTCTAAGAGAAAAGCAGGATTTCTGTTGAAACTGGAGATGCTGAGGCTCTGCTGGTGGGGCAGAAAGTGGCTCAGACCCCTGAGGAGAGGCTGTAGGGCCACCAGGCTGAGGGAACGGTGTGGGCTGTGCTGCTCTGCTGAGCCCAGCGTGGGACGGAGGCAGCTCTCGGGGTTAAGCACTCTCAGCCTTGTGAATGAAGGGGGAGTTTCCTGTTGCTGCTGGGCAGGAGGAAACTGTTTCCAGCTGTTGAGGGGAGGGGTGCTGGAATAGAAGACACTGACCAGGGAGGATGACTGCTGGCTGCCGAGGAGATGCGGCTCTGCTGAGCAAGCATCTCCTAGTGACAGGGCTTGAGGAGACAAGAAACCCCTGTCCTTGCTCTCGCAGCTGCTGTCGTGGCCCTGTAAATTGTCTGTGATGCTGCTGCCCACTCCAAGCCTTCCTGGATGGTGTCAGTACAAGGGTCCTGCAGTGTCCAGCACAGTGTGGTGGCCCTGGCTGGGCAGCAAGGGTCCCTCTCACAGACTAATGGAGAAGTGAAAACAGGCTGAGTGTGGCACCACTTTGGTCCTGCCACCAGATGGGACTACTCACTGGGGAGGAGGGTCTTGATTCCCTGAAGACTGCACTGACTGGAGTGCACTTGGCTGCTGTGTCATGGTGTGAAGTATCAGGCTAGTTGGGAGCTGGTTTAGTGACACCCACTTGCCTTGTGAGGGTGTCTGGCAAGAATCAAGCAGATCATGGAACCATAGAACAGTTTGGGTTGGAAGGGGCCTTAAAACTCTTCTCATTCCAACTCCCTGCCATGGGCAGGGACACTTTCCACTAGACCAGTATCCACATCCTCTCCAGCCTGGCCTTGTTCATTTGAGCTGATGAGGGGCTCCTATGAGGACAGAGCCTCTGCAGACTGGTAGGGAGAGGGACTCGAGGGTCCTGAGCTTGTGTCTGGAGTTGTGCAGTTTCTGACACTGCAGCCCTTGTGCAGGTGGAGGGAAGACTTGACCACTGCAGGCAGCAGTTTTGAGGCTGTGGCAGTTTGCTGCATATCTCTGTGTCCTTGGAAGAAGTGCATCTAGCCAGGCTTGTTTGGGCAAGGGGATAACCATGCTAAGATGGTCTGGCAAGGGAAATAGCTCACATGTGGCTCCAGGGGATTTTTTTTTTTTTTTTTTTTTTTACTGCTTTTCTCCCTATCTTAGAGCCAAGTCCATCATTCTTCTGGTTTCCAGAGTCCTGAACACGCTCCCTGGCCGGCAGCTGGCGAGGGAGGAGCACAGAGTGGCCGCTGTGCTCCAGCTCCCTTTGCAACCAGCAGCAGGACGGAGCTCCACTTGCAGCTCCTGCTGTTGGATCCATGCTCAGGTGGCACGGGCTCATCTCCTGTGCTCCAGTATGATGCTGCTAATGCAGCCCAGCCTGACAACTGGCCTTGCTGACCCAACAGGAGTATCTGGATGTCTGATGCTGTTGCATGTTGCCAGTTTGCTGTGTCTCTTGATGTGCTGAGAAGTGTCTGTTCAGTTACCATCCCTTGTTTGCTTGTTGGGGCCCCATCCAGCTCCTTCCTTGGCAAGGAGCAGGTCTGAGCAATAGAAGTGGCAGCAAGGACCTGCTGGGGAAGCCTCCAAGTCTTGTTGAACATGCGGCTCTGCCAGGTTCTTCCCGTGGTGTGGTTTGCCTAGAACTTGTCCTGGTCACTGAACTGTGACTGTGGGTCTTGCAGTGGTGGATGAGACACTTCTTAACACATACATGTCATGTAGAGGTTGTCTGGTTTTAATGTGTGGTCTTAAATACCATGTTTGGCTGGCTGAGGGTGGAGCAGCCAACACCTTGGGGTGTTGTGTGCACAAAGTGAGTCCCCTCTGCCCTGCCGAAGCCTGAATGGGAGGGAAAGATGTAAACCTGCTGTGTGGGGGCAGTGGGAGTGTGCTGGGGACAAAGAGCCCCTCCTTGTGCCCACTTCTGTAGTGGCAAACATCTCGGATAGCTCAGTGGTGAGTAGCTTCCCAAGCATGAAAGGGTGGTGTGTGCTGTAGTGAGTGGGGACCAGGGATGGGAGAGAATTTGGGGGCTGCCTTCTGGTTATGGCAATAGACAGAGTGCTTGAGGTGTTGAGGCAAGCCCTTAGATGGGCTGCTGGCTTCCTTCCTGGATATGTGGGGTCCTGCCATGCTCCCTCAGGGAGGACCTGGCAAGGTCCCAGTGCCACCAGAGCTGGCCAGTGGTGAGGTGCTGGCATGGTGTAGCCTCAGGGTGGGATGCAACTCCAGATAGTATTTGGGGCTCAACCTGGAGCCTCCTTTCCGGTGCTGGAGGCATCTTTAGTCCGTGGACCTTGCACATGGCTTGAAGAAGCTGAAGGTTTGTGCTCTGGTTGAGATAATCCTGGATCATGGACCTCTGCCGTGGCTTTCTTTTCCAGATGCGCTGGTATCCTCCCTCCGAAGCTACCCAGCAAGGATGGAAGTCTCGTCAGTTTTGTTAGTTCGTTAGTAAGTAATTAAATTACTCTAACTACTCTTGAAGCCAGGTCCTCGTCCTGCTCTTCCTCGGGCTCCTGTGGGGAGGAGGGATGGCAGCTCGAGCTCAGCCTCCACACCTTCCCCACGGATGCGATTGGTTTCACGGGTGGGTGATGGGAGGAGGGAGACCCTGCGAGCCGCGGGGTGGGGAGGGGGCCGTGGTGCTGCTCGGGGGGGCGGATCCGCTCGCTCACAGCCGCTCCTCTCCTGCAGCGTCTCTCCTCGGCTCGTGTTCCTCCTCCTCCTCCCTGCCTCTCCGCGGAGGGATGTGCCAGGGACGATCGCTCCGACTCCTCTCGGTTTGGTTTGCGGCCAGCGGACAAGGCGCCCGGCCCCGCCGCGCTCCCCCCCGGACTGTGGGGCACCCCCCTCCGCGGACTGTGAAGCCGCCGCGGCCCCAGCCGTGGGCTGTGCGCCTCCTCCATCGCTCCGTCCCTCCCTCCATCCATCCCTCCGTCCCTCCATCCCCAGGACATCCTCCCTGACCGAGCTTCGCCGGCCGGCTGCGCCGAAACCCAGCCGGGGTTGGGGGGGGAGCTCGGTCCTGGGTTTCCCTGAGCTCACCCTGGCCTGGGAAGCGGCTCGGCTGAAGGAATCGAAAGGCAAAAATGGGTTTTGCATGTTTTCTGGCATGAATTAAAACACTTAACTTGTGTCTGTGTGAGTGTTAAGTTTGTTTGTTCTAGCGCTTGTGTAACCGTTAGCAACAGGTCTTGGCCCAACGGATTGATCCATCAAGGTTTTCCTCTTGCTTCGGTGAAGACTTGGCTTTGAGAAATACTAATTGTCCTTGTCTCACCCCTTCTCCCACCTCTGCCCTCCCCTCCCCAGGACGACCAGAAAAAATTCGAAAAATGCCTTTTTTTTTTTTTTT
>VXAU01005533.1:286216-300632 GCA_013399695.1 Formicarius rufipectus | reverse complement strand
CTTTTTTTTTTTTTTTTTTTCTTCTTCCCCCCTCCCCTCCTCCAAGTATGATGCACTGGGTTTCTGTTCTCATCCATTCTGCTCCCATTTTAAAGTCAGGGTTATATTACTTTTTTTTTTTTTCCTTCTTCAGGCTTCTATATATAGAACGGCTGTAAAATATCTAACCTCTTTTTTGTTTTCCACATCCTTCTGATTGGAGAGCATCCAGTCCTGCCAAATAATCAGCCATCCTTATGGGAATACCGAACAAAAAAAAATAAAGTACGAGTATTTTTGTACCATGTGTAATAAGGAAATATTTATGCATCATAAAGAATTTCTTGTGTGTTTGTGTGCAATTAATTATTATTATTATTAAAGAGAAATTGTAATCCTGTAAGATAAGTTAATGTTTAGTTAAAAGCTTGAAAGAGAAGGATTGTCTTCTCTACCAATGATTCAGTCAGGCATAGTAAACAAGAAATTGTGCAATTTTTGTTTTAGCATCTTATTGCTTGGTATTGAAGTGCTTTAAGTATTATCTGACCATGGCTGTCTCGCTTGTATTAAAAGATTTGAGAATAAGTTGCTCTATAATTGCTGATCCTATGAGAATGTGAAACTGGATAATATATGAAATGCAACCAAAAAAAAAAGAAAATATATACCCAGAGGCTGCTGTGACCCTTTCTCTAGTCTTGTGTGTTTTCTTGCAGGGTTGGGGTGGGATGCTTCAGGCTTGATGTTACCCACAGCCTGTCCCCTCTCTCCTTCTTGTTCCTAGCCTGTAAGGATGGGGGGGCTGTTTTGGGATGCTCCTTGGGACCATCACATTGCATCTTCCCCCACCCCCTCAGGGAAGGGCAAGTCCTTGCATGTGTTGAAGGGGTTGTTGGTGCTGAGCTCTGCTGGAGGCCTCTGAGAGGGCAGCCCTGAGCTTTTTCTGGGTGTTTTTGTTCCCCCTCCCAGCTCCTGGGGAGGCTGAGGGCCTCTCCCCTGTGCCAGCAGTGCAGCAGGGAGATGTCCATAGAAGGCAAATGTCCTCTGTGGCTGGAGTGTTGCCCCAGCCTGCCCCGCTCCTGCTGTGGTGCAGTGTGCCCTGGCTCAGGCTCCCTAAGTCCTTCCATGGCCTTTTCCAAACTCACCAAAGCAGCTGTGGGAAGGGCAGAACGGGGTTGTCCTGCTGGGAGTCTCGATGGGGTGGCCTGGGGGTCTCCCAGCTGTGCCCGAGGAGAGGTGTCCCAATAGCTCAGCTCCTCCAGTCCCTGCCAGGGACGCTCCAAAGCCCTCCCACGCAGCTTCCCACCCCAGGGATCAGTGTTTTCCTGTCTCCCTTGGGCTTCGAGGGCAGTGCTGAGCGAAAGCAAGAAGGAAAAAAACCAAAAGAAATCAGAAAAAGCAAAAGGCAGGTCTAAAAATAGCCCTGCTGGCCACCGTGCCTGGGAATGGGCTCGGCTGAGCACTGTTGCTCTGGGAAGTGACTCTCTGTGGGGCCATGGGCTGCCCGTGCCAGAGCAGCACTGCCAGCCCCTTCCCCATCGGATTCCCCCCATCCAGGCTCCTGCCCCAATCCCAGTTCCAGCGGGTCTGCTCTTCCCTGCTGGGGCTGTCTGCATCTTGCAGCTCTGCTCACCTGAGTGGAAACACCCTGGAGAGCAGCAGGGCCTGGTGATGGGAGCGTGTGAGGCTTTAAATTATAGAGCAGGGTTTTTTTCCCTGTGTTTGGCTGCTTTTTTTTTTTTCCCTTTTCTTTTAAAAAAGCCTTTAGCACATGCATTAACATGGCCAGGCCATGAATAATTTACGCCCAGCTCTATTAAGCTTTTACGCTGGGACCTGCTCAACGCGGCTCGCCTTGGAGCTAAAGTAGGTCACGTCTGCTCTGAGGGTCCCCGGGCGTCCCCTCCCTGGCCAGAGTGGGGCTGGCACAACCGTGTGGGCACACGTGTGTCCTCACTTGCTACCCCAGCCTTGGGTGCAACACCCCTGCCCCTCCCCAGCTGCTCCCGCTGGTGTCCTGCTCGAAGGGATGCTTTGGGAAGTGATCTGGGGACAGGGAATAGGATCACAATGTTTGGGGTTAGAAGAGGACCTTGAGGATCACCCAGTTCCACCCCTGCCAGGGGCAGGGACACCTTCCACTAGCCTGGGTTGCTTCAAGCCCCGTTCAATGTGGCCTTGAACACTTCCAGGGATGGGGCAGCCACAGCTTCTGTGGGAAATCTGTGCCAGGGCCTCGCCACCCTCCCAGGGAAGAATTTTTTTCCCAGTATCCCTTCTAACCCTGCCCTCTGGCAGTGGGAAGCCATTCCCCCTTGTCCTGTTGCTCCAGGCTCTGGTAAATAATCTCTCTCCATGTTTCTTGTCGACTCCATTCAGGTGCTGGAAGGCAGCAATTGGGTCACCCTGAAGCTTCTCTTCTCCAGGCTGAACAACCCAAATTCTCTCTGCCTTTCCTCCCAGCAGAGCTGCTCCATTCCTCTGATCAGCCTGTTGGCCTCCTCTGGACTCATTCCAACAGAACAGTGTCCTTCCTATACTGAGAATACGGAGAATGTCCCCAAAATGTCCATCTCCCTGTACAGGATGAAGCTCTGGGGGGCAGGGAAGCTCTGGATGGGGCACAGGCTGGTGACATCACCAGGGAAAAGGGTGTAGGTCGTGGCACCTTTGGTCCTTGTGCTGCCTGAACCTGTTGGCCAGTGGCCACAGGACAAACTGATCAGGGAATAGAGAAGCTGGCACTGGAGTTAGAAGAAATAGGGGGGAAAAGACCACTTTTATGTTTTACTTGAAACTTCCTCCTTTTTAACGCATTTTGAAGGTGGGACTAAAGATAAATCAATCTTGGAGCTTTTAGGTTGTGTTCTCCCAAACATGCTGTGCTCTGCCACAGCGTGGCCCAGGTACTGCTGCAAGGAGCACTTTGGGAATGGAAAATCCAGCTGTTGTGATGCAAAAGGGCCTGTCAACATGGCCGGGCTGGATAAGCTGCTGCTGTTGGAGCTGATCAGACACACAGCAGGCCAGGGCGTCTGCAGCGGGGGCAGATCCAATTATTTAGGTTGGAAAACCCCACTAAGACCGTCAAGTCCAACAGCTAACCCAGCACCTCCTGGTCCACCGACGACCCATGTCCTGAAGAACGACATTTACATGTTTTTTGAACAGTTCCAGGGATGGTGTCTCCACCACTTCCCTATGTAGCCCTATTTCAGTACCTGACCACCCTTGCAGGGAACAGACAGTCCCCAGTACCTAATCTGCTATTGGGCACAGCTTGAGGCTGTTTCCTCTTGTCCTTCTTTGGGAGCAAAGCCTGATCCCCACCCTGGTCCCACCCTCCTGCCAGGGAGTTGTAGGGAGGAAGAGGGTCCCCCCTGAGCCTCCTTTTCTCCAGGCTGAGCCCCCCCAGCCCTCTCAGCTGCTCCTGGTGCTCCAGACCCCTCCCCAGCTCTGCTCCCTTTGCTGAACATTCTCCAGCCCCTCAATGTCTTTCTTGTCCTGAGAGGCCCAAAGCTGAACACAGATGTTTGAGCTGTGGGAAGAAGCTGCAGCTCATGCAACGTTTCTGGGATTCCACTGGCAAACACGTGTGGTGCAGCTCTGAGAGGATGAGGAGCAGGTCAGGGAGCATCACACCCCCCAGCTCTGTGGGGGCGCAGCCGTAGCACATGGCCAGATAAAATGAGTGGCCGGGCTGTGTGCTGATGGATGAACTCAGGAGCACCTCTGGAAGAGGTAGGCTGGGCTGGCGGGTGTACAAGCAGGATCACTCGGGTCCCAAACGTCACCAGGAAGGCAGGAAGAGGCAGGGAATAATGGAGACCAAGCAGGGAGGAGACAACGTACTGGCTGCTCCTCCTCATCTCCTGTTTCCTTATTGCACAGTGCCCCCTCTCAGGAGTTTTGCTTGGATATCACTACACTGTCTTCCAGCTCCAAAAGCACCTCTGCTAGGCCCCTGCCATCCACCTACTTGTTAAATTGTTCCCCAATCCAGCAAAAAGACTGTAGAGATTTGGAAATGCCATCCCTATCCCCTATGGAAAGAATACAGTTGATAAACAATGGATGGCACGGGGATCATGTAAGTTTGTAGGGACAAAATACATCCCAAAAATCAGTGCTGGGGAAAGGTGAGAGACACCAGTCCCACCCCCAGTGTGATGGATGACATCCCGGAGTTGTCTTGGGAGTCAAGGTGCTGCAGCAATGGGATCTTGAGGGTTATTAATTACGGGAGTTATCTCCACACCAATTAAAAAATACGTGCGATAGGATTAGCTCCTCAAAGAACAAAAGCTGCTCTGAGTCAGTCAGGCTTTACGGCGTTGTTGTTTGGGATATGCGATGGGAACGGTGCTCCCCGTGTGCGCGGAGCCACGGCGTGCACAATACACCGGGAAAACCAGGAGGTGGCATCCGAGACCTGAGCACCGGAAAGCAGGACGCTTCCTCCGGCAGCAGCTCCACGGCAGGTCGCAGCTTGGAACAGTGGACAAAACACGCATGGGTTTTGTCATGTACCTTCCTCTCCTCCCTGGAGTGGGGGAGTGGACGTGGTTTAGGCAAAGAATCTCTGTGTTAAGTCAGTATAGGAAACTAATTTTATTTTTCTAGTCGGCTGCAGCGTTGTTTCCTAAAATACACTGAATTTCAGCTTGGTAGGGGGAAGGTTCATAGCCCATCTGGGCTGTGGTGGGCCTGTCACCACTCAGGCCAGTCGTGGCTTGTTCCAGCTGAGCCTGGGAACCCCTTGAGGCTGAGCAGTCCCTCTTGTGAGTGCCTCTCCCATGCATAGCTCCTGGTATTACTCATTTAACTCAAAAAGAAGAAGATATGTGATGCCTTCTGGGGTGACACAGAGATGACACAGTCAGCTCTGCCCTGTGCAGGGCACTGACAGCCACCTTGGCACGTGGGACTGGAGAAGGGCAGGAGCACCACTGTCACCCCGCAGTGGTGCTGGGACAGATGGCACATGGCACTGGGACATCAGCCCAGGACACGCTGGGGTGCCTGGAGGGACCTCCTGGGCTTGCAGGTCTCAGCCCAGCCCAGGAAGGAGACTCAGAGGAAAGAATCAGCTGCAGCAATCCCAGGGACAGGAAAAACAGGGAAATGCCAGTTCCTGATAAAAACCTGGAAAGGTCTCCAAATACATCCAAAATGTCCTGCTCCCTTAGTCTGGGGCACTCAATCAGGAGGAATCCCAGCTTTTCCTCTGGAATGCAGAGGGATTGGAGTCTCTAGGGTGTTCATCCTGCTACGGAGACCCAGAGCTCTCCCCTTCTCTCCATTTCCCATGCTCCCTAGGCATGGCAGATGGAGCGTGCCTCATCTCCTGGGCTTCACCTGAGGAGCTTCATCCACTGGCCTTCATCTGTTGGACTTCATCCACTGGCTTTCTTCAGGTGGGATTCACCTGGTGGGCTTCTTCCCTGGGCTTCATTGTGGCTGACACACTCCCTTCATCCCCCTCTGGAGGACAGGAGTGAGTGGGCCCTCTTGAGTCTCTCCTGTGTTCCAGATCTCCATGTTGCTCACCTGGGACAGGTGTTCCAGTAGGCACAGGGAGGATGCCAGCTCTTGCCAGTGTGTCAAAGCCAATGGCTGATGCAGCAATCACAGACTTCCAGGGCAGGCTGATCCCACAACCAATGTGTTTCCATCTGCCCTTTGTCCTCTTACTGCCCTTGGTGTCACGCTGAGGTCAGGGTTGGTTGCTCAGTGGTCTCTGAGTTGCAGCACGGTCCCCCTCATGCTTTCTTGGTGAGGAGGGTACCTGCTGTCCTCCACAGGTGCTTTTTCCCTCTCTGGTGGAAAAGACAGCAAGACCTGTCCACCCCTGACTGGACTCATGCAGGGTATGCTGGAGCTTCCCTGGAGATCTGCTGGCCCCACCTGAGAGGCTCTCATGGGACCTGTCACTGTTGGGGACTGGGGTTGGGGGATCATGAGTACGGTTTTAGCAGAAGAGCCTGAACCTTGGAAATGTCTGGGAAAGGCTGTTAGCCCCACTCTGTCTACAGTGTCTGAGGTTCCAGCCTGAGCTGGATCATGCCCCTCTTCCCTCAGTAAGAAGCATCATGGCTATCCAGCTCCAGGAACACCAAACACCTGCCACCTCCTTCCTGCCAGGAGCTGGTTCATCTCTGCCAATGCCTCTAGGTGGGTGACCACATGTGGTGTTTCACAAGGTGCCTGGTGGTGCAGATGGATGCCAAGCAATCCATCCCAGCACCTTACCTTGGGAACAGGTTCTGCTAATGCTGACAGTCTGAGCCACGGGTGACACTGTTGGCCAAAGTCAACAGCCTTCAGCAGAGCTTCCGCGTGCTCGGCTCCACAGGGCCCTCCACAGGGGTGGGAAAGAGCCTGACAACACACCCCCATGTCACAAAAACCCATGTGCCTTCTCCTGACCCTCCTGGCAGACACCTGCAGCTTCTGCTTCCCAACCCCAGGCCTGGCTGTAGTGAGGGGATATGGGGAAGGGTCCGGAGCACAAGTGTGATAAGCAGCAGCTGAGGGAGCTGGGGGGGGCTCAGCCTGGAGGAAAGGAGGTTCAGGGGGAACCTTTTTGCTCTCCACAGCTCCCTGACAGAAGGCTGGGGCCAGGTGGGGATCAGGCTCTGCTCCTGGGGAACAAGAGACAGGATGAGAGCAAAAGCCTCAAGTTACACCAGAGGAGGTTTAGGTTGGAAATTAGGGAAAGTATCTTCATGGAAAGGATGGTCGGGCACAGTAACAGGCTGCCCAGGAGTAGGGGAGTCACCATCCCTGGAAGTGTTCAATAAGTGTGTGGACGTGGCACTTGGGGCCATGGGTTAGTGGTGAATATGGCTGTGCTGGGGGAATGGTTGCACTCAATCACCTCAGAGGTCTTTCCCAGCCTAAATAATTCCAGAATGCTCCAATCCCATTTCTGAACTAGCCCTTGCCTTGAGCACATTAAAATGCTGATGAGAACCAAACAGGGTAAAATTGGATTCGAGTTTAATTAAATATTCTTACGCTTTAGTTATCCCCACTTAGACTGGGAACCAGTGAGGAAAGAGTGCTCTTCCATGGAAGTTGTCCCTTGTAGGTAGTTCCCTCTTTGGGGGCAGTTTGGGAGAATTGGAGTATTTCTCCTGTGGATCAGCCTGGCTGTGCCAGGATGTTCCTGAAATGCAGTAACTGGATTTCAACAGATGCATCTTGAAATGACCCTTTCTTGGCTTGAACTGAACACTTTCACAAGGACCCATTTCCTTAATATTTAACAAACAAAGGCTTCCCTGGAAATCCCAGGGACCATTGTGCCTGTTGTTTTCATTTCCTTTCTCAATAACTAAGTTTCTAGCTCAGAACAAAAAAAAACCCTTTTGTTTTAAAGGATTAAATATATGGTATTGAATGCAGCCAATGTTTTCCAGAGGGTTTAAACATTTCTCAAGTGTTTGAGCATGTCTTGGTGTTTGCTTCTCATTACACCTGCCCTTAAAAAAATAAAAAAACCTTTACATAAAACAAAACTGAAAGGTAACATCTTAAAAAAAGATCATTACACACAAAAGATCACACACAAATCCCAAGCTAGTAAGTAAACCTTGGGTTTGTAAAGAAACTGTCTTGTGGTTAAGAGAAGGGTGATCTCCCAGCAGGGTGTTTGTGGAGAGGACCAGAACAAAGCTGCCATGCACAGAAGGTCCCTGAGCCAGGAAGTGGAAGGAAACACTGGTGACACTCACAGAATGTGATTTGGGATGAACACTGAAAAAAGAAAATGTTTTCTTGTGTTTTTCTCAGTGGGAACAGTCATAACTATGGATCTCTCCTTTCTGGGCCAAGTTTTAGGCATGAATGTTAGATCTTGCAGCTCCAAGGACAGAGAGGGACTGAACAAAGCCAAAGTCAAGATGAGAAAGGGAAGAGCTGGGCTGAGCTGTTCATGGTAAAACCATCACTGAGGCACCACATCAAATGCTTTTTGCAGTGGGCTGTGGAAAACAGCATTTTAATAACTGCTTCCATTTAAATTCCTGTCTCTTCCTCCCAGTGTAGTCTTGCATGGACGAGGCAGGATGCAAAGCAGCATTTTGGGACAGTTCCAGAAGAAAACTCCAGTGGTAGAGCACTGCTAGAACTAGTGAAGAACAGCATCTCCAGAGCCTGTGCTGAAGGAGAAGTGCTAAGTGAGAAGACATCTTCCTGGGTTAATGGAACAGAGATGAATGCCTTTCCTTGGGCAAGCTGGACTCAAAACTATCCCAGAAAGAGCAGAGGACCTGACTGGCAGAAACCAGCTCTACATCAGCCCATCAAGCTGTGCTTGGTCTGAGTTGTACCCAGTAACAGGTCTTATACCTCAGAAATGCCACTGGTGTCAAGAAAGGCTTTGGCAGTCTTACAGAGGTGTACCTTGGGGTGTCCTGACTTGCCCACAAAGATTCCTCTGCTGCTCAAAGCAAAGCCTTAGAGCAAACATGGGCAAAACCAACCTGCCCTGTGGAGATTCTGGGAATGGAGAGACAGGAACCCTCATGTCTAGCACCTGAGAGTGCTCTTACATACACCTTCCTCTACCTCCTTTTCACATGGGATTTTGGGATGATTTATACACCCCTTCTCTCTGTCACTTGCGTCCCACTCTTTTACTCCTTTTCTAGTATCTCCTGCTGCTTTGGATATTTCTAATCACTATGAAAAGAAGCAGCAACTCTTTGGGGGAAAACTGGTTAGCTGGTTTAAATAATTTTGAAAATGTTCTTCTAGGGAAAAGCAAATAGAGACTTTTTACCAGCACTGACAGCTACGTGACTGAGGCCTTGAGGAGCAAAGCCCGGGCTGAGTGCCACGTTCTGCTGGTTTGAACCAAAAAGTAGATCATAGAATCATGGAATCTTGGAATATCCTGAGTTGTAAAGGACCCACAAGGATCACTGAGTCCTCTGGGCGCTGCACAGGACAACCCCATGAAACCCACCCTGTGTCTGAGAGTGTTGTCCAAATGTTTCCGGTTATATTCCACAAACATGTAGCATGAGCAGCCTGGGGAACTGAGATAGTTCTGGGCTCCCACAGAGGGAAGTAAGGCTGGAGAGGAAGTTGCCAAAGGAAATTTGTCAGTCCCCTGAGTGAAAAGTGGCTGCAAAACCAACAACACTGTGCTTCAAAGAGAAGGGGGTCAGAGCAGGCAGGTGGAGGGCATAGCAACGCCACTAACAGAACAATGCTGGTACATGAATATGGTAGAATCATAGAATCCCAGAATATGCTGAGTTGGGAGGGACCCACAGAGATCACCAAGTCCTGGCCCTGCACAGGACACCCCAACAATCCCACTGTGTCCCTGAGAGTGTTGTCCAAACACTCCTTGAGTTCTGGCAGGTTTGGTGCTGTGCCCACTGCCCTGGGAAGCCTGGTCAGTGCCCAATCACCCTCTAGGGGAAGAATCTTTTTTCTGTTTACCTGCTCTTGGGGTGGCAGCGTCAGAGCAAGGAATAAAAAGGCATCAAAAGAGATTAACAAGAAGATCTTGCTGCTTGTAAACCTGTTGCATTAACCACAGATATCTGGGAGAATGGAGAAGGGATGTTTGTGGGCATGCAGAGTAGGAATTACTCACAAAGCAAAGCAGAGATTTCCTGGGTTATTACCTGACCTTAAAAGCCCAAGTTGCCCTGGATGACTTGCAGTGTGCACCCTGCCCTGGCACAGCCTGCCAGCCTTCAGGTGACTCATCCTGCTACAGAATATTCCAGGAAAGTACACCCCAAAAAAATAGGTGGACACCTGTCCCAGTGTCAGTCACACAACACACGTCCCATAGCCCTGCTGTTCAGACAAAGCTCGTTTGCCAAAGGGTTTGGTTGTGAGCTCTGTATTTCTGAGGTGCCAATGGACTGTCAGCCACCAGGCTCCTGTCCTGCCTCAGCCTTGGGGACAGGGTAAGTTGCTGTGATGGTTGAGATGAAAGGAACAGCCACCACTTCTAGCAAGGGTGAACACACTTGCCTTCACACTCTCAAAAATCTGGCACATGGTCCCTAAATGTTTGTCTCAGAAGGACATTTAAAATTCTTTCCTGGGAAGAGTCATGTTAAATATTGATGGGATGATAAAAGGCATCATGACTTAGCAGTGGGGAGAGATGCCAGCAGGTGTGGACAAGGAAGTTGGGGCTGAGGATGGGTTATGTGGAAATTATAAATCCAAGTCTGCAAATAACTCCATGTGTAGTAAATACCCAGCTGATGGAACCATGGCATCCATAAAAGAGGTGGAGGCAGAAGTGACGTGTGTGCAGGGATGGACGAAAGTCTTGACCCAGAGCAGAATGAGGATGCAAAACCTTGTAACCAGCAGCAACAAGGGGTCTCAGGGCCTTCTCCTGCCCTCATGCAGCTACATGGGCAGTTGGTTTATTATTTCAGAATCTAACTGGTCCCATTTCGAGCTATTCCATAGGATTACTGAACTTCACCTGGACCTAAGTCTAGTGGCAGGTCTTACATAAGATAGTGGCACTATCTTACGAAGCCTTAGTGCTCAAGGTCCCTTTGACTCAGAGGTGAGATAAGGCTGTCACAGAATGGTGGCTTTATGGTTGAGCTGCTGTTATTACAGTTATTACTGTCCTATGTGACTTACTAAGGAATAATCATCATCATCATGGCTAGACTTGGCGAACAAAGATTTGGGAGGGTTTTACCCACGCTTGCTGCAAGCGTGCTGATGGCTGATAAGGCCAATGCGAGATAGGCAAGTCCGGTTGCAAAAGGCACAGCAGAAAGTCTCCATAGGTGGTACTGTCAAGGCAAATAAGGAATAGTAAGAAGTATTAAATAATAAGGAATAATAAGTAATTGAATTATTTTTCTAACTTTATCAAAGGTATTGGTAGATCTTGGACAGGTGCCTTAGAATGTTCTGTATAGTTCTGGAGAAGATATTTTGATCCGGTTGGTCAGAAATAGAATTGTGTTGGAATGTGGAAGAAGCTTCAGAGGGACCCTGTTGAGGGTGACAGCGCCTCTCAGGCAAACGTGAACATTCTGTACAGGGGGGGGAAATAGGAGTAGCTGCCTCCAGTGTAAGTCCTGCTTGAGCTGTGCATGGAGATGGAGAGCTCATGGAGGTGGAGAGAGCTGGTCCAGACTACAGAGAATTCAGCCCTTTGGTTGCATTTGGGAGCAGGCAGAGGCTTGCACTGACGTCTGAACTTACAGCAGGTATTTGGCTGATCCACACAGGGCCCCTAAGCCAACATTGGATCTGAGGCTGCCCCAGCATGTGGGAAAGCTCAAGGAACACTGCCAGGACCCCGGGGTCCAAACCATTGTCCTCACCCTCCATGGGAAACCAGTAGGTGGGCAACCTGCAACATTGCTCTTTGTTTTGAGAGAGTTCACCCACTGAGACATGGAGGTACATCCTCCTGAGGTGCTGCCACCCCTCTCCTCACCAAGTTAGTTCTGAGAGGTGACTCATAACTTGCAAACAAGGAAAATACATGCTGAATTTGCTGCGAGTGAACTGAGTTATTTTCAAGGCAACAAAGCACCTATCTCCTTATCCAGCAAGGCCACGACCCTGATCATCGACTAAACAGGCAAACATTTATTTTGGTTGAGTTAATGCAAAATGAAATGGATCTGTGGGAGATCACCTATGGCTATGACATAATCCCCCAGCACTGCTATTCCATGCCTAAAGGAACTTGAATGGCCTCTGTGGTCAGGAAGGGCTGGATGCCCACACACATAAGTGAAAGAGAAATGAATTAAGACTAAGTATGGTTTGGCTTTGGTTGGCAGTGACAAGGGCTTATCAGGCAGGGCTGAAGGCAAAAAAAGAGAAATGGACCACAGTAAGGGCTTCAAAACATCTTTTAAATGAGGAGTTTGAAGGACTTGTAGTGGTGAAGTTCCTGTTATCCTGAAGCAAGAGCAGGCCCAGCCAGCACAGTGGTGATAGATGCCAGGCAGAAAATGCCAGCAGGGAAAACACAGATGGGAAATATGAAGTGGATCTGATTCAGAAGGGAAGCGGCAAAGAGAAGGGGAGGAAGCTGACGGTAAAGTGCAGACAGTCATGATAGGGAGGAGCAGAAATGCTGCAGGAACCAGTTCCCCTGCTCCAACAAAAAGCCACTTATTGCTTAAAGGCTGGCAAGGAACATCCTTCTATCCCCTTTTTCTGCAGGACAGGAGTTGTGTTGGCAATCACTGCACCTTAAGAGGAGCCTGAAGAGAGCAGACAGAACCCAGGTCTTCAAACCTGCTATCCTGCCTGTCAAGTGACACCCTGGGGACACCAGCAGCTCAGGCTGGTTTTCCAGAGCATCTCCTGGCATGCACAGAAGCAACTTTGACAGCAAGACAGACTCCATGGTGGTTGAAACACACTTTTTTTTGGACTGGCCAACACA
Organism: Formicarius rufipectus; assembly: GCA_013399695.1. Lineage (NCBI taxonomy): Eukaryota > Metazoa > Chordata > Aves > Passeriformes > Formicariidae > Formicarius > Formicarius rufipectus. Next base: position 288,229 of record VXAU01005533.1, on the reverse strand, counting down.
CGTACCATGAGCCTCATCTGGATGATGCCCACAGAGGAAATCCTGGCTGCATGCAAGGAACTAGCATGCCTTTGACAATGCAGCCTTGCAACTGTGCTCCAGGAAATGTAGGCAGTTTAAATGGAGAAAAATTATCCAGGGCAAACACTGAGCCTGTGAGAAATCTCCCTTGATAAAGCTGCATGGGAATGGCCAACTTCCTGTGCATCCCCAGCCTTGACTAATTCTAGGGAACTCAGCTTATTCAAGATCTTAGATGTAGATCAGCAATATTGGGGAAGAGAACCTGTGAGGAAAGCAGGATTTAGTGCTGCAGGAGATGAAGAAGATTCCTGTGATTGCTCCCAGTGGAGCCCTTGACACCCTCCAATGCACTTGGGGAGCAAAACCGACATGAGAACCCAAAGGATCATAGCAAGATCCCCGAGTTCCCAGTGGAGCTCCCAATCCACATCTCCAGTATTCCTTCAGGTTTAGGAAGCCCAAGGGTCCACCTGCACTGTGCTGGCAGCATTTCATGGTGAACACCATACAGATAGTCTGCATGGCAAGTCAAATCTAAAGGCAAACACATCCTAAAGAGCAGAGGCATGAGCGTGTGCCTTGAGGAAACAAGCATATCCAGCTTATTCCCTTTCTTCCCATAAAACACAAATATTCCTGCTCCAATGGATGTGGCAGGCATTGCGCTGCTGTGTAAACATTGAGTAAGGTGTTCTGTCACAGCTTCCCACCCCCCCACACCCCCACATACACTCTGCCCTCAGAGTAACCACAGGAGTGGCTCACAGGCACTGATTCGATGCTGACTCTGATAGCTGCTCTGGAGAATTATGCTGAGAGGGAAAGGGAAGAAAAAAAAAAAAAGATCGATCCTCACGTGAACAGGAGGTGAAACATTGTTAGAGAGGTACAAAATTCATAGATACACCCATTCTGGGAAGCAGGAGGAAGAAATAATACTAGAAACACAGGCTATTTTTAGCTGGTTCTGGCAGCTTTGCATGACTAATCCTGTATATTTTCTATTTTTCCAAGGAAGTCAAGCTTGGAAAGCTTTCAGCTGCAGAATGTTCTTAGAATGGTGACCAGGGACAGGACCTGAGGGAACAATGGAGCTGTGCCAGGGGAGGTTTAGGGTGGATATTGGGGAAAGGTTCTTCCCCCAGAGGGTGGTAGGCACTGAACAGGCTCCTCAGGGCAGTGGGCACAGCCCCAAACCTGCCAGAGCTCCAGGAGTGTTTGGGCAACACTTTCAGGGGCAGGGTGGGATTGTTGGGGTGTCTGTGCAGGGCAGGAGCTGGACTTGATGATCTCAGTAGGTCACTTCCAGCTGAGGACATTCCAAGATACTATGATTCTATGTCGCTGGAGAGGATAATCTTTTTGAGATCTTTGCCAACTCTGTTTGAGTGGAAAACCTCTTATCCCCCAATGAAAACTCCAATTTGTTCCCCAACAAACCATTTCTATAGCTGAGATAAGCACATTCAAATGATGCCATGTCCAGGCAAGCCCAACAGACTGCAGGGCGCAGTGTTGCCACCAGCATGGTCTGGAGTTGGTGCTCGGTCTGGGCTGGAGCAGGAGCTGGATCCTGGAGCCAGGGCTGGAGTTTGAGCTGGGCCTGGAGTTGGAGCTGAGACTGGAGCTGGCCCCATGGAAATGGGGCTGGAGCTGGGGCTGGGGCTGGAGCTGGAGCCAGGGCCTGAGGTTGGATCTGGGGGAGCTGGGGATGGACCAGGAGCTGGAGCTGAACCTGGAGCTGGGAATGGACCTGGAGCTGAAGCTGGAACAGGGACTGGAGCTGGAGGAGCTGGGGTTGGAGCCAGGGCCTGGAGCAGGGCCTGGAGCCAGGGGTGCTGGGGCTGGAATAGGAGCTGGAGCTGGAGGAGCTGGGGTTGGGGTTGGAGCTTGGGGTTGGAGCCAGGGCCTCGAGCAGGGGCTGGATCCGGGGAGCTGGGGCTGGAGGCGTTGGGGTTGCGGTTGGCGCTAGGCCCTGGAGCAGGGGCT
>VXAU01005533.1:200979-286074 GCA_013399695.1 Formicarius rufipectus | reverse complement strand
CATCCCGGGGGTGTCCGCCCAACCCCGGCCCCGCCGGCCTCCCCTCCCGGTGCGCGGCCAAGGGCAGCGGCTCCCACACTGCTGGCGGGGGTGAGCCGGGGGAAGCAGGAGCCCGAATTTGGGGGTGCCCCGTGGTTGGGGCCGACCTTCCCTACCCCAGCCCTGCTCTGCGGGGAAACTTTGTGCCGGCTTCGGGCTCCCCACAGCGGTCCTGGGAATGACCCGGACCGGGAAAAGGAAACGCACCTGCCCTCGTGTGCCTGGGAGGTGAAACATTCTTGCGAGAGGAATACATGAGTGGATACACCCATCGCGCAAGGAGGAGGGTGCAATAGTAGTATTAGAAGCACGGCGCGTTTTCAGGTGGTTCCGGCGGGTTTGCACGACAAATCCTGTCCACGTTCTGGGTTGTTTTTTTTCCAAGCTTGCAAAGCTTTCAGAATGCTCTCGGTGGGACACCGGAGGGGATAATCTTTTTGAGATATTTGCCAACCCCATTTGGGTAGGAAACTTCATATCCCTGAAAGCCAGAATCCCTGAAATCTCCATTTCCCCCAATTTCCCCGAGGGGCTCCCAAGGGCTGGAGAGTGGTTGTTGTTGCTTTGGGCTGTCAGAGCCCAAATGAGCTGCACGACAGAATGTTCAGAGGGAGCAGGTGCTGCAGAACCCTCCCAAACCGGGGAGGAAGGGGGGAGGAAGCTTTTATTTTGTACTTTTAAAGTACTTCAGGGTTGTTCTGCTTCTCCCACTGTGAGTGCTTGGCTCTTCCCAGCTGCTGAATCATCGTGGCACTGCTGGAGATCCACGTTTGCCAGTTTGGCCAGTGCCAAGTGGGGGAAGGAAGGTTTCCACTGGCAAACATTGGCAGGCATCCTTCTGTACACAGAGACATGGCAGGAGGGCTCTCAGGAGCACACAGACTGAATCCCCGCAGTGCCTCGTTTGGTGTATGGTTAATCAGGGAAGCAGCTGCTTTTCCACCATCCCAGCCCAGCTCAAGCCACACGTGCAGCAGTCTGAGTGGTGTCTGTGGGGGTGGCTCCTGTGTGGCTCCCAGGTGTCCTTGACACAACTGCACTTTCACTACATGCAGATGGAGCCTGACTACTAAAAGAAATAAAAATGGGTTGAGACTTGGGGTGGTCCCTCTACTGCAAGAAATGTCTCCAAATCCCTGTGATTTGTGTGACTTGTGAGGTGGACGCTGGCTCCATCACATCTGTGTTGCTGGTCTCCAAACTGGCTTACACACACATATGAGTTTTTCTTGGGATATTTGTACTTCTGGAGACCTTAGAGCTGGTCATCAGTGCCCTCTTGCCTCACTGGCAGCCCCTGGTGTGATTCTTCTGGGCTTCCCTCAAGTTCCTTTGCCACAATGTGGCTGATGCTCACGATATTGACCTGCTGATGACGGAAGGAGTCTTGGCAGTGAACTCTGACCTTTTTATCTGTTATTGATACCCAGAGCTGGGTGAGACCATCTTCCCGTAATTCTCACACCTTATTTGATTTCTGGACTTGTTTCCTGCGGGAAGTTTCACTGTGAGAAAATGCATTGATTTCAGTTTTGTTGATTGTGTCCTCTTGCCCTTGGGTGGTTGCCACAGGCTCCTGTTTGCTGCCTGTTGAGGATTTATTGGTTTTATACTTGCACAATGGCCTCTCTTTCCCTGGCTCCTTTCTCAGAAAACAGTTGCTGCGTTTCCTTTACCAGTCACCATTTCTGAACTTCTCAGTGAACAACAGATTATAAGCAGATTTTGTGTCTTTGGTGTTCTCCACTGGTCACTCCTGTTTCCTACAAATCAGGCTGGAGGATTCACTTCCCATCAAGATGTCTGGGCACAGCTGTTTTTGAAAAAAAAAAAAGAAAAAAAAATGTTCCTTTTCCCCCCCCACACACATATTTTCAGCTAGAGGTTGAGTTTATCTCTCTTATCTCTCACCATGGACTATTTTGTTCAGTCTGAGGTGTGTCACCTGGTCGTTTATTGCATTTTCTATGTAAGAGAAAGACCTTTTTTAAAATTGATGCTCTGGGCTGTGTACTCAGTGGGACTAAACAACCACCGACACACATATTGAAATTGCAGATACAGGTCTGAACATGGAAAATTTCAGTCAGCTGAGTTGTATGATAACGTGTTTCTGGAGTTTCTCTTTCTGTGATGTTTAGAATGGTGAAGTAGAAAGTAGGAGTTGAGGCATATGCTGGGATTGAGAATGTATTTAATTAGTTAAAATGCAGAACAGTGCTCCTCAAAATCTGAGCAGCAAATGGATTTTGAAGAGTTCATCACTGGCACTATTTTGGGGAGGCTTTTCTTAGAGACATGATCCTTGAGGTGGATCCTCAGTGGGTGTTGTAGTGTCTTGGTGTTGTAAAACCCAACAAAATGGTTTCATTTGGGGTTTGATGCAGCTGAGGGAGCTCAGGGAAGGCAAAAGGCCTGCAGACCTTATGGGTGGAAGGGTGACTTGGGGCCAAGTGACTACTTTTCTAACTCTGGTTTGTTTGTTCATCCTATGAAGAGGTGCCATGGCAATTACAGCAGGATGCAACCTGAAATGGGATTTACACTAAAGTTTAAAGATGATTTATACATTACTATGTATAAAACATTATGTATATATTCTGTATACATTATTATGTATAAATATCATGTATAAATTATGTATTACTGGGACAGGGTGGGCAGGCCCTGGCACAGGTTGCCCGCAGAAACTGTGGCTGCCCCATCCCTGCAAGTGTCCAAGGCCATGTTGGGCAGGGCTTGGAGCAACCTGGGCTAGTGGAAGGTGCCCCTGCCCATGGCTGTGGGTGGACCTGAATGATCTTTAAGGTTGCTTCAACCCAAACCATTCATTGGTTCTGTGATTGTGTAAAAATATTTCCTATTATTTATAATAATAATAATATAATCTCTGCAGAATTAAGACTTTATAGAAACATGCAGTTCCAAATCTTCCAGGTTACAGATGATTTTTTTTTTTGTCAGCCAGTGGTTTGAAGGATTAAGCTGAAACTTGAGGCTGCTCCAGGGCAGGGAAGTTTAGTATGTGGCTCTTGTCTGGGCAGGGAGAGGGAATGTACCGCAAACTAATTTGGAGAGTGGATTTCCAAGCTGGCAGTTGCTGACTGGGAACAGATCCCACAATACTCCCCTGGGCATGGAAAACGAGCTGAGCTTAGGAGGCAGCTCCTCATTGCACAACAGTGTCTTATTGAGAAGACAGGACCAAAATCATCATCTGCTTCTGGGTTTTCCTGAGCTAACCTGGGCTGACTTTCCACAAGGTATTCCCAGGGCTATGCGCAAGTAGCTAAATGATTTTTTTTTTTCCTTTTTTTCCATAGGAAACCCGTCCAATCCCAGAACCAGGTCCCAATGGTAGGTCTGGAGATGTTGCTTCTGTCTGCTTTCCTTATGGATTTCCTGGTTTTCTCATTCTCTTTCATTGTTTCTTGATGTTATAGATTTATATATATGTGTATATATATATAAAATATTTCTGAAAAAGTATAAAATAATCCCAAAAAGACTGTGTGGATGAAACAGATAATGCGGCTTTTCCAGCTGAAAAGGAGAGCTGGAGCAGTCACAGATACACCCATTTATCTGGCTTTTTTTTTGCTTCCTGTTCTATCAGTTCATGTATGTCACATTAAGTGGCTTTTGGGACATGTCAGATTACCTTATTGCAGAACTAAACACTAATAGGTGGGCATATGGGCTGATAGAAATTTGATTCAGTAACTCTCCCAGGCTGAAATCACAGCTTAGGGGGAAGGAAAAATTAAAAGGGCTTGCATGTTTATTCCTGCTCCAGCAATAGTTATGCCCCTCTTAAATTGTATTATTTTGTGGACCATGTCTTTTATTGGTATTAGCTCTTGTCTCTCCATATTTTAAGACTTCCTGATTTGTGAATCATTGTGTTGGTTTGGTCTTTCATGGCTCATGAACGTGTGCATGTGCAGTTCTGGGGTATTTATTTAACATCAGTAAATTCCAATGTGTCAATACTGGCTTGGCCTTTCTGTCGGGCCCAGGGCCAGCCCCATGTGCTGCTGTCCCATTGCCTGAGAAGGGTGAGTTTTCTACAAGGAGCTTTCCCTCCTATCCTGGCAGAGGTCCTGCTGCGCATGCATTCCGTGGGGATCTGTGGGTCCGACGTCCACTATTGGCAGCACGGCCGCATCGGGGACTTTGTCGTCAAGGACCCCATGGTGTTGGGGCACGAAGCTTCGGGGACTGTCATCAAAGTGGGCTCAGGGGTGACTCATCTGAGACCAGGTATCTGCAACCAAAACTGTTTGTTTCACTTCTTGCTAATCAGTTTCCTGAGACTGTGTCCACAGCAGGCTGGGCTTTTTGAGGTCAGGGAAATTTATCTGAGGTTCTGAGGTCACAGAGTGACCTCCTTCTTCAGAAACTGTTGCTGTGCTGCTATTAGTCACCAGGCTTGGCCACTGGACTGTATGATATTCCTTAGGTGGCTTTATCCTGGGATATCTTGAGCTGGCCTGGCTGTATTTAAATGCAAAGCATGTGCTGGTACAAGGTGCCTTTTAAGGAAGCTCGATAAAGCTTCAGAAGCCATGTATGCTGCTCTTGCCAGCAACCTGCTGTTAATGTTTCTTCTCTGTGTGTGCTCTTGAAGGAGCAAATGGCCTCCTGTAGTGCAGAGGGGTCACTGGAGCAACTGCTTCAGGCCCTGTGGTGTGACCTCCACTGCTCACTGAGCTCATGAATGTCCTAGAAAATGGGCTGAGCAGGGAACTTTGCAAAATGTGCTGATGAGAGCAACTCGGGCAGGATGCAGGAGAGCCAGCAAGAGTTACAGAGAGACCTGAGGAGTGACAGGAAGATGCAGATGAGATTCAATGCAGGTAAACATAAAGTAATGTGCACAACAGAAGAAACAAAATTAGCTCCATAACTAGAATGCTCACTGCTGAGGGGTGAGACCTTTGGCTGACACTGAGTGTGGGAGCATTGGCTCTGCAATGGTGAAAAATGAAAATCACTGTTAAGAAAGGGGCAGACAGAAAACATCAGTGCTCCTCTGGAACTCTGTGTGAGGTTCCAGTCTCTTCCTTTCCAAAGGGATGTAAAAGCAGTGAGGACAAAGGAGAACAAGGAGATGGCAAGATGTGGAGCAGCTTCTCTGTGACATATGTCTAAGTCAGGAGCTTGAGCTGGGAGCTGTAGAGACAAGTCAAGGATGTGTGGCACAGGTCTGAGGACTCGTGGAGGGTGGAGAGAGGCCACATAAAGACTTCCTGTGCTCCGGTTCCTCCAGTACAGGAGCAAGGGACAGCCAGAGCCACGTACAGCATTCACTGAGTTGTAGCAGACCAGGTAGTTTACCCACTGGAAGGAGTAGAAATTGTTGAGTGTTACTAAATACAAACCACATACAGCTTTGGAGGTCTCACAGCTGAATATAATGGCAGGCTGGGAGAGCATTCAGAATGTGTGTGTCCTGCTGCTCTCACCCCTAAACATCTGAGGCAATGCTGTGGCCTGGATGGCTCTTTGCTTTGGTCTGTCCTCCTGCTTGTCACCGTGTCTGGCTGCAAGCCTGTTGGTGGAGCTTCACTCAGAGGTTTAGCTCTGATTGGCTTCCTCTGCCAAATAAATGTTCTGGTTTGTGTCCCTTGTGTACTTGCAAGTTGTGCTGTGGCCACATTGTTCTCTCTAGTCCATTCTGCCTCGTGATTGCAATTAGATAATCATGGAATCCTAGACTTGCCTGGTTTGGAAGGGCTCTTAAAGCTCATGTTGTTCCACCCCCTTGCCACGGACAGGGATACCTTCCTCTAGACCAAGTTGCCCTGGTCCCTCATGCCTCTCTTGTGCCGGGGTTCCTGTGCCTTCGGTGCCACTCCCACCCGTGTGCCACCCTGTCCCTGACTGACGCAGCCCTCCTTGCCTGCCAGGTGACCGCGTAGCCATCGAGCCGGGCGTCCCGAGGGAAATGGATGAGTTCTGCAAAACCGGCCGCTACAACCTGTCCCCGACCATCTTCTTCTGCGCGACCCCCCCAGACGACGGGAACCTCTGCCGCTACTACAAGCACAGCGCCAACTACTGCTACAAGTTAGTCCGTGCCCGCTCCGCGGGGAAATACACACTCCGCGGGGGAAGCAATCACCTCTCGGTCCTTCTGGAGTACTCTTTGTGTGATCCCAACAGGTTTTGTTGCTTCCTGATCCGTAAATAACGTGCCTGAGCTTGGATGGCAGCCACTTTGCAAAGGGTTTGTCAGGCAGGCGTAGTTTATCCCCTCTGGTGCCAGACATAAACATTTCTTGTATGTCTTCTGGGATGTCACCACTGCTTTACTCTTTAATTATTTTCCTTTTCCCATTTGCTCCCTGCTCTTGGTTTGTTTTATGCTATCTTTTCATACCCTTGCCCTCTTAGGCTGGTGCCTGAAGGTCTTTGTCTGGGTTTTTTTGAGCAGAGCTTTGCTACTGCTTTTCAGGAAACACCACGGTGACTGCTGACACCTCGCTCTGTCAGCTGAAACAAAGTCACCCACTTGGAGCAGAGCAGGAACAGAAAGCAGTGGCCCTGCTAACCAGTTTTTTTGTGTGGCTCTGGGTGTCCCCACTAAGCTGCCAACATCACACATCTGTTTTCATATTCAGTTCAGCAAACATGAGCATGTTATTAATTGTGGCAGAACTGACACATTTGCTTGGAAGTAAATCTGTGCTTAAACACTTTGGCAAATCATAGAATCCCAGAAGGATTTGGGTTGGAAGGGACCTTAAAGCTCATCTCATTCTGTCCCACTGCCATGGCTGGGGACACCTTCCACTTACTCAGGTTGCTCAGAGCCCCATCCAGCCTGGTCTTGGACACTTTCAGTGATGGGGCTGGGGCAGCCACAGCTTCTGTGGGCAACCTGTGCCAGGGCCTCAAATACACAGCAAACCTGAAAAAGCCTCTGCAACACTGTACCCACATAAGTGCCTTTAACAAGAAGTTAAAAATAGCCCAAGTAGTGGCCCCCTGAGAGTGCTCTACTTGTGCAGCTTGTTCTTTCTCAGTCTGCACAGAGCTAGTAATTCCATGAGCTGGAATATCCTTGGGATTGATTCTTAGCGTCTGCACAGGGAGTGTTGAGGATCTTGGCAGTTGGAAAGGAGGCACTTGACTGTGCTTCTCCTGAGAGTCCTTAGGCAGGAAGCTTTCAAAGCAGATCCCAAGCAGCTGCTGTCAAGATGAGGTGCTGCTCCAGGTGGGACTAACATCTCTCCAAACCTGCTGTCACTGATTTCCTGTGTATTAAAATAGCATTTTCTGACAACATCACAAGTTTTTGTGTGGGAGAAAATGGCTGGTTTGTAGTTGGCTTTTTCCAGGATTTTGCTTTTTTTTTCCTGCAATTTGAGCAAATATTACCTTGGTTATTTTATTTTAGTTTAGTTTTGAGCTTTGAAAAGCAAAGCCTGGTTCTGGTGCTCCTGGTTTCAGGTCAACAGTGTCAAGGCTGGCTGATGCAGAGCAGATTGCCTGCATGAAGCTGCTCTGCCAGCAAAGATTTGCTAAGAACAGCTGGTGGCTGAACTCAGTGGGCTCTCACACATTTGGGCAGTTGTTGTCTGTCCTGCTGGTGAGCAGACTCTGTGTTGGATGCTCTGAGTAACTTGATGGAGGTGGGATCATACTGTGAACCTGCCCTCCCCACTGACAGGGTAGTGCCCAGATCCAGCAGTAGCAAACGTGATGCCAAACTCTGTGACAGCTGAGCTCTTGGAGTCAGACCTTTAAAGCCTCCTGGAGATAAGACACATGCAGATATCCTACAGATGTCTTCCCACAACCATCATTTCCATTCCTTTGGCTTCATGTTGGCCTGACTGACATCTGACCTCAAGCTTCCCATGGCTGACAGAAAAACCTTCCTGGCAGGCACAGCTCCCAGCACTCGTTGTGAGAGAGCCCATGCTGGTGGCTCCCTAGTGGGCAGTGTTGTGGGGCCGAGATTTATTTCTGTCAGCAGTTCAGAAGTTTCATCCTCCTCTGCTTTTTTCTGTCACTCACATTGGCTGCATTATGGGACTGTTTCTGTCCAAAAGGACTTTGATACCCCCTTACTACTGAGAGGATTTGTGCTGGGATCAGTCCACTGGTTTAAAACACTTGCTGCATCAGGGGAGGAGGTCGCAGGTGTTATGAGAAGACCTGGACTAGCTGCCTTTTCTGGTGGCATCACCTTTGGAAGGCAGATATTTTCTTAAAGTGTGGAGCTGAATGACCCAACCCAGGTGAAGGGTCTGGGGTCTCACTGATGGGTCTCAGCCATAGGGCAGCCCTTGGGGTGGTGCACATGCAACTGGGGAGTTCATTCCAAAGGGAATGAGTGGCAAAGAAGCCCTTGGGTTTACTCATCAAGTACTGGATGGTTGATGTGGGGAAGTTTGTGGGTCCCTATGTTTGGTGCTTGGGCAAACCTCACTGGTAAGTGGCTTAGGTGCACTTGACGTTGCTTCAGAGGAGGGAAAGAGGCAATAGAAGCTCTTGAAACGTGTTCTAGCCTGGCATTTCTCTGACCAAGGGTGAGAGTGAGTTTTGTCACTGTGAATTACACCATGTTTGGTCTTGGCTTTCTGTGTCGCCCTTGTAAACCTCTTTGGTAACTGTTGCTTGTGTCCTGTTCTTGCAGGCTCCCAGATAACGTCACCTTTGAAGAAGGAGCCCTTATTGAGCCCCTCTCAGTGGGAATCCATGCCTGCAAAAGAGCAGGAGTCACTCTGGGAAGCAAAGTCTTCGTGTCTGGCTCTGGTACAGTGAACACATTCAGTCCTTGGGTTCCCTGTCTGCTGGGAGGGGATGGGCAGGGCTCAGGCTGTGCTCCTGTCAGTGGGGGTCATGGCAGAGCTCTGCAGGTGCTGAGGGGGACCAGGAGGCTGCCAGAGGCTCCTTTAGCTCAGGAACATGTGGGGCTCTGGGTTTGGTGTTCAGAGCCTGTGGCTGGTGCTGCCTGGCAGTGGTACATGTTCTCTTTCTCTCCCTTGTACCCAGGACCAATTGGCCTTGTTAATGTGATTATTGCTAAGATGATGGGTGCAGCAGCTGTGGTGGTCACAGGTAAGTCCTTGTATCCCTTGGGTGCCTATTTCTCACCATAAAAAAACTTTCACAGAATCACAGAATCATTAAGGTTGGAAAAGAGCTTTCAGATTATTGAGTCCAGACATTAACCCAGCACTGCCAAGCCCAACTCTGAACATAAGCACCACATCCACATGTTTTTTGAACACTTTCAGTAACAGTGATTCCACCACCTCCTTGGGCAGGTTGCCTTGAACCACCCTTCCAACGAAGATATTTTCCCCTAATATCCAACCTAAGCCTTTCCTGGCACAACTTAAGGCTGTTTCCCCTTGTTCTTTCCCTTCTTCCCTGCGAGCAGAGCTCGATCCCCACCTGGATCCACCCTCCTGTCAGGCAGTTGTAGAGAGTGAGAAGGTCCCCGCCGAGCCTCCTTTTCTCTAGACTGAGACCTCTCAGCTCCCTGAGCCACTCTTGGTGCTCCAGCCCCTTCCTCCACTCTGTTCCCTTCTCTGGATATGCTCCACACTTGGTCTAGTTCCAAATTACTCCTTCAGGTTTACTGCTGAGACATTCTTCAGAGTTTGAGCAAGTCTTTTGGGAAAAGTCAATGCATCTGAGTGTTAGCTCTCAGTTTCAGAAGCTCTGCTTGCTCCTGGTACCTCTGATCACTGGATGTCTTCTTTTTATTTCCCCATTCTGAGCTCTTTTGACTTCACCTTTGTTTTGCCTTTGGGTCATAGATCAAACCCTGAGAATCAGGTTTTGTCTATCTTATAGTGCCTATAGGTTAGATCTTGATTATATCTGCTTCTGATGTTCACCCTGCCATGCAGACCAGGCATTTGATATCCTGTTTGGGGCTATTCTTGGAAGTTTGATCTTAACAGGTTATTTTTCCTCTGGTGGTGCTGGGTGATGGTCTGGACAGTGTTTGCACAGTCTTTTCTGTGTGCAGCCACACTGTGCTTCTCACTTGTCTTTCTAAGCCCTTCTTTCTGTCCCTGCTGGGAGTTTCATTTCCTAGTGGTTATCCACAGTGACTGAAATGGCCTTTTCAGGGTCCCTGAATTTCAGAAATGGGCCTTCCTTGCACAACTGTGTCCTGGGTGTTCCTGGTCCAGCTGCTGCATGCAACAATGTCTCTGTCTATCTGCACCCGGAAAACCTCAGAGGATGGAGATCCCTCCTTTCTAGGTACCTATAGATTTGCACCACCTCTTAATGAGGAAGCTTTTCCTGTTATTTCTGTTATTTTGGGGGATTTCCCCTGGTCTGCAAAACCTGAAATGAGTCTTTGACACCTTCACAGCTGCAAGAGCTGAAATGAGTCCTCATCACCTTTGTAGCTGCCCTTCAGGTTGTTGCAAAGCCATTCCAGCCCCCATTTTTATGCCATGCTAAGCCAGCCCAGCTCCCTCCACCTCTCTCCAGGGTTCAGGCTCTCTCACTGTAGACTGCCCAGAAGAATGGAGAGATGGCTCACTGGTGGAAATCTGCACCTGGGGTTTCAGCAGGGCCTGGAAGTGGTGTCTCCAGCTCTTGCTGAGACTCTGGTCCTTCTGAGTGATGAGGAGCGGTTACAGGTGCCACTGGACAGTAGGCAAAGGTTGCTGCAGTGTCTTTGGGTAAAAGCCACAGCCCAGACCTTTCAGAAGGCTGTTACTCACCTCCCATGCTTTGGGCCAGGTGTATTTTTGACCTCTCAATTACTCAATTATTGGCCTGAGAGATAAAATTCAGGTCCCACCCTCTTGCCTTTGTGGAAACATCCTCCAGTAGTAGCTCAGGTCAAAACCCAAGGCAGATTATTGCCTTCTCCTCCCTTAATCCTTTTGCTGCCAAGTCCAGAGCATTTTTAGCTCTGCTGGCCTCACCCTGCAGACGTGTGTGCTTGATGGACGGGATCAGTCAACGCCTCAGATTTTGTGAAGTGATGTCATTTGCAGATAGTGTTTGCTGTAGCAGGAAAAACAGCTCTGCCCCTGAATCACATGTGAGGAGCTTTGCTGCCCAGCTGGGCTGGTGCAGGGTCTGGGGGTGAGCCCGTTGCTGGGTGGGGAAGGGCTTGGTGAGCTGGCAGGGGTTGGTGGGGCTGAGGCAGCTGGCTCAGCCTGTCACCCCATTCCTGCTCCTGCCTGGGTGTATCTTCCCTGTAACTCTGAGAGCTGCTGCTGCCTCTGCCCAGAGGCTGCTGCTGAGGACTCTGGGTGAGCTGCTCTGGGCATCATGTGCCACAGGACTTCAGCTGGCCATAGGAAGTTCTTGGTTCCTGGTTTGTGGGGTCAGCAAGCTTGGACGCATGGAATTAGCCCTTATCTTTGTGTGCTGGCCTAGGTATTGATTGTGTCTCGTAGACATCTCCCGTGAGAGAAGGGTTTGGTTGAGATGCTCAGAGACACCCATGGAGGTGCTGCCCCAAGTCAATTATTTGTGTGTGGCATGAGCTGAGGAATGGGTTTGGTTTGGCTTGCTGCCCTGGAGATTTTACTGGGAAATGCTTTTTGTGTCAGCTTTAGGAGCCAACACCTGTGAGATGCCTGTCTGCCTACAAAGGCCCTCTTTGTACTTTGCTACCTGGTTCTTTGAATTCATTGCCTGGAATTTTTTTGGTGTTTTTGTCCATGAGGAGCTTTGTCTGTGCAGCACTTAAGGCTTTAAATGTTTTGTGTTTGTTTTGACAAGCCACTCATAAATATAGAAATATTTAGAAAAGCTTTTTCCTGACCTGGGGAGAACTCACCTACTGCAGCTTCTGTCTTTGGCTTACCTGGAGTGTTTGATGTATTTAATGGACTCCAGTTAGGCGAGATCAATTTGTTTCACAGGTCCTCATCTACTCTTCTGAAAAATTGTTGTCTTTCTCCACTTCACTGCTGAGGGGGTGTGATTGATATTTATGGACAACCTTCTCCTGTCCTTCTGCCTTGCTGTTGCTCTGAAAAGCTGCTTTTCTCCTTAGAGACACATAAAATTTCAGCCTTTTTCTCCAGCGAGAGAAGGGACAGTTTAGATGTTTGTATGGCAGTGTTGGGCTCTCTTGCCATGCTCTGTCTGTCACTAAAAGTGCACTTAGTAATTTCTGTTTAAGGGAAATTATTCTCCTTGTGCTCTCTGAACCCAAAGTTCTGGGTGTCAATGCTTCCAGAAACCCTGGAAGTCAAGGTCAGGAAAGCTAAATAACTGTCTAGAGTTCAACTCCCTTGAGAAAGAATATCAGCACTGAAAGTGTGAGAGCTTCAATAATATTTGCCTGTTAAGCCAGCTCATAAACCATCATGAGGAAGCTTAAGGGTAATTTGATAACTTCTTTAGAAGCAAAGACACAGGGCTACTTTTATTCTGGCAGCCAAAATTTTAATTGGCTCCAGTGTCTGGGAAGTGAAAACAGATTTCTGACTAGAGGCAAGATGCAACCTTTTAATTGTATAATAGACCAGTTACCCAAGAGCTATGTGTGGTTCAGACACAGTAAGGTTTGAAATCCAAACAGCTTAGTCCTTCCCAAGACTCACAAGTGTATGGAGCTCTGAGCAACTCAGTAACCTGCAGATCTGTCTGCTTCAGGGAGTGCGTCATGGTGATTCACTTAGGCCAGAGATGTAATTGCAGTTGTGAGCAGGACTGACAGTGTTTTTGATGCTGTGTCCCATGTGCCCCTCTGAGCCAGGAGTTCCTTCCTGAGCAGATCAGCAAACCAGAGGCCACCTATAGCAAGGGTGTGGAGGAGCTTTTTCAGCTGCCTGAGAGTGATTTTTGTGGCCACTTTGAAATGCACTGGCTTTCCTGTCACTCCACGACAAAGCTCTCCAATTATTTCTGCCAGAGAGACACCTGAAAATATATTAGTGACTGGGCAGATACTAAAAATGGCTGGACCCAGTAGCGTCTGATGCAAGCGGGTGATCAGACTTCATGGGGAGATTGGGTCCATTGCTGTTGAGTTCCTGTGGTCTCCTTGGCATATAGATTTGGGAGACACCAACCATACAGGGCAGAAGTGTTTCTTAGCACTTCAGTTGCCTCCAAAAGCCTCTGCCCATGCTCTCGGGGCACAGGAGGTCTCTGTGCAGCTCAGCTGGGATCAAGCATGACCATACACAGGGCCTGGAGCCCAAACCCCAGACCCTGGGAGGGACAGACCTGACTAATCCTCCTGCAGCCACAGGAATGAGAGCCCACACTGAGCCTTCCAGGGTGATGCTGACCTTACTCTTCAGCCTTGGCCTTTCCTCTTTCATCAGCATTCCATTACCCTTTGTTATCCCTTCTTGAAACTCCCTCCACAGCTCTCCTGGGTGCTCATCTTGGTGGGTGTGCCCACAGTTAGCATCCTGAGCCCTCCCACTGCCCATGGGGGCTTGCCCATCACCTGCCCTGTCAGTGAGTCCCATCCTGTTCCCTGTGTGATGGGCAGGTAGAGCCTCTAGCCCGGCTCCCTCCCAGCACTGCCTCTGAGTCAGAGCAGCTCCTGTCAGAGCACCTGCCTCATCCTCCATCCCTTTTCCCTGGATATTTGCACCTCACCCCATCTCTGACTTCTCTGAAGACTCTGCCCTGGTGAGAGGGGTGTTTTACTCCTTGCTGTGTGTGCTGGAGAGGAGGCTGCCCATGGCATAGGTCAGAGCAACTTTGCTTCTGGCTCGTGCCCTTTGAGAAGGTGTCCTTGAGGGTGGGAGTAAATAATATGGAGAGCCAGGAAAGGAAAATGTGGGATCGTGGTCTTTTTGCCTCACTGTGGGCTCTTTCCTACTACTACCAACTCAGTGAGTGTGCGTGGAACAGGGTTTCTCACAGTCCATTTTCACTAGTGGATGAAGGTGCTGCTGCTTCATCAGGGTCATTGCCACAGAGACACTGGGCAGTGCCCAGGTAGCTTTAGGTAGGACACAGCCTGCTCTGGTGTAGGTGCCCAGTTGTCCTGGCCTCCTGCTGTCTTTTCCACTGAGGTTCCTCTGCTCTGCACTGTTGGAACAGCAGCAATGACACCCATGACAACCATGATAGCTTGGCCATGGTTGTTCCTGCTCTGGTTCCTTCCTGTGGCATCACTGCCCTTGCCCTTGGGAGTTAAGCTTGACCTTCTGGTTTGTCTTGGCACACTCTGAATGTTCCTGCAGTACCAAGAAGAAATTGGGACATCTATGAACTGATTATTTTAGAAGTCACTGCTCCAGTCTGGTGGTGGCAGTTGTTTCTTCACTTGGACGTTGCTCTGCATGGTGTGGGGTTCACCTGTTGGTTTGTGCTTTGGCCTCTTTGAAGCACACCTTCTTCTGCAGCTGGAGAGCCTTTGGCATCTCCTATGTCTTGATGTTGTCCTTTCTGTTCATCCTTCATCACCCTCATCATCTGAGGCCATCCAGAATGAGAAAGATGTGGACCTCTTAGAGCAAGTCCAAAGGAGGGGTGTGAAGATGGTCAAGTGGGAGGGCTGGAGCCTCTCTGCTCTGAAGCCAGACTGGAAGAGCTGAGAGTGTTCAGCCTGGAGAAGAGAAGGCTCCAGGGAGACCTGAGAGTCCCTTCCAGTGCATAAAGGGGCTCAAAGAGAGCTGGAGAGGGACTTGGGACAAGGGCCTGGAGGGACAGGACAAGGAGGAATGGCTTCCCAGTGCCAGAGGGCAGGGTTGGATGGGATATTGAGAAGGAATTGTTCCCTGTGAGGGTGGTGAGGCACCAACACAGGTTGTCCAGAGAAGCTGTGGCTACCCCATTCCTGGAAGTGTTGAAGGCCAGGTTGAAGTGGGCTTGGAGCAACCTGGGCTGGTGGGAGGTGTCCCTGCCTGTGGCAGGGGGTGGAACTGGATGAGTTTTAACGTCACTTCCAACCCAAACCATTCTGTGATTCCCTCTGCCTGTCCGAAGGAGCGAGTACAGACCCTTCCCTCTCCTGGCTGTGCTGCCCTGTGCACACACGTAGGAAGCAGTTTCCAGGCTCAGATTCCCTCTCCCCTTTGTTTCCCACAATGCTCCAGCTCTTCATTTGTTTTGCTTCTCCCCAGATTTGTCTGCCTCTCGCCTGCAAAAGGCCAAGGAGGTGGGGGCAGATTTCACCATTCAGGTGAAGAATGAGACCCCACAAGAGGTGGCCTCCAAAGTGGAAGGTGCTCTTGGCTGCATGCCCGACATCACCGTGGAGTGCACAGGGGTGCAAACCTGCATCCAGGCTGGCATTTATGTGAGTACCACTTGTCCCCAAGGCACAGCAGGGATGGTGTTGGTCTGGTCTTGTCTCGGATGCTGCAGTGGCTGAGTTATTTCACTTTCACAGTGCTAAGTTTCTCTGGGCTTTGTGTGGGGAGAGAAGGTACTCATTAGACAGCAAAGGAAGAGAGACAATTAAAGAGTTAACATTGGCATGGTAATGATTGATAATTGATTTGATGCTCAGGTGCTAAACCACTTCCCAAAGAGATCCCAGTAAGAAACCCTACATGAAACCCTACTGAAACCCTACATGGCTGTGCAGTAGTGTCAGGGAGCTGGTACAAGTAGGACATCACCTTCTGTTAAGATTAAGTTACATGCAAATAAGGAGAATAATGGAGAAAATGAATTCCAGAAGGTGAAGGAAGCAGTTAAGGAAGCAGTTAAGGAAGAGATGAATATCCTAATGGGAGGATGGGAAGAAGGTATTTTAGAGTTTCACAGGGAAAGGACAGGAGTGGAATGGGACAAGAACCAAAAAGAGAAATTCCAGTGAAGTTTAGTTTTAAATCTTGCCCACTGTAATACAGAAGTAGTCTTTGTAGTCCTAAATGCCAGTCATTTTTCAGAATGAGATTTAGATACCAGAATCCTTCAGAAATTTTCAAAAGATTGCATTTTTAGCCTTAGTTACTGTGTGCTTCACTGTTACAGGTTCCTGACAGCATCCTGCCTCTCCTGCTTCTCCATTACACCCCAGGCAGTTCAGTGCTGCCACAAAGCGTGGCCTTATTTCTGACAGACCCTGCACAGGCTCCAGCAACTGTGTTCTGCAAAATGTAACATGTTTGTTTGTTTGCTCCCCAGGCCACTCGTTCTGGTGGGACCTTGGTGCTGGTGGGGCTGGGGCCTGAGATGGTGACAGTGCCCATTGTGAACGCGGCCGTGCGGGAGGTGGATATCCGGGGGATATTCCGCTACTGCAACACGTGAGTCACATGCAGGGGTGGATTGTGGGGTTCCAACTCTGTCCTTAGAATTCTTCAGAGATGTAGTTTCTTGCCAGTGGAGCGAGACTCTTTACTTGATCTGTGGCTCTCCAGGAAGGGTTTGTAGGATGTTGCCAGGCTCATTCTTAAATTGAGAAGTGTCTTTAAGTAGGCAGTTTGGGAATTAGATTAGCTACTGCATCCATTTGTATCCCTTGCTCTAACTTGGTCCATTCCTGGTTGGACTCAATGGTCATGGTTGGACTTGATCTTGGAGGTCTTTTCCAACCTCAGTGATTCTGTGATTCTAAATGGTGCAGCATTGCAATTCAGTCAAGAAAGCCTGTGCCAGAGAAGAGTCTGGATGCTGGCTGAGGCTCTTCCTTTCCTCTCCTGCACCAAGTCCATGAGTTTGAGCTCCACAGTGGTCAACGTGCAAGCGAGGAGGCCAGGCAAGAGTAGAGACCAGAGCACAGCAGTTTGGTTTTTCATTTGGTGCTTTCAAAATAGGGGTTTCCTGTGATTTTCATTTGCTTCGTGTAACTTCACTTACTCAGCCAACCTTCTGTGAAGCAGTGCCTGCCTTCTCTGTGCTCGACAGCCCAGCACAGTTGGCTTGTCCCATCTCCCACACTGGAAGCTTGAGGTTCCCTCTCCAGAAGATTCTTTGCAGGCTAAACTCCCCTTGGTTGCCTGGGCTAAGGAAATAACTGTAATTAATCAGGCCCTTCCCTGCTCTTTCCTTGGGCTCCAAAGAAGTGACTGCTCTCACCCCCTGCTGTTTCCCTTGCAGGTGGCCGGTGGCCATCGCTCTGCTGGCGTCCAAGCGGATCAACGTCAAGCCCTTGGTTACACACCGCTTCCCCCTGGAGAAGGCTCTGGAGGCGTTTGAGACCACCAGGAGAGGTGAAGGGGTCAAAGTCATGCTGAAGTGTGACCCCACCGACCAGAACCCCTGAGCTGCAGTGGTGCCCAGCCCTCACCCCGCTGCACTGCCCGCCTGGGAAGTGCAGGATGAGGCTGCAGGAGGCTGATGTGGGTCTGTTGCATGAGTATGGTCACCTTGAGCAGGCGTGGCTTGTAACTAGGAAATTTAACAGTGGTGAGGGTGAGTGGCACTGGGAGACACCATTAGAGCACTAACAGGTAGCTACAAATGGACAACCAATAGTTTGAATCAAAATGTTGGGTTAGAGACGAGGGTTCGCACAACTGGCTCTTCTCCAGCAGCCCCCCAGCAGTCTGGCTGGGTGCCTCTGTGCTGGGGGAGGTGCTGGCAGTCCATCTTCCCACCCCACACTGCCCTGGCTGCAGCTTTTCCTGCATGGCAATCCCTGTGAGATAGCCCTATGTGAATATTTCCCCTTCCTGCTGCACCTTCCCTCGAGGTCGCTCAGGGATTGTACAGCCTGTGGAACAAAGCCTGGCCATCCCCCCTCCATGGGAAGCACCAGCACATTCAGGTCATTCTCTCCATGCTCTTTGCAAATATCCCAAAGCTCAGTGCCCAGAGTTTTTGTGAGGCTGGTCTGGAGGCCAGCTGGGACCATATGTGCTGTGTCAACACCCAGCAGCTCCTCATGGCACCACTGCAGGCTGAGAAACTGGGACTACTGAGAGCCCTGTGCTTATGTGGCTCCCATGGAGGAGCTGCTGCTGGGGGACACAGCTGCTTTTAGCATGGAGGGGAGCACAGTAGAAACAAGGGGAACAGCATCACTCAAAGGTTTTACCACTACGAACAAATCATCATTTTGGGGGAATACCAGGCCTTCCTGCTGAGTTTGTGAGCCACAAACGAGGTACTAACAAGGTAGCAGGTTCCAGATAAAAGCTAGTCTTTGATTACAGTCATGTTAATTTTAGTACTGAGAGATCAGTTCCTTCCTTTGGCTGGTACTGAACTTTCCTCAATAAATGTTGCCTACCTGAGACCTACCTGGTGTGTCCCTTAAAGTGTCGGGTGGAAAACTGGAGGGGTTTCTGACTTTAGACCCTCGGGACTGTGCAGATCTGAGCCTCATCAAGCTGCAGGTTGAGCTTGGTGTTGGCAGGACTGTGAAACCTCAAAAGACCCAACAACTTGAAAATCAAGCCTTGTGTTTATTCCAGGAGTCGCCAAGTTAATCCTTGCCCCCTATCCTTGTTGAGTTTTACAGGGATGAGAAATAACCCAGGGGAACTCTCTGTAGCCAGGAGGAGAAGTGGCCAAAGCACATTCCTGTGCTGGGGGGAGCCCATTTGGCATGGCTGGGGGACCACTGGCTATCCTGACTCCCATGCTGGAGGGAGCCCCATATGCCAGGGTGGGGGGCCAGTGGCCTTCACAACACCCTGTTATTAGTGGGAAATGAAAACTTGCTCTCTGTGCTCTTGGGGGGCTGTTTAACATTCCAAAGGCTGGAGCTATTCCCATGGCTCAGCCTGTTTGAGCTCCTTGGCTAATTTGCTCCCTTGCCAGATCCTGCTGGGGGCATGGCCACTGAAGGGGTATTGCTGGGGGTGATGGGTCTGGTGGAACAGTCTGGGGTGCTGTGTCTGTAATCCCCCACTCCTAACCACATGTACATCCCTAGTGCAGGGGACAGCCACTCCAGTTTAACCCATTTTTCAGTGGGCTGGAGTTAATGCTCAGTGCCACAAGCAAGACCAGCACTATGCCACGAGTATTGCAAGTCTCCAGGTGACTCAACCACAGGAGACAAGAAAGTGTTTTAAAACTTCAATCAACTTTATTTCAGTTCAACTGCAGCCTGCAAGAGCAGCAGTGCTGCAAAGCCAGGCATTACTTAAACACTCCCTGATCAAAGGATTGGTGACGCTGCTGAAAGAAGCCAAAGCAAACACAACTAAGGCCCTTTGCAAACCCTGGGAAGGCTCAGAGAGTTAACAAGCAGGCACCCATGAGTATGCTAGGAAAGATTAGCCTGTTTCAAGAAGAGGGATGGTGGGGAGCTCTCTGGCTCCTCATCCCATGTGTGCACCACATGGGTCTTGGGGCAAAGTGCTGTGAATTCAGGTTGTGCAGGCACCAGGCTGTTCCCCAAAGCTGGTCAGAGATATTCCCTGAGTCCCACAGCAGAGCACAAGCTCTGTGTTTTGGCAAAAATGTGACATAACTGGGCTTAACTCAAACACTGGGTTTTCTCTGAATTGGGACATGCCAGCCAAATTCTGGGCATGGGTCTGCAGCAGTGTGTGTATGGTACCAGGATGCCCTCAGGAGCTCACACTGGGGCTGTGTGGGGAGATGGTGAGATTGCAATACTTTACTGCCACACTGGTCTCAGCACTGTGGATTTCAGCATCCCTGCTCTTGGCCATGGGTGGCTTTCTCCTGGGACCATGGCCACCCACAGTATTGCTGCCCAGGTGCTGGGGTGGGCCAGACTGCAGCCCAGGGTGAAAGAGCAAGGGATAGGGTCAGAAATTCTCATAGTGATGTGCAAAGTAGGTCTGGTCCTTCTTGTTCATCTGCCGACAAGCCTGTTCCACACTCTTCGTCATCCCCGGTGGGCCACAGCTGAACACCCCAATCTTCTGCACCTGGGAAGGGGGGAGCCAAAGGTGTCAGACCCAGCAGCACCAGCTCTCCCTGCAGTCCAGCTCCCCTTGGTTCCTTGCCCTTCAACAGTTTTCTGTATGGACACTGGCCAGGCAATCTGCCCCATCCTCTAGAGCCCTTTGGGGAGGCTGTGAGGGCTGTTACATCTGTGAGGGCTATGAGGGCTGTGAGGTCCATGAAAAAATGATGGGGGTCCTCAGCCCTGGGCAGTAGTTGCAGCCAGGGCCCTGCAATAGCAGATGTTTGGCTAGCATGGGACACTCCTGACTCTTGTTGCTCAGCCTGGCTCTGGAGGGAAAGCAGAACTTGTGTTCCTTCTTCCCTGTCACTGGTGCAGATGCCACCAAGGTCTCCAGAACCTTGGGGACAAGCAGGAACTAGTCCTTCGATGGCCAGTGGGTGCACCTCCTCCTGTGCCCTGTCCCCAGCCAGGTACTGACCTCAGGGTGCACTTCCTGCAGTGAGTTGAAGAAGGGTACGAAGGGAGGGCGCCCAAAGTGGGTGATGGAACGCAGCCCCGTGAACAGGCTCTTGTTCAGCACCTTCTGGAAGTGCCGTTCGCAGATGTACTGGAAAGGAAATTGGCGCAGGTCAGATGGCCTGGCATGGCCCAGCACCACCCAGTACAGCATAGCAGTCTGCCCAGTGTGGGGCCAGGCTCACCAGCATGGTGGTGCGCAGATCGAACTTCTCGGCCAGCTGTGTGATGTAGATATGCACAGAGACCAAGTCGTTCTTGTCTGACTCTTCCACCTCCCGGATGATGTCCGTCAGCCACTCAAACTGCCGCTGTGTGCGTGTCACCCAGATGAAGTAGACCTGTGGCACAGAGGGATGAGGCTCAGAGTGTGGCCAGCACCCTTGTGGCAATTCCATGGGCTCCACGGAGGATTCTACCCCCAAAGAGGCCAGCAGCAGCAGGAGGCATCTTGGGAGGGCTTGTCTTTCTGATTCTTCCTCTTACCTTCTTACACAGCAGCTTGGAGTTTATGGATGACTTGAAGACCAGGTCCTTGAGGATGGATGCGAAGGGTGTCACCCCGATGCCTCCTCCCACCAGCACTGACACCTCAAACTTGTTCCACTCCTGGTGGCCCTCCCCAAAGGGCCCGTCCAGGTAGAGCTGGAAGGGAGGCAATCATTAGGAGAGCACCTCCTGTCTCTGCTTGCCCAGGTCTTGCCTAGAGCTGGAGAAGCATCTCAGGCTTGGCACAACCCATTGCCAAGATGCTCTAGGGCTCAGATGTCCCTGTGGACGACATCCTGTGCAGGGCTCACCTTGGGCAGCTTGCCGAGGAGGGCCAGGCTCTCCGGGGAGTAGAGCTCCCGCAGGCGGGTGGTCCAGGGCCCCACGGCGCGGATGTGCAGGCTCAGTGTGTCGTCGTGAGGCGCCGAGGTGAGGGTGAAGGGGTGGTACTCGGTGGTGCCGAGGTCCACGCAGGCGATGCGCACCCACTGCCCAGACTTGTAGTCAAAGTCCTGTGGCCGCTGGAACTGGAGGTGGGTGACACCTGTGGAGAGACAGGGATGGAAGCTCTGTCAAGGTGGAGATGTTGAGGGATGGAGGTTCCTGCATTGCTGCAGCCCCTGATGCTCCTGCGAAGAGCCCGGGCCAGGCTGGTGCTGTATGGCCAGGGATGTTGTGGTACCTGAGGGCAGGAGCTCAGCTTTCACCACACTGATCTCCACCTTCTTCCTGCTCAAGCTGAGCAGCTTGTCTGCACTGTAGATGAGAGCCGGGATGATGAAGTAGATGTAGAAGCGGGGCTGCTGGATCAATGCATAGCTGCCATGGATGATGACCTGGGAAGGGAGTAGAACCCATCAGCAGGGCAGGCCATCACCCCAGGGCTAATTTGGTGGCAACTCAGCAACAGCAGCAGGGAGCCAGGACTGGGGCCACTAGCTCTCTTGGAACCACCCCAGCTCTACCACCTCATCAGCTGCACTGGTTTGACCCACAGGAATGCAGTGCATCAGCACCACCTCTCCCTCCCTCCCAGCCCAAATCCTTTACCAAGACATAGAGCAGCACGTAGAGGTGGTGGGTGATCCAGAAGCCCTGGAAGCTGACGCGTCGGAAGTGGTGGGTGGCGAACACGTACATCACAGCGAGGACCACCAGCAGCAACACTCCTGTCATGCCTGTGAGAGGAAGGGTTAGGAGGTTCTGAGGTGGGGATCAGGGCAGCCCCACAGGGGTTCTGCCTGGGCTGAGCAGGGTGCTGCCCATCCTGGGCACAGGTGTGTAGGTCTGTCTGCTAGGTGTTCTCACCTGGAATTGTCTGGAAGAACCACCAGTAGTACTTCTGTGGGAGCTGTGACCTGGACAGGGACAAGAGATTGCACCATGTGGAGTGAACTCCTGGCTTCCATTTTCATTCTTGTCCATGCCCAGGACACTCTGTTTGAACTCTGCCCTAAATCCCACTTACCCATCATTTGTGAAGACACTGGAGAAGAGGCAGGACAGCACACTGAGAGGTGTGACTGAGAAGATGTAGACGTTCACTACATGACCTGCAGTGTGGAGCACTGTGAGAAACAAAAACAATGAGAAAGAAGCATCACTTGATATGGATGGTGATGTGTCAGACCCTGATTATGTCCCCAGGGACCCAGAGATTCCTCCTCTTCTGGAGTGCAAGACATCTAGGCCTCCACAGGGTCTTCAAGCTCCTGCCTGGTCCTTCCATGGTGTGATGAGCTGCTCCTCCTGCTTTAACTGCAGTTTTTGGGTGGCACATCCCTCCACAGCTCACCCACCTGAGAAAATCAGGGCTGCCATGGCAATCCAGCGGTGGAAATCGACGGCGGCGTCGAAGGGGATGTAGTGGTTGAGGAAGGTCTCTCGCAGGACGGTGATGAGGTTGCGGCACATGGTAAGCAGGATGTAGGAGTACATGAAGGAGATGGAGGCAGCTGCACCCCGGGAGATGATGATCCCCACAAAGGTGGTCTGTGCAATTCCAGTGCTGGGGGATGCAAAGGCATAGTCTGGGGAGAGAGAGCAGGAGGACTGTCAGTGTGCCCGGTGCTGAGGGCCAGGCCCCTTCCTGCAACAAGAGGATGGCCACCTGTGTGGCTCCACCAAAAACAGGTCACCAGGGATGGGTTTGTGGGGGAAACGGGGCATGACTCCTCGGAACTGCTGGGTAAAAGGCTATCCTTGGGGTCCAGGGAGGGGTTTGTCCTCCTTTGGCGGGCACTGGGGAACTGCATCTTGGGACTGTGGCCTCATTTGGGGAATCCAGTGTAAGAGGTGTCCACAAACTGGAACAAGGCCAGCAGAGCCAGCAGGATGGGAAGGGTCTGTAGAACATCATATAGGGGAGAGGCTAAGGGAAATGGGTTTGTTCAGGCTGGTGGAGATGGGTTGGGGAAGACCTTGTGGCTGTCTTCAACCACTTCATAGGTATAAAGAGGAGGGAGAGCCAAAGTCATTCTGAGAGATGCACAGTGGAAGGATGTGAGGCAACAGCACAAATTTCACTGAAGGAAATTCAGGTTTGATGTAAAATAAAATCCCTTCACAGGGTGGATGGTCAAAAGCAAGCACAGGTCCAGCAAGGTGGTGAGATTGCCAAACTCAGAGCTCTTCACATCTTCTGTAGACAAGGCCTTCAGCAGCCTGATTTAGCTTTGGAAACGGCCTTGCTCTGAACAGGGCACTGGAGCAGACCCTTCAAGAGGTCCCTTCCAACCCCAGTGATCCTTTGGTTATTCCAGAGGAGGAGTGACACAGCTGGCCAAAGCCGTGCCAGGCAACACCCCACCACACCCCTTACAACCAGTAGCTTTGAAGCACCAAGACCAACAGCCCGCCCTCCCATGTGGGGGGCAGTGGGGCTGGGGTGCACTCACAGTAGGCTCTCTCTGCGAACACGCCGATGGTGATGGCAGAGAAGAGGACGACGCACACGATGTGGCGTCGGTAATTCTCAACAAAGCGCTTGAATTCCTGGATCTTCTGCTGAACTGGGTTCCTCTCATACTTCTTCCGCTGCGCCTCAGTGTACAAGTGCAGCTGGTACTGGTTCCCCCTGGTAAACACAGGAGGGCTGATGTCACTGCGAGGTTTCCCCAGCTCAGGGCCATGCTGCCTGGATTTGCCTCCCAAAGTGCTGTGGCCACCTCTGCACATCAGTGACAGAGTGACCCGCAGAGCACAAGGCAGAGGGTGATCACAGCTCAGCCTGCTCTGCAACACTTTCAAATCCTGATAATAAATGTACAAACAGTGACTCAAATAAAACCACAGATAAGAACAGTAAGAGATAATTTCCACAGTAATATTCAACGGTCCAAAATTATTCCACAGAAGACAGATTTCCTCAGTTGGAGCAATTATGACAAACCAAGATAATCTGGCCATAGGTAACAGTCACTGGGCTGAGTCCTTGCAGAAAACACTTGCTGCTGCCACACCAGTGAGGACCAGAGTCTCTCTCATAGCTCTTGCAGACAGCCCAGGTGAATCAGCAGCATCCCAAGGGACAGAGGAGCACAGGCAGGAACATCAGGAAAGACCCCTCTGCAAAAACCACTATCCCAGGCTCTAGTTGGCCACTTCATTTGTTTTTTTGTAGAGGCATATCACCCAGCTACAGCACCATCCCTGCCAAGATAGGGCTGTTCCCATAGCTCCTTGGCCAGTGGGAGCCTCCTTGCAGCAGTGCCATTTGACTGGAGGGCTGCCCAGTCTGACACAGGCATGTAAGAAACAGCAGACAGGCTGAACCTGAACCCCAGAAGCACAACCACCGAGAAGGGACCACACTCACTTTCTGCCTGGTCTCTTCCTCAGCTCTTGCCCTTCTCGCTCCATGTAGGGACTCACAGTGTCCAGATTTGGGTCTTTCTCCTCCTCTGAGATGGTTCTGTTGGAAATAGAGCTATGTCTAGCTCAAAGCTCTATTTGCAGGAAGAGTTTTGCAAAATCTTCCCCTTTTCTCTACTTCCCATCTCAGGCTCAGCGGGGAAGGTGCCCAAGTCTTTCCCACAAACCTGTTTGCACTAACTTTGATTACATATGGGCTGGATTTGCTCCAGCATAACCCTTACTTCTCAAAAGCAAGACAGGACTTCTATCCCCCTGTAGGGGATGCAGCTGGGGCTCTACAGGAGGCAGTTCTTCCTCTCTGGCTGTCCCCAGGGAGGAGGCAGCAGCCCTGCCCTGGTGACTGGTGTGCAACTCCCACCAGGATCATCCTCCTTCCCCAGAACTGGGAGTGCCAACACCTGGTGGCAGCATTGTTGGAAAGGTTGGGTGAAGGATGGATGTGCCTGGGACAAAAAGAGAATGAACAGCAGAAACAAGACCAAGGAGAGGAGCTTACCCTTTTGGCTCTTTCTTTTTTATGAAGGAGACACAGTTGTGCAGGTTTTGCTTGAACACCTCAGGGACACCTTTGAGGAGTCAAAAGGACAAACAGCCATTCAGATTGTGCAAAGCAAGGTTTAGGATGCTCCCATGAGCAGGAAGAAGCTCTGAACTGACCCAAACATGTTGCATGTGAAGCAACAGTCAATGCTCCATTACTGCAGTTGGGTTGGAGGAATTGATGGGGCAGGATTTGGGAGTTCCATATTAGGTGCTGCCCATTTCCTCCCGCCCTGCAGAGCCTGGGGTGACCCAGTGCTTGTGTCCACTGACCTTTGACACAGAGCTGGGTGAGGCGAAGCTCGCTGTCGTGGTCCCGCAGCATGTAGTGGAAATTCTCCCACGTCAGCTCATCCCTGTCCTGAAACCCTGAGGCCCGAAACATGGACTCGGTCACCTGCTCTGCCTGTTCTCTCGACAGGCAGTTGTTGGAGATCTCAATGAAGGAGCTGGAGCAAGGAGGGGAGATGGGCACATCAGTTAATCTGTTCAAATAACACAGAGCAGAGCCCTAGACCAATTTCATGGGAGAAAAGGCCCCTTGGTTGTGAGTGTTGAGCCCATGGACTTCTTGAGGACTGAAGTACAGAAACTGGTAGCTGCTTCTGAAGCCATGTGTGTCTACAGACATTGTGAAAATATCCAGAGATAAGAGGAGAAGTACCTGACCATCCTCAGAAACTCTTTCTTGGAGAGGAACCCATTCTCATCAATGTCATACATCCTGAACATCAGCTTGGACTTCTCCTCTGGGGACCCTGGAGGGGAGAGAGAGAGATGAAGTAAGAACAAGATCTGATTTTCATCAACAAAGATGCTTTCAAATACTGTCTTTGAGCATGCGGACCTGCAGCAGTGAAGCCTCACCCTTCCAGCTGACATTCTCAAGTGCAGGTTGGGTAGAAATGCATTCTTTCTTGGGTATTATTTTCCAAAGTAAAAATGTGCTTTTGCACAGCAATGATTTTCTGGGAGCTGTTTTGACTGGCATTTTAATACCTCCACCTATGAATCCACCTTCCCACTGGTCATTTAGAAAGAATCAGAATCAGATCACAGCAACTGTGATCTCTCAAGGACAGGATGCACGGTCCCATCAGGAGACAGGGCAGGTGTGTCTGTGGGGATGCAAAACAGCTCCTCTCATGAACAGTCTTCCAGAAAACACAACTACATAGTTGCCCCTCCATAACTCAAGTTGAATCTGTCCTAAGTGAAGGGAATTTTAACCTGTAGCAGTGTCTACAGGTTGGTCTGCTGGATGGATCTTGTCCTTCACTCTGCCAGAGCCTGGATACAGGACCAAGGGCAACAGATGAAGTCACTAACCAGCTGCAGCTCCCACCTTTCATGAAGACCACTAAGATGTCCAGGAATTCCCGAAAGGAGATGTAGCCATTGCCATCTTTGTCAGCCAGGGAGAACATGGACTCCACAAACATGGAGTGGGCCTTGAGACCCAGGGCCTCGGCAAACTCAGCCCTGCTCAGCTCACACGTCAGGGATTCCCTTGCCTTCTGTGAAGATTCAAAGTTGAGCTCTCCAGCATCAGACCTGTCGATCTGCAGCACCTGCAGGTTGTGTCCATAAAAGCAATCCTGTGAGTACTGGCTGGTGTTTCCTTCCTGACCTATTGCACAAACACTGGTGGCTCCCACAGCATCAAACTCATGACAGATACCCTGGGAAAACCCCACGTCTCTCCTACACTGCTTGACTTTCACATTCCACATCATTGACCACCCTGAAGACCTCAGTTACATCATCCAAAAGCCTCTGCAGCTTTAGACACTTATATCACTCAGCAGATCTCCCTTTGTCTTCTGCAAAGGAAAATGTCCCTTGATCCTGGAAGTACTGGCAGCTTCCTTGTTACCAGCTTAACCAGCTCTTACATTGAGGAACAGCCCAGCATTCATTGCTTAATCATTACAGAAATACCTTCTTCCATGTACCAGAGCCTGCCACACTTCTACACACCTGAGCAAACAGGTGCCTGAAGAAAGTCTCCAGAATTTGTTTCCTCTGCTCCTGGGTGACTGCCAATTTCATCAGGCTCTGCTCCTTCATTTCAGACAGATGCAAGTCCAGGCCACTCTCCTTCAAGTAGCTTTGTAGCTTCCCAACAAAGCTGCTCCTCTCAGCCTCCTCGCAGAAGAGCAGCACCTGCAAAGAACCACCCGCAGCTGGCTGTGGTTATCAGAGGCTCAGCTCCATGGCGTGAGCTGGACCTGGTGGTTCTCAGGAGACCACGACTGCCCTTCAGGGACCCACATGCTGCTCTCAGTGCCCCTGATCGAGTGGTTCAGAGGACTGTGGAGGGTCCAGGGGATGGTGTCATATCCCAGGCACCACAGTACTCACCAGGTCATACTCCTTGGGGCTCTTCAGGAGCAGAGCTTTGTTCCCCTTGTTGTTGGAGAGGATCACTTCCACCCTTTGGTGCACTTTCAGGTTGATGCTCCGGAGCACAGACCCTCTCCCATCCAACACCTTGAGCACTTTGTCAGCATGGAGCTGGATGTAGACAGGAGAGCTGTCTTTCTTGGGCCCGTGCCATTCCATGGCTGATGGGAGAGAGCAGAGGACTCAGCTGCAAAGGTGCACCCAGGCTCCTACTCATCCCAGCACCTCCTTCACCCAGATGCAGTGTGGGAGTGATTTCATGAGCAGGCACAACTTAAAGAAATGATGCTCAAGCACACAGGAGAATTACAATGGAGCAGGAAGGCAGAATTTTTCCAGTGTCCAGAGCAAGGAGATACAGTCCCTGTCCTGGAGCTACTGGTGCAATTACTTTACATGGGTTTCCTTCAGACAAGGTGTGATATGGGGAGAGCTGGAATTACAGGGTCATGGGATGACACAGGCTGGAAGGGACTCAGGTTGGAAGGGTTCCCTGCCCGAAGTAGGACCAGCCACAGGTCAATCTGCTCAAGGCTTTATCTGGTCAGGTCTTGGACAGGACGGGCTACCAAACCCTCTGGACTCCCTGCTCCACTGCCTGACCATCCGAGGGAAACAGTTCCTCTTTATATCCCATCTGGACATAAGCTCCAGGCCCAGCCCTGCCTCGCTGTATGCCCTGATTCCAGCAGCATCGCCAGCTGCCGTCAGGGGGTTGGCAGTGCCATCTCACCGCGCGTGGCGTCGCCGGTCACCTCCCTGCGCACGCTGGTGCTCTGCCGCTTCTGCAGCTCCTTGAACTCTCTCTTGCGGAGAGTGGCAACGATCCAGGCAATGAACAGAGTCACTGGGGACACATGGGAGAAGGAGGTGTGAGATACCACAAAGGTCCTTCCCACTTTTGGCTCCCTCCTGGTGCCCAAGGACCCTGCCAGCTTAAGGACCTCAGGAGCAACCAGGGCTCAGTTGCTCCTACTGGGAGGGGCTTGGTCCATGGGCACTCAGCCCCTTTTTCTGGTGGAGAGGTGGAACAGGAGAAGAGTAAGGAAGTGGAGAGACAAACCCAAAGGCAGACAGCAGAGGACAACGATGATGATCCCAAAGCCTGCACCACTGCCTGCAAAGTAGTCCAGCACCATCATGGGCGTGCAGTTGGCCAAGTGTTGAGCTGTCAGCTGCTGGGGCTGAGGGCACGGGTCCCCTGCAAGAGGGTGACAGTATGTGAATGTTACCAACCTTATACCCATCTCACCTCCAGCAGTCCCAGGAACCTCTGCACTAAGATGCTGATGGGATTCACGTCTGAGTCAGCCGGGGAACACTGCAAAATTGGGGTGCTGTAGTTGAAGTCCAGGTCCTTTGGTTTTGAGTTGAACCTTTGTCTGCCAAGTGCAGAACTGGACTTGAGCTCTGGGGGCTCAGCACTGTCACTCCTGTTGGGATGTGCTGAGCAAGAAGCACCCTGGGCCATGGATAATTTGAGCTTTACTCTGCTCATCCAGACACTGCAAAACCAGGATGTTCTCTTGATGCAATTGCATGGAGTGCACACCAAGAGAGCAAAAACACCTTGCAAGGGCTGGAATGTGACCCAAATGAAACACTTACAGTAAATGGGAAGGGTGTGACAAGATCCCGAGAGGAAAAGGCATATTGCCAAAAACAGTAACATGGCTTTTCCCCTTGGGATCATGCCCGGACTTCAATCCTCTTTCACATCTGCATCATTGCATCAACGTCTTGCTCATGAACAGCCCTTGCATTTTGCACTCACTTTGCTGGCTTAGGGTCATGGCAGGTGTCAGGCTGGAGAAACTCCAACCCCAATGTGTTCCCGGTGTCACTGAGTCACTGGCTGTGTCACTGGCATGGCTCTACTTCCTTCACTGCCTTGCTGGAGCCATTTATTCTCACACTCACCCGTTCTCCAGATGAACACCTGGGGCTGGATATCTGTGGAGTTGGCATAGGTGATGGCAGCCAGGACATCGTGAAAGGTGGTGTTACGGATCTCCCTGATTTCCTCCTCTGTGAACAGCCTGTGGGGACAAGAGGTGGCCCCTGATATCACTGACCAGCAGCAGGAGGGAACTGAGGAAGCTGGAGGATGCTTTTTCCTCCAGCCCCAGATTCTGTGTGCTACTGGGGCTTGCAAAGCAGCAGGCAGCTGCCAGATAGGGAAGAGGCCTTTACCCGTTTTTGGTGTTTTCGAACCAAAACCTGTCGCCATCACGCAGGCGCAAAAACTGCTCCCAGATGATGGTGCTGAAAAGGGACCCGTTAGCCTCCAACATGCCTCCAGGGAGCAGCTCCAGCCCAGCCACATCACCGGCATACAGAGCAGAAATGTTCTGCAGGACCTGATGAGAAACCCCCACCCCACACATGTGAGCACAGCCAGGGCATCAGAAAGTCTTGGCAAGCTTCAGGAGAGCATTTTGTAGGCATCACACACTTGTGGGCTGGGAGGATGCTAAGCCCCACACAGCCTGGAGCTCATGATTTGGACTTGAGCCACTACACATCACTCTCAGGGCATCTTGGCTCCAGGAGCAGCAGAGTGCTCAGTGGCACAGAAGCTTAGCATCAGCACTGGCTGATTTATTCATGCCATGTAATTACAGTTACCCCAATGCAACAAGCCTGCAGGCATGAAAGTCAGCTAGGGCAGGGCATGCACTCATCTCCCTCTTCCTATGATGCTGCAGAATCCAGTTCCTGCCTGGAATGCCCCAACATCCTCTGACCCACATACACTCGGTGCCCAGACCAGTTCTCTGGTTACCTGTGGGTCCAAGTGTGGGTCAAGATTTGACCAGTTCTGGAGAGGTTTCAACCCAAACCGTTCCCGGGCTTGGTTGTAGGTTGGCAGGCCAAGGTCTCGCCCGCGCTGGATCCAGCTGGCCACGTAGTCGGTGCGGGAGTACTTCACAGGCCCATACCAGTAATCTGTGCACGGATTTGAAGCCATGGCAAGGCAGAGCCACAGGAGCCTCCCCAACAGCCATAGCTGCTGGGTTGGCCTTGTCCCTCTGCTGTGCAAAACACAGAGATCATCTCTGTGTCCTTGCTAGAATGGTCCCATTGACATGCTCAACATGTCCCATAGCTTCTCTGCACCTCCATTAACAAGGCTGAAGCTGAAGCACGTTGGGTTGGGTGCTGTTGGTGGTGACAATGGAACCTGCCTACCCACCTCACCCCCTGCACAGCCCCAGGGCCCCCCACCAATGAGTAGCTGCAGTGCAGACCTTGGAGATCTTCCACCACAATGTTGTCCTCTCGCTCTGCGATCTGTGAGATCATCCCTAGCAGGAGGTGGTCCACGTCCTCTGCCTTCTGCAGCCCAGGGCTCTGAGCAGAGATGGGAAGAGCAGGTGATTTCTTACACAGTTGAGGATGGGAGGTAGCCCCACAACCCCGAACTGGTGCCCCTCCTGGGTGCAGGGGAATCAGGGACTTCTTCCAGGCTCATTTTCTTCATGTCAGCTCAACTTTGAGGGCTGAGCCTGACACAGATGAAGGAGGCATCTGGGGATACTGGATGGGGAGGGTCTCACATCCCTGGGCTTGCTATCATGGTCTGCTCCCAATTTCCCTTCCAGACCCCTGTGGTCCTCCATAATGTAGAGGAAGGTATGAAGCCCCCCTGGCCAGCCTCCCATGTCCTCAGGACCCTTGTGCTCCCTTGCCCGTACCTCTCTGTTCCAGTAGTTGTTGCAGAGCCGCATTGCTGGGAATGAGCCGCTGGGACCAGGCACCTCCTCGAACTGGCATGCAGTGTCTCTGGAACAGCAGAGAAGGACTGGATCCACAGCCCCAGCCACAGTTGACTGGAGCTTACAAGGCTTGGCTGTTCCAGCCAAGAGCAGGATATGGGGAAGGGACAGGGACCAGCTGCAGTCACCACCCCGGCTTGGGCATCCCCTTCCCTGGCAGGGGCACTGCATTCCCACAGCCCTGCCAGGCTGCTCCTACCTCTTGTAAACGCCCGGTGGCACCATGGTGGCCAGGAATTGTGCTGCAGCTGCCAGGAACTCTGGTGAGAGGCTGGGGTCCATGTGCTGCTGGTAACCTGGGGGGCAGCGTCCAGGCTGGAGGGAAAAGGGTCCCAGCTCCCTCTCCCACCCCATCCCCAGCTCACTTGGTCCCCCTACCCCTACTTCCCACACTCCTTTGCCTGTCACACCCCTCACCTTTGTATGCTGGGATGTCTGTCCCCAGTAGGGTCGGCAGCCACTCATACAGAATTATGCTCTAGGAAACAGGAGCTGGGTCAGGGCCAGCACCAGGGAGGATGTGGTCCTGGAAGAACTGGGAGGGTCCCATCCCTCACCTGGAAGGTGGCGATGACCCTCTTGCGAGTGTGCTGGAAGAGATCCTCATCGGACCAGGCAGGGTGCTGCTGGGACAGGGCTGTGGCCAAGTGGTTGTGGTACCGAAACCAGGCAATGCTCACAGCCTGCAGGAAGGGGTTCTCATTCCCCCAGGCGCTCCCCAGGTCTGCAAGAGCCACCAGGACCATCAGTGGGGGATGTCACCACCAGGTCTAGCTTTGCCCATGGTTGGAGGAGCACTCCCAGACCCACGGCTGCAGCCCAGTGTCCCTTTGTCCCCTTTGCCCTTCCTCTCTCCCCTGAGAGACCAGGAGCCTGAGTGAGCGAGAAGCAGCACCAGGCCCCCAGCACAGTTGAGCAGGTGAGGAATTCAAAGCAAGCTGAGCAGGTTTGTAGTGGCAGCAGCCCCGTTCCCCAGAGGAGATCACCTGCGATCAGAGTGACCAGCACCTGCTGGTCTCTGACCCACTGCCTCCCTGGGCACATGGCATCTGGAGTTCATGGTGTGTCCTTGCTGGGATATCTTTGCTTGGGCACACATCTTCCTCGCCCTTGGACTGGCAAACTGCCTGCTCTCCCATGGCCCTCCTGACCCGCATGTCCTGCCTGTCTGTACCCCCTGCCCTTTCACTCTCCATTTAGCTCCAGGGACCTCCTGCTTGCCCTGCTCACAGTCAGGGACAGAGCCAAGCAGGCGAAAAACCATTGGGGATGCCACCGTTACCGTAGATCCCTTTGGGACCACCCTGCCCCGTGGACGGATCCAGTGCTTTCCACATGGGGACCCTCCCGTCCGTCTGCCTCGGGAGGCGACTGTCGGGTCCCGACGCCAGCTGTCCCCCCGAGAAGCTCCTCAGGGCGTCGCTCCAGGAGTGCAAGGGGCCGTAGATGGAGCTGCCGTCCAGCCAGCCCGTCACCTCGTTGGTCTAGGGCAGGCACAGGGAACAGGCATTAACAGGCGTCGGGCTTTCGGCAGCAAGGTGCAAAAAAGAGGTGCGAAAATCCCCGGTCCGTCCCTTTTGTTCTTGCACAGCAGCCGCCCAATCCCCTGTTTTAACAAGAGCTCTCAAGATGCAAAGATAAACGCCGACAATTTCTGTGCAAACTTCGGGAATTAGTGCCGGGTACAGGAAAAGACAAGGTCCGGAGTTTTCAAACCTACATTTTGGTTTTTCCACCCTCAATTATTTTTGCTATACGAGAAGCAGACATCTGTGAATCCCTGTGTGACCTGGAAGGAGACTAAACCCATCTCTGGAGAAACAGGGAACGTGGGAGCTGTACCCTCTGTCCTCACAGCTGGGAGTCCTGCTGTCCTGGCAGCATGTTGAGTATCTCGTCTGTTTTATTCTGAAAACATGCTGGACTTTTTTTTTTTTCCCTACACTTTTAAATGCTGCTGAAAACATGACTTGTTAAACTAATCTCATCATGGTTTGTCACGTGAAAAATTCAGGGGGTATTTTGCTTCAGTGATTTTAGCTGGGGAGTTTTCCAGCATGAAAGAAGTCTTGGGAACACAAACAGCACAGCAAAATTGGGGGAAAACCTGTTTTTTTTTCTTAAATGACTGAAATTTAGGGAAGTTTTACAACTTTATCACAGTGCCAGCTCAGAGTTGGTGCCTAAAAACATCTGCCCTAATTAACTGACTAAATTATGTTTTCTTTGTCCATGAAAATCTTTGACCTCAGGCAACCACTAGTGTTGCTCTATGTGAATGTCGGAGGTTGACTTTGGGTTCATCTCATTGGTTCAAACACTTGAGAGATGTGTATTTTAAGTAAATAGTGGTGCTTCTGTTTGATTTTTTCCAACTCCCTGGGCTGCTGCAGACCCCTGTGTTGGGTGAAGAGCAAAGGAAGCCACACCTACCTGTTCCCGGGGGTTGTTGGGGCTCTGCCCCGTCTCTGCTGCCCAGCGGATGCGCTGGAAGGGCAGGACCACATGTCCAGTGCCAGCAGGGTCAAACACTGGATCTCCAGAGGGGATGTGGATGTTGAGGAACTCAGCAGGGCAGCCGGGTTTCTCTGTCTCCAGGATGTCCAAGAGTACATGGAAACCTGACAGAGACACAGGCATGGTCAGCAGCTGGGATGGCTGCCACCAGCACCCAGAGTAGGACACAGGGTAGGCAGCTGAGCTGTAGGTGGGCTGAGGGGACCACCATGTGTAGCAAGAGTGTTCAAAGCCATGTTGGACAGGGATTGGAGCAACCTGGCCTAATGGAACAAGATGACCTTTAAAGTCCCTTCCAGCCTAAACCATTCTGGGATTCTGTGATTTCCCAGAGACAGATATCCCCGAGCTGTGCAGACCCAAGACCCCACTGAGCCCCTGAGCAACAGCAAAACCTGCTCTGCCTTGCAGCAGTTCAGCCCAGCAGCCACTCATAGCACAGCCTTATCACATCTGTCAGGTGTTCTGCAATGGGGCAACTCCACCGCTAAAACAAAGGAGGAAGTTCCCAAATGACAAATGTCAGCCCTTGGGTCAAGAGACAAAGGCCACCAAAAAGCCACACAAACTCTCCTGGCTGCACACTACTTTGGGATGGCAACTCCCAAGGCTTTGTGGGTCTGCTACGGAGGGCTGCGTGAGGAGCACTCCGATGCATGGCCTCGGGTGCCTGAGAAGCCAACAATTTTCCAACCAAACCAACATTTTCCCTCGGGTCTTACCGAAGAAGACAGCCAGCACGGTTGTGTTCCTGCGGGAGGGCAGCCCCGAGGGGCCCCGTGCCACCATCGTGCTGAGCTGGCGAGCGTTGGGCACGTGGGGCTCCTGCAGCGCCTGGTAGACGCCGTCGGCGTAGTTGGCCGGCAGGAGACGCAGCAGCCGGGCACCTGCAGCACCCAAACAACACAGAATGGACCCAGTGGTACCC
Organism: Formicarius rufipectus; assembly: GCA_013399695.1. Classification (NCBI taxonomy): domain Eukaryota; kingdom Metazoa; phylum Chordata; class Aves; order Passeriformes; family Formicariidae; genus Formicarius; species Formicarius rufipectus. Next base: position 251,282 of record VXAU01005533.1, on the reverse strand, counting down.
ACCGGGGGGGTACAGCGAGGGCGAGGCACCCCGACACCTGCAAGGGTCCCAGAAGAGAGCAAGAGGATGGCATTGGTGCTTATAGTGGCCAAGAACATGCAAGCTTCGGTGCCATCACCCCAAACTCCTTGCAACACTGGCATTAGTCCTGTGTAAGTGTGGCTTGGCTCCCCACCAAGCACAGCTGTGAGCTGGTCAGCTCCTTCAACACCCCCTCCCGAAAAAAAGGGGGGGGGGGGGAAGTAGAAAAAAGGAAAATCGTAGCAAAGAAATATATACATATATTTCTTTACAGATATTTCACTTCTAGACAATTAAACACTGTATACATATGCACAAGGATCCCAAGCAATCCCAAAAGGGAAAAAGGGGGAAAGAGGGAAAGGGGAAAAGGACCAAAAAGGGTAAAACCAAAACAGACCCACACAATTAGCACTCAGGAGTTAGCTCAGTAGAACAACTAACACAATAAAATCTCAACAACTTCCCTTAGAAGAAGCAAATTCCTTCCCTCCTCTGCCAACACAGACAACAGCCCTCAGCCAGGTCTTAACTCATACAGAGAAGCAAGACCTAAACACCAAGAGCTGCCGTCTCTGTGCTCACCCGACAAAGGGGAAGAGAGAAAAGGGGGAGAGGTACCTTACTGTCTTTTATACATCTGGTTATGTAAGGGAATGGGATGGAATACTTCCTCAGTTTTTAACCCCAGTTTCTAGGGAAGGCCTACAAACAAACCACTACAAGCCCACATAAAACCAGGTGGGATCCTCCACCTTCTTCTCATCCATGTGCATCCCTGTTGCCTCCTGGAAGTCTGGGGTGGTGCTCCAGTGTGTAACTGGAGTGATGCTGAGCTGCCCTTTGCTGACTATGCAATCCTACACCAGTGTGGGGTTTGCCGGCACCACAGGGAAGAGGAGAAGGGACAACTGGAGGGACAGCAAGACAGGTGAGAGGTTGAAAGAGAAACACCCTGACTTTGTAGCCAATGCCAGTCCCAAAAATGAAAAGCCCAGAGGCAGGAGGTTGTTTCTCACTGATGAATGAGTTAATTTTGGAAAGTTCCTCACCAGTGTGGTGGGTTTCATTTGCTAGAGCTCCCCAGAGCTGGGGAAATCCTGAATGCCTGCCATAGTTTGGGGCTTAGTTCCCATTGGTTGGTTTCCAAAAGTTAAGGTCTGATCTGTCTGCTCTGGAAGAGGGAGGTCTGATCTCTCAGGGACCTGCTGTTTTCCCTGTCAGGCTTTGGTGTAACCAAAGGACTGGTGACATGCATGTCATGTTGAAAAATCATTTGAACTCAAATGGAGCTGTGCTACTACCACCACATCGTGTGCCACCAATCTGGGTTCCAGAAAAGAGGAGGATTCAAAATTTTCATTACTTTATTTAAGTCCTTGACTGATTCGCCCTGGTTCCCGGCTCAGGGACATTTCCTGGAGCTGAGCTCATGGGCTGGTTCTAGGCAAGAGTTCACCACTGTCAGAGGGAAATCCCGAATGCCTCTTCCAGTATGGACCAGTACATGGTATCTGCTCTGTGCAGGGAGAAAAATGCCTGGACCATGAACTCTTCTGCCTCTGGCCTTGTGTTGAATCCTGCTTGAACTCCATGCCCATTTTGGCTAAAGATGCCTTTTTGCAACTTTGTGGTCTCTGATCACTACCAAAATGCCTTCTGGGAAGAGCTGGATCATCCCTGCCTTGGATATTATGAATGGCCTCACAAAGGCATAGCTTTGCTCTGGGAATGATGTTGGTGTTGGGACTGATCCAACACCAGTGTAATCTGCAGATGGTGCCTGGGCAGCAGCTAGAAGTGGCAATGCCAGGACATGGGGGACAAAACTAGGCTGCCTGGCTCTTCCAGTCTGCCCTAACAGGGCTCCCAGCTGCATCAAGGGACCTCTCAGGGCCATGGGAGGTGGCACTGCCTGCTCACTTGCCTGCTTCAGGCTCAAGTCAGACAGAGTTTCTCTCTTAGCCATAAAGAAAGGCAGATGCCAAAGTGCCAGCTCTCTTCACCCCATCCCACTGTCCCCCCCCCAGGCCTGACACTCACCCGTGGAGCCACGGCTGTGGTGCAGCAGGTTGTTGTACCAGCCATCGTAGCGCTGGACCTCCCATGAGATGTTGTCCTGGGCTCCTGGAAGAGACCAGACACACTTGGTAAACCACAAAAAAACCAACCAACTAAACAAAAAAAGTGTGAAATGAGCAACTCCACTACAGAATCATATTTGTGTTGTGATCTTTTTCCATAGTCTTTCTGAAGCTTTCCACACAAGCAGTTTTTTAGACTAGTTTTGCACTCCTTTTGAGGGACAATATCTAAAATTAGAAATTCATGCTCATAGTCCTGATATCTCCAAATCAATGTGTGGTCACCATCAGTCTACTCCCAAAGGACCTTTCTTTTCTCCTCTCTCCCTGGATCAGAAGTCTCTCCTTACTTCTGACTCCCACAATGTATGAGTCAAGGAAAGACCTTGACACTGGAGTTACACTCATGTTTCAGCATTAGGTTTGTTTCCTTGTGCTAATTTTTATTGCTTTTACTGTAACACTAGAAAGGAAATCCAGTATGTAATTACAAGATGTGTAAACACCTGAATCACAATAGGAAGGTATCACAGCCTATGTTTTTGTCCATTTTTATCTTATCTCCTCACAAACTGCACCATAGAATCATAGAACCCCAGAACAATCTGAGTTGGAAGGGACCATAAACATCATTTAGTTTCATTCTCCCTGCCGTGGGCAGAGACACCTTCCACTGGACCAGGTTGCTCTGATATGATGCCCCAACAGGTGTCAACAGGAAATTCCCCTGGGGGACATCAGCTATCCAGGATCTCCCTTTGGGTCCCTTTCCCTGAAACTGCACTTACTCCCCAAGGTCCATGTCCCCAGCACCAACACGGTCAAACCGAACATCATCGCTGCAGGCTGCATTGGCCTCTGGATCTTTGGAAGAAGGGACCTGCAAAGGGAGAGGAGAAGGAGGGAGCTGGAGCTGGGCTGTTCCCAGAGGCTGGGAATATGCACAGGCCAAAATCTCAGCTCCTTGTGGTTTCTATTGCTTGGTAAAACACCAGTGCCATCAGCAGCAGTATCTCCCAACTATGGGAAGTTGGCAAGGGACACTTGAGACCCCACCCACTTGGAGAGGTTCCATCAGAATGCGTCAGCTGCCCTGAGAAGACCTTTCTCCTGGAGCAGCACCTGGCCCTTGGGGTACTCCAGCCATAGGCTCATAGCTCATCACCCATGTTCAGCTGTGCCAGCTTTGTTACAGAAACACACTCTTTGTGACAGAAATAAGCACATTTCAGCCAAAAATTTCTCTGGAATTGAGCCACCCAAGCAAAATCCAGCTGAGAAAACCATGGGAGATCCTAAGCTCACAGTCAGGCATCCCAAAATGTGCATGTACTGGAGACAGGACCTCTTGATCTGCTCCGAGCTAACCCAACAGCACTCCCTCACAACCAGCCTTTCTCATGACGCTTTGCCATCTCCCTTTCCACAAAACTTCTCAATACAGAGCAGATTTTGTCAGTGGGTTCTGAGTCTTTAAAACCCTGGCCAACACCCAACAGAAGAGAGACATTCCCAGTCCTGAACAGTGAAATGATTTACAGTCACAAACACAACAATGCTACTGCTGGCTTTCCATGCACAGGAATTCCAAACCTGAATTTAGCTCCAAGACAGTGTTTTCCACTAAACACGGCTCTTTGTCCTCATTCCAGCACTGCAAGTGTGCAACCATTTCAGAGGAGCTGTGCGACCAAGGCATGCAGCAATGTACGAGTTTCAGTTTTTCCTACACTGCTCTGTCACAAGCCAAAGTGATGTTTTTAATTTTTTTTTCATTATTTTAATTAAAACTTACAGGAAATAGAGAAAGCAGCAGCCCCACCGCAAAACTTAGTGTGGCCATATAGGTAGAGGAGAACAGATCCAAGTCAATCCAGAAGCCTGAAAGCTGATCCCTATGGTCCTTGTTAGTCACAGCTCGTGTCTGTCCCTCCCCAGTGCTGGCAGGACAGACTGAGTGGCTGCCACTGTCCCACCTGCCAACCAGCCCCGGGGTTTCAGAGCAGGTTCCATCTCTCCACCCTCGAGACCAGAATATCTCAGTTTGCCCGCGGGGACAGCTTTCCCCCTGGGGACACCCCTGGGCGCAGCTGCTACAGTGCCACCAAGAGCACAGCAGGGACTCGGTCCCACGGTGGGGCATAAGGGTTCCCTGCCTGTCCCCCCGTGCCCACGCAGGACACGCACCGTCCCAGCGCGCTGCACCCCGTGCCCCGCTCCCTCGCCGCAGGGACGCGCGTGACTCCATCGCACCCTGCAGGTGAGGACACGCATGACCCCGTCCCACCCGGGCTCACACACCACTGAGAGCCCCCTGCCCTCGGGACACGCGTGTGTGGTCTGACCCATTCCATACTGCCCCGGCACGGCCCCATCCCAGCGCGTCCGCCCAGCCCGAGCCCCTGTCCCCTCCACGAGTGACAACGCGAGTAGACAGAACCCCCCACAGGCAGCAGCGTGCATGGCACGGGCTGCTGGGTCCCATGCGAGGGCAGGGGGGACCCGCACGGTCCCAATTCCCCAGCTCCCACACCAGTGGGAACACGCGGACCCACCCCACCCAGGCAGGGACACGCGTGGCCCTGGTCTGCCCACTCCAAGTGGGAACAAGGGTAGCAGTGAACCCCCAGCCTCCATGGAAGCAACAACACGCGTGTTCCCGATCCCCCAGTTCCCTGAAGCAAGAAGGGACATCCGTGACCCCGATGCGTAGGGAACCCTGTCCTCACTCAGGTGGCGACACGCATGTCCTAATTCCTCTAGACCCCTGCCCTCCCCAGGCAGCAACACGCGCGTCCTGATCCCCCCGCAAGTGGTGACACGCATGTCCTGATCACCCAGGACCCCGTCCCCACACAGGCAGCGACACATGTGCCCCGATCCTCCCTCGCAAGCAATGACACTCGTGTCCCGATCCCCCCGTAGGCGGTGACACGCGTGTCCCCGATCACCCACGCAGGCGATGACACGTGTGTCCCCGTTCCCTCAGGCCCCCTGTCCCCCACAGGCGGTGACATGCGTGCCTCCGATGTCCCACGACCCCTGTCCCGGGCAAGCTGTGGCACACATGTTCCTGATTCCCCACGCCCCCTATCCCGCGCCGGCGGTGTCGCGCGTGTCCCCGTTCCCCCAGATCCGCTGTCCCATGCAGGTGGTGGCACACTTGTTCCTGATCCCTCATGCCCCCTATCCCACGCAGGCAATAACACACTTGTCCCCAGTCCCCTAGGTCCCCTACCCCCTAGGCGGTGACACGCGTGTCCCCGTTTCCCCAGACCCCCTGTCCCCCGCAGGCGGTGACACGCATGTTCCCGATCCCCGACGCTGGCAGTGACACGCGTGTCCCAGTTCCCCCAGGTCCCTCCGTCCCCCGCAGACAGTGACACACATGTCCCCGACCCCCCAGACCCCCTGTCCCCCGCAGNAGGTAGGTGGGGGGGAAAGGGTGCCCCCGGCACTGCCCGTCAAGCTCCGGGGGTCCCGGCTCGCAGGGATGCTCCTGTCCGGTGGTAACCCTCGGTTTCTCCTGTCCCGGTTTGACCCTCCTACAGCGAGTGGCAGGAGAGTGCGGGGAGGTCGCTCCCCTTGCCCCCCTTCCCCACCCGCGAATTGCAGCTCTGATCGTCCAGTTTCCAGGGGACAGGATTTCTCTTGTTTCTTCGGAAAATAGCAAACTATAGCCCTGAGCAACACCAGCTCGGATTGCTGCTGGCTCTGCTGGCAGGAGTTTTTGGCCGAGAGCTTCCAAAAAATCTTTTTACTTCAATTCATTCTGAGGCAGGCAAATGGAGTTTCTGTAAGGGGAAACTTCTGGGGTTTGGGCAAAATTTCTGTCACTTTTGTCTTTCTCCCCTGCAAATCCAGAGTATTTTAAACATAAGTTTTCCATTTCTGCTGCATTACTGATCCTTCCTTAAAGATGTCTCTAGTCTTTTCCCTCTCCACACATTGTGACTGAGGAGACCATGGGGGCTTTAGAGCCACGGCCGTGCTTCAGCACGGAGGATACTTTTCAAGGTTCAAAAGGTTCACTTTCTCCTGCCCTGAGCTGCAGGCACCACTTTTCCACTGGAAAGCCACAAAAATGCCAAGGAGTTGGTCTTGTGTGCAGGGTAATCAAGGGAGAATGATTGGATGAACTGAAAAAGAGTCGTTTCCCTGGAAAGTCTATAAAACAAGTCCCTGAAGCTGTAAAGCAAATAAGAAATGCAAACATCCTTTGATGTTGGTTGAAGGTGAAATTCAGATTTAACAAGGCAGCATTTCCCATGTTATATTCTGGTTTTTAATTGTTATAAGCTGTAAAGAATTGTGTTTTGCTTAATACAGACTTGGAAATCTTTCTTTCCTTCACTGCATCTCATAGGAAATTTGGGCAAAGATAGAAGGAAACCTGTGGAATTCAATCCATAAAGATTTATCTCCTCCAAGGTTACACTGCTCATTTATTTCTTCTCTTGCAGCCAGCTCTGAGTGTTTTGTGGGCACTTTTGCTGGACAGGGGACCAACAGTAGCATCAGGAATCAGCTACAGCGCCTGCTTGCCAGGTAATCATAGTAATTGCAAGCTACCCTTCTCCAGGCCTGGCTTTCCAGGGAAATAACCCAAAGCTGTCACAGCAAAATAACCCTGAAGATTTGTAGGAGCACACAACAGCTTAGTTAGTCTGGAGCAGAGTCAAGATGAGGTCAGGTCCAGATCTGCTGTAAAATCCCAGTCTCCATTAAACTCTTTGCTGTAATTATCTGGGCTACTGGACAGAAAATTATTCTGAACACAAAAGATGCTTTATGCACTGAAAAGTGATTCAGCTGCCCAGGCAAATTGTTCTATGATACTTATTGTGATCCCCACCCACTTCTAGGGATTTGGGACCCACATTTGGTGGCTGCATTGCTCTGGGTCATATCTTACCTAAAAATACAATCAATACTGTTTTTATAAGATGAGAATAAAATCGACTTCTCTGTACAGTGATGGAATGAAATGATGTTTGGTCATGAGTCAGATTAGCTCTGGCAGTCCCTGACTTTACCAGACTTCCCAGGGTGGTTGCATACAGGGAGGCTATTAAATAAGAGAAATAAGAGGACTAAGCATGTAATCAGTTTTGGTAGAAAAGTTCCAACCCAGGCACAGGAGGAAGGTATGTAATTGCTGGAACTGGAGTGTCGGACGAAGTTCAAAGTCATCTGTAGGAATTATGCAGCTCATTACATGTAATCCGTTTCCTTCAGCCTTGAGATGTGCTCTCAATGTGTGCTCCTTGGACCCACACCCAAGGACTAGAGGCTGCTTCTGACCCCTCTGCACCAAGTGCAGGAGCAGTCCTCCCTCTGCCTTCTCCTTCCCTGCATCAGCAGCTCCTATGGAAAAGCTTCTTGGAGGAGATGGGTGGGGATGGGAACAGTGGGGGTATGTTCTGCTTGGCACTGGTGGTCCCCTGGCTGGGGATAATTTTGTTACTGTGAATTTCATGTTCTCAGTGGTTCCTTGTAATTTTGAAGGACAGCTCCTCTGTGGTGGTTGCTGACTTGTGGACTTCCCTAAGGGTGCTCCACAAAGGGGAAAGCCCCAGCTGCACCTGTTGCAGGTAAAGACCCAGCCCGGTCCGGGCAGGAGCTGCTCAACAAGTTCCTGCTCTCGGACTGCTCCTCATTCTGCAGCAGGACGGTGGCTTTTGGTTCCTTGGGCTGGAGGAGCCCTGCCCCAGGCACCTCCTCTCCTCCACCAAGGGCTTTTGGGTGGCGTGTTCTCTGCTGGGGATTATTTCACCTGCCTGTTTCCTTGCAGCATCACATTTCCTTGTCCCTCAGTGGAGTTCTGAGGATCTCCCACCGCTGGTTATTCCAGAGCTGAGCTGGGACTGGCCACCACAGCGCGGGGGCAGCTGGGCAGTGCAGTGCAGGGTCCCTGCTGTGACACCTCTCTCCCTCAGGGTCCTGGAAGTGCAGGATGACTCTCTTTGATGGCGTCTACCCCTTCTACCCACAGCAGAGGAAGGCTGCTGGGTTCGACATCAGCACCATCATAGTGATCGTGGTCTTCCTCACGTTGGCCTGCAGCTTCCTGCTCATCATCCCGGGCATTCGTGGTCGGGCGGTGCGTGACTCTGGGGATAAGCAGCTGCTTCCCGTGTTCTGGATGCTGGGACACTCCCGGGTGGTTCGGGGTGAGGCAGGAGGAGGGCTGGGGCTGTTCCTCCCTGCCTGATGTCCCATTTGTCTCCCTGCAGAGGTTGTACTGGACTTTTCGTGTTCTCCTCAGCCTCTTCGTGGGAGTGGTGATCGTCGGTAAGTTCTGCGCAGCCCTCGGAGGGGGATTTGGGGCAGGATTAAACCCCGGGCAGGATCTCTGTCTGGGAAATGTGAGCTGAGGATCACAGCCATAGCTTGGTCGAGGCTGGTTGCTGGCTCTACCTTACCCCTGCTTTGCAAAGCACTCACATAGCTGCCTAAAAGGGCTTTCCCATCCCTGGTGCAGTGGCTGAGAGCACTTGGAGGTGCCTGTGGTTACTTCTGGGAGCTTTGCTGGCTGTAACTTGAACACCCCCAGCTCCATCAGGCTGCACAGCCCTGTGTTCCTCTGACTGTGTGTGACCCGACAGAGGCAGGGCACAGGAACAGCCACAAAACCAGGGGTGAAATGCAAAGAGCAGATTCATTTTTGTTACCTCCCCTACTGGAGGATCCCCCAAGCAGCACCAGGTGGTGGGACACGGGCAGGGAGGGGCCACCCGGCACCGAGGGGCTCGGTCCCTGTTAGAGGATTACCAAACCTGCTGTTCTCAGCTGTGATCCAGGGATTTGTGCAGGTGTAGGTTGCTGATGTACTTTGATCTTTCCCGTAGCAAGGTAGGATCTCAAACCTGTTCAATAGGTGACTCTGAGCTGTCTAAACACAGATGTTCCAGTTCTCCAACATAGCAGACTAGACAGTGATTAGTATGGTCTATGAGTTTTTCTACACTCCAGTTGCAAGTCAGTTGAGTGTGTTTACAATCCTTCTCACCAATTTTCTATTCTTTTCCCCCACTGTGTGAGCCCTCCTGTGCTGCCTGGGTCTGCAGCCAGGCACATTTTGGGCACTTGAGGAGCTTTGCAGTGATGTGAAGGGAGCAGCTTGGAATAAAACACAGGCAGGGCAGAGGCTTTGGTAGAAGGACATGAAGGAGAGGATTTGATTTTGATTGTAAAAACCAGAAAATCTTCTGTAGTAACTGATGGTGGAAACCAGGCAGTGGGATTTCCAGCTCAGACAGGGCAACAGGATGGGTAAGGAAATATGTACTGAGGGAATAGAAGATACCAGGTGGTGACAGCAACTAGCTTTGACCCTAAGTCAGAGAAACCCTCCTATTGTGAAGGACAGGATAGATTACAGGACTGATAGGAGAGGGATGATGAAGTACAACCTAAAAGCCCCTGATTTGACCAGGCACTAGAAGAAGGTAGGGAGGCTGTGACCAGCTGTAGGACACATGGACCAGCCTGATGTGTGGTTGCCACCCTGGGGATGTCCAGATGCTGGGAGATGCCACCAGAGCTACCTGGGAACAGGGTGCCAGGCTGGAAATGGCAGAGGGGGGTGGAATTCAGGGCTGGCTCCACAGCCTTATCCAGTTCAGCCCTGGAGAGCCACTCAGAGCCAGTCTGTGACAAGGATGCAGCCGGGCGCTTGGGCACTTGGGAGGAATGAATTGTTCTGGAGCCAGCCCCAGGCTTGGGCTGGCAGCAGCAGGGCACCCTCACTCCTGCAGCCAGAAAACATTCCTGTGAAGCTGCCACTGGATCAGTGCCCTCACAAGTTGATTCAGCAGCTGAACTAATTTTCAGGCATGTTTTTTTTTTTGTTCAGCCTGAGACCAAATCACTGGCTTAACTTTCAGCCCAGTTCCCTGCTGGAAAATGAAGCCCATCACAAAGTGGAAATGCTTTAGAAAAGGAGACCTTTGTTGCAAAAAAACATGTACCAGAAATGCTTTAAGTTTTCTTTTTTACCTCAGCTGCAATGACTGTCCAAGCTGTGATGGCAATTCCCACCCCTCTCCTCTGCCTCTGTTTGACAGTGACCTCCACTATTCACTAGTAGTGCAATTTAGGGAGCTTAATCTGTGGAATGAGACTCACCCCTGTGGCTGATGACCAGACTCATGTCTGAGTCCTGTCCCCCGGTGTGGTAGCACCTGCCATAGTGGGGAAGAGAAGTCCTGGAGAGGATGTCCAAGGAGGAATCAGGTCCTGGTGTTCATCCCTGGGGATCTGAGCTCCGCTGCTCCCAGATCCGGGGAGCTGATGTGTAGCAAGGGGAGGACCTGAGCTCAGCAGGGTGTGGGAGCTGGTTGAGGCACGTCCTGCTGGCTGAGTCAGGTCTCCTGCCCTCCTAACACTCCCTTCCAGTGCTGTGGTGGGAATGCTGCCATTGGCGCTCGCCCGTGATTCTCCCCTTGAGCACAACAAAGCCTGAGACCAGTCCCACTTTAACTCCAGCTTTCCTTTTCCTGGCAGTTGTCCAGTTCACAGGGGACTGGGAGACTGGCTGGGTGCAGGCAAACACCTCCTACAAGTCCTTCAGCAGTGCCGTGGTGAACGCGGACATCGGGCTGCACATCGGCCTGGAGGGAGTGAACATCACGCTCAAGGGTGAGTGTAGCGCCCTTGTTTGAAGCTCTGGAGTGGCCAGGACCCCAGGAGGTCCCCAACTGCCCTGTGGTGGCCACTGGTCTCTGAGGAGGCTCCTGGGACCGTGCTGTGCCCATGTTCCTGTCTGGCACTGCCCAGGTGCAGGGCCTCAGCTTCTCCCTCCTGCAGGAAACCCAGTGAACCAGATCAACGAGACCATCAACTACAACGAGCACTTCTCCTGGAGCTTCGACGCAAACTACGACCGCAGCTACAGCGAAGGGCTGCAGAAGGGGCTGCCCAACCCCATCCTCTACGTGGCAGAGAAGTTCACCACGCAGAGCCCCTGCGCCGTGCACAGGCAGTACCGCATCTCCGGCCACTACGCCTCGGCCACGCTCTGGTGAGCCTTCCTCTCCTGGTGCAGGCATGGGAGATGCGGGTCATGGGAAGGGCTCTGCTGTCTTTTCTCTAGACCTCTGAGATGGGTGGGATAGCATCCTGCCAGGAGGAAAGCTGCGTGCATGGAAGGGCCCCTGCAAGGCCAGCAGTCAGACTGGTTGCCCTGTAGGCACTTTGGAGTGAGCAGAGAGGGGGTCCTGGTTCTCTCTGCTGGCCAAATGCACTAGGGCTGGGCACGGGAGAGGGGAAAGTGGTACAGGTCTGTTCCATGATATGGTGATGATGGCAGAGGTCCATGGATGAAGTTGGTGGCCCAGAGAGGTCCATGGACACGTGCAGAACTCTCCCAACTCCATCTGTGAGTGTATTTGCTATCTGGGACTGGGACCAAGTGAGGAAAGATGATGGTGCTGTTATTGTGGGTTGATCTTGACTCTTTACCAGGGTCTGCTGGGCAGTGACATGTCATTGCTCACTTGGACTGAGGAGGAGCTGGTCTACAGCTGTCAGGACATGGTCCCTTCCACTGCAGGCTGTGAAGGTCAAGGGCCATTGCAGTGTTGTTCTTCCTGCTCTGGGTTTGTCTAGGGATGCAGAAGCTAAGAAAGGTGCCTAGTGATGCCATGGAGCAAGAGCTCTTGGCCCATAGCTGAGGCCTTCCCCTGTCACTCAGCTCCCCAGCCAAGTGCAGAGCTGCTGCAAATGACTTTTGCCTTTTCCTGCACTTACCTCAGTCCTGTGTGTGGCTCTCTGGGGTCTACACGACCCCATGTGTGGAAGGGTGGGGAGCTGAGATGGTCCAGATACACTGAGTGGGCTGCCACGGCCTCCTTGAGGCTGGTGCCGTCCATGGGCTGAGTAATGGAAAGAGGAAATCCATATTTCTGCCTTCTGGGTGCAGCAGTGTGAGCCCTGCACATCTGCTTGTTCAGCCTGGGCATTAGGGATCACTCGTGCCTGCCCCACAGAGCTGCTCTACCTCATTCAATGCACCCTGGAGCCTGGAGTCTCTTCCCACATGGGAATCCTCACATAATGCACCCTAATCCATGACATTCACATGACTCATCCCTTGGTCTCCTCTTGTCTCCAGGGTGGCCTTTTGCACGTGGATCATCTCCAACATTCTCTTCTCCATGCCTGCTCTTGTCTATGGAGGCTACATGCTCCTGGTCACTGGGGCCTTTGCCATCTTCTCACTGCTCTCCTTCTCCACCGTGAGGAACTCCCCGATGTGCCTGATCCAGATTGGGACTGCAACCCTGCACGTAGCTTATGGGGCATCCTTCTGGCTCACCCTCGTGATTGGTAAGGACACCAGGGTGCCCCAGGGCAAACCACCTTGTGCCTCTGGGTGTGCCAGGGACCTGGTGCTTTCATCCCAGGTGGGACGTGCAGCCCCTCAGAGCCCCAGCCTGTGCCATGGCAAAGCAGGTCCTGGCAGAGATGTGGACAGGGATGGTAGAAGGGGGAACACCGTCCTCATCTCAAGGGCAGTGAAGGGACTTTTACATGCTGGGATGCAAAGAGATGGGGATCACTTCCCTGGGTTTTGAGATACTCAGCACGGCTGAAGCTCCCTTGTACAGTGGAAGGCCATTGTCTCCTAGTGGGGACAATCACAGGTGGGGTGAGGACTGTGCTGGTGTGTCCAGGAACCCTCTCAGAGAGATGTTTGCTTCCAGGCTTGCTCTGTTTTGTGGCTGGGATCACTGTTGTGGTACTGCACCACCGCAATTTGGACCTGCTGAAAACCTTCTTTGATCTCCGTGAGGACAAAGAAGAGGAGTACCAGGAAATGTCTGAAGTGTTTGTCAACTATCATTTTGTGAACAAGGGACTGGCTCCTTCTCAACCCTCCAAAACCAACAGTGTCTAGAGGAAAGTTTTCCCCAACTCGTTCCCTGAAGGTGGACCTGAAAGGGCAGGACACAAACCCTTCTTGATGTCCCTGGAGACCCATTCCCCCATCCAAGTGCCTCTAAAGTCCACGCTGGGATAAGTCTATGCCGGGAAGTACCTTTACAGACTGTGTCTCCCTGACAATGCCCTCTGGAAAAGGGCAGGTTTTTCTGGTGGGCTGCAGCTGGAGCAGCTCACAGCTCCAGGGACTTGAGCTGCACACTCACCTGGGAGTCTCTATGCCAGGAGAAGAGTCCTTCCTGCTCCATGCCCTGGCATAACATGGAGCAGTGAGTCTCCACTAGCCAGTTCCCACTGAAACTGAGCTCGTGGGTGACCCTTCTCTTGGGGAGCACACACAACTCCAAAAGCCAGGGATTAAACATGAAATTCCTCCTCATGCACTGACGTTTAGTGTAGGCCCTTGGGTGTATCTTGTAAAGGCAGGCATGGACCCAGCAGGCTGGATGCTGGAATTAAAAAGCTGCTCCAGAAATACTGAGGAAATATTCAATGGATTTTGCTGGGGGGAATGTGATGATGGGATTATTTTCTGTTTCAAATTTGGGTTTCGTTAGACAAGACTTGAAGTCAGGTGTGGGTCTAAAAGATGGCACAGGAAAGGGAAGAGAGTGAAGAATGAAGTTACCCCCATCCAGATGGAGCACACCTGGGCTGGCTGGGCATCCAGGAGATGGGGGAATTCTGACCAGCTTGGGTGAGACTCCACCTGCAGTGTTGCCTCCAGCTCCGGGGTCTAACTTCAGAATGATAGTAGCTTCTGGAGCAAGTCCAGAGGAGGCCACAGAGATGCTCTGAGGGCTGGAGCCCCTCTGCTCTGGGGCCAGGCTGGGAGAGCTGGGGGTGTTCAGCTGAAGAAGAGAAGGGACTGGAGAGACCTGAGAGCCCCTTCCAGAGCCTAAAGGGGCTCCAGGAGAGCTGGAGAGGGACTTGGGGCAAGCGATGGAGGGAGAGGACACAGGGAATGGCTTCCCAGTGCCAGAGGGCAGGGTTGGATGGGATATTAGGAAGGAATTGTTGTCTGTGAGGGTGGGCAGAACCTGGCACAGGTTGTCCAGGGAAGCTGTGGCTGCCCCATCCCTGGAAGTGTTGATGGCCAGGTTGGAGTGGGCTTGGAGCAGCCTGGTGTAGTGGAAGGTGTACCTGGCCATGGGAGAAAGTTGGAACGAGGTGGTCTATAAGGTCCTTTCCCACCCAAACTGTTCAGGGATTCTATATCTGAATGCTAGAGAACTGGGCACTTTTGCTCCAATTAATTGTAAAATAAATAAATTGTAAATAATTTCAACATCTTGATTCTTTTCTTTCTGTGAAAAGGTCCTTGTTTTTTATGTACTTACTTCTGTCACATGATACTTGTGTTGTACTAATGTGATTTGTTATGTACAAGAATTATTTTCAATAAAACTTCACTAAAAACCCTCTCCTTTGGAACGCTGTGGCAATTTGGGGGCTGGTTTCCTAAGAAGGGGCTGTGGGGCACATCTGAAGGTGACTTCTGGAAAGCCCCCAGCAGCAGTGTCCTTCCCAGGGGGAGGATGCTCCAAAAGAAGGACAAGTCTTGCTGGCATGTTTCATGATAAGCCACCGAGAAACCTTTGTCCTGAAGAGCAGCGTGTTGTGAGGATGTAGGAGAACCTCAAAAGTACTTTAACTAGCTGAGTAGTGGGACAAAAGCCATAAGATTAAACCAACAAAACTCCCTTTGGTAAAGAAGGATCCTTTCCTGACAATTTCTTGCATCCAAACATGTTGTGTCTGAAGGTGTTGATGGGAAGATGCTACAATCAATCACAAATTATTTGGGCTGGTGTGGGAGAGGTCCCATGTAAGCACAGGAAACTGGAGGGGTTCCCATCCTTTCAGCCACTGCCTCTGACTCTCTGCAGCCTCATCTCCTCACCAGAAGGAAAACTTTCTCCTGTTCCATCAGACATACAGGGGCACAGACCCATATAAACAAAATGTAACTAAAATTGGATCTGTTTGAAGTACCGAGACACCAGATCCCTGTGTGTCTTGTCTGCTTCCTAGAAAACGTGGGATTACCAGAATTTTGTCAACTGATCTGCCCAGGGCCAGATGAGCTGTGACAATGACATAATGGGGGATGCAGAGATCCCTTCATTCTCTGTGTCTCATGCAGAGCAGGGGGGTCAGGACAACCGGGGCTGGATGTGTCCCAGGCACTGACCACTTCCAGGAAGATGTGCAGGTGGAGGACTTCCCACCACACGGAGGGGCACATGCAGGACCATTGCTTGGGAATGAGTATTTTGCCTCACTACATGTCACAGCAGCTTCTTCACATGCTCTGTAAGTGCTGCGGCTGCACAGCTCCCACCTTGAGCTGCTGCAGGTCCCACCTCCTCTGTCCACCACAGCTCCCAGCTCAGTTTCCTGGCTGGACTGAGACACCATTGGACAATAAGAGATAAAATAATCACCATTAAATCCATGACTCTTGGCCCAGGCTGATTCTGGCCCACACTGTCCAGGGAATCTGGCATCTAACCAGGGTCAATGCCAGCAATGGAACAAACACCATGAGCATCTCAGGCTGCACAGCTCGGGGCTCTGCAAAGATCACAGTGCCATGCCCTGGTGGCAGTCACTGCACTGTGCAGCCACCAGGGCATTGGGCAAGCAGCCCCCTGTCCTGACCCCCAGGCTGGACTGTGAGGAAGAACAAAGCAGGGAAAGATTTATGAGGGCTGAATTTCTATTGAATAAATTAAAGGGGGATCTAATCCATTCATAGGCTGAAGCATCTCCTGGTAGGAACCATTTGGAATATACTGGCTGAAGTCTCCCAAGCCTAAGGAGTTCAACTCCAAACCCTTTTGGGTCCTCAGTGAAGGCTCTGCCATCCAGAGTGGGATGGGGCAGTGTGCCATGGCTGAGAGCCTCCTCCTCAGAGAGCCTGACCCATGGTGGTCCCTTTGCAAACCTCTCTGTTGGGCTGGAGATTGCTCCCGCTAAACCTTCTACATTCCCAGGGGCACTTCAGGAGCTGAAGTCTTCCCATATCCCATCTGCTTGTTTGCCTGGGGATAGCCTGATACCCTATTTAGGGTGTATTGACTTTACTGCCCTGAACCAACTGGCTGTAGTCAGATGCTCCACATGGGACCTCTAAAGGGCTCTGCCTTGTCCTCCTTTCCCTATGGCTGCCCTGTCACAGCAACAGCCCTCAGAGGGACACCTCTATCAACAGATAGTTGAAAGGCCAAGTCCGACTTATTTTATTGAGATACAGGGAAAAATACATGAGCCTAAAACAGGAAAAAAAAAAAAGAAGTTGTGAAACCTGCAGAGGGGTGAAGGGGTGCAAACCTGCAGCGTGTTCCCTCCCTCCCTGCATGGGCAAGGTGCCAGCAGCCACGAGTGGGTGGCTGCATCCACCTTGGGTGCGCAGAATGCCAATGTCTCGTGCCCCATGACATGAGCATTTCAACAGCTGAGCAGGAGGAACCCAAGCTGTCCATACCAGAGGTGCTGCTCACCTCTTCCTGGTTGGTTACAGTCAATCTCCAAGGCATTGTAGCACCTCTGTTCCCACCTCCTCCTCTCCTTCCCTCCCACCTGGTCTGGTACTTCCAGCAACCTGCTAAATCATGGTCCTCCTTGCCATCCTGCCCTTCATTCCTGATCAGAAGGGGGTGTTGGATACAGGGAACCCTGACGAGCACAGCTCCACCCACACTTCCTGACTGCTGATGGGAAGAGCATCCTTGGCCAGAGAGGATTCCTCAGGGGCTTTCAGGGTGGGGATGCTGTTGCAGGAGCTCTGCTTCTCCTTTGGTTCATACCTGTGAGTCTGCAGTTACTTGATTTCTCCCCAGTTTGCTCTGGTTTGGTCTCTGTACCCTGCTGAGGACTCAGGCTTTGTTGGGATGGACTAAGGGGAAAAGCAGTAACCCAGTACCTGGAACTGGACAGCCAGAGATGGGGCATGGATTCTCCTCACCACAAACATTTCTTCCACTTGCTGCTGAGTAAAGCAACAGAAAAACCAAACCAAAACAACAAAACCCACACAAAAACAAACACCCCCACTCCAACAAATAAAAATAAAAACATTTTAAAAAATTAGGGAAAACTGTCATATTTGAGACAGCTTTCCAGATTTATATGTTGTCATCACTTGGCTCTTGTCATGTCTCTTCCCACCTGGGCTCCACTTCTTTTGGTGAATTCAGGAGCAGTGTCCTCAGGCCTTGCCCTGCCTCTCCCCGAGCCTCACAGCTGGGTGGCTGTCACCTCACAGAGCTCACCCAGAGGGACCATCAGCACGTCCTGCACAGAGCAGCTGGGGTCGGCTGGCAGGCAGGGCTTGTCCCACACCTCCTCTGCTCCCTTCCTCTTGTCCAGGTTAAAGATGAGCTTCAGCTTCTCCGGCTGCACAGAGTTCAGGATGATGATGCCCAGCCCCAGCAGCAGGCACAGCAGCCCTGTCATGCACAGCACAGGGGCACAAATAAACATCTCCTCGCCCTGTGTCCCAGCTCCATCCAGATGGAGGTTGGTGGCATGTGGTGCCACCCAGCAGGTCAAGGGAAGGTGTCATTTCCCTTTCCACATCTGGATTCTGACATCAGTTTGGCTCCCAAGTACAAAAGAGGGGTCAGTGAACAGGGGCAGGGTTGGGGCTGGAGCTGGGGAAAGGCTGGACAAGCTGGACTTGTTTAGCCTGAAAGAGAGGAGTGTCCAGGGGGACTTAGTTGCCTTCCGCCACTGGTAAAGAGCCAGTCTCCTTGGAGGTGGACATTGTAATGTGGGAAACTGTGCTTTGATGAAGGTAAATAATTGCTGTCCATGACTGGGACAGCTATGGAGCAGGCCCTGAAAGGCAGAGGGAATCTGTCTGTAGGAACATCCCCCACCAGACTGAACAAGGTTGATGTTGGCTTTGAGATTTATCCCTATTTTGGCAAGGGCTGGGAGAGGGAGACCTGATGGTTCTTTCCCTGGCTCTGTGATTCCTGACTTTCAGGGCACTCCCGTGGGCACATCTCCAGCAGGTAACTTCAGCCATTAGGATCTCCTGACTGCTCATCTTATTACTCCCCAACCTTTCTAATTGTAATCTAAAAAAAGTAATTTCCTGTGTCCAGCCATGGAGACAGAAGAGATGAAGTGCTGCTGAGACATCACTGAGCATCATCTCTGCAGGGGTGAAGAAGAAAAACCTCGGAGAACAAGCTGAGCACTCACCTGTCACCAATGTCAGCCAAAAGGATTCACCATAGTTTGTTTGCAAGGAAACTGGGCCAAACTGGATGGGGCACCTAGGGGTGTTCCTCATGGTGAAGAAGAAGAGCAGTGAGAAGAGGATTAGTGTGGCAGTGAGCAGAAGCATGTAACCACCATGGAGCAGGAGGGACATGGAGAAGAGCAGGATGGAGATGAACCACGTGCAAAAGGCCAGCCTGTGAAAGGACCACAAGAAGAAAGCATCTCATTGGGAGCATCTACTCAGGGTCTCTTCTCCACATGCTAGTGGAGGGATACAGTCATGGACAACCTGCTCCAGCTTGGCCTTGCTTCAGCAAGTGGGCTGAACAGACTGATCTGAGGAGGTTCCTTACAATCCAAAGAGTTCTGTAACCACAGGAATGGTGGGTCTATGGGATGGGTCTGGCAGTGGTGGAGAGGGATCTCCACACTAGGGAACATTCAGTGTTGAACTTCACAAAGCCCCAAGCACTTTACAATGGCTTTGACATCAGCTCTGCTCTGGGTGTGGGACTGGAGTAGAAATTTTGGAGGTCCCTCCAAATTAGCTTTTATTTTTTTCTGATTCTTGTTATCACACCCAACTGGTCACCCCCAGGCAGTTCCCACTTGTGCAGAGGGACGATGGCATCAAGGGACACCTTTGTTTGGAGACCTGCACCTTGAGCTGTGCCCACATCTGATTCAACACCTGGAGTGAACTCAGCTTCCAGCCCTGCCTAACTTTCTCTTGTTCCAAAAATAATAATGAAAAATAAGTTTTCATCAACATTCCTGCTTTGAAATACTCGATAAAAGGAAGGTTTGGGCAGGGATAGGTTTTTTCCTGATAATAAAAATGGAGATGTAGACAGGGACCTGGAGCCTACATGCACAGGGGGAATGGCAAGGCTCACTCTTCCTTCACTCTTTTCCACCACCTCTGAGACATGTGGGAGTGGTCTGAGACTCCAGGATCACAGCACACACAAGGGATCAGCTTCACATCACAGCCTCTGAGCACTGTCTTGATGGTCCCTCCTACTGCCCACAGGCAGCAGTCTCAGGTCCTCTTGGGCATCCAAGACAAAACCCTTCTCAGCTGGTCCTGCTGTGGCTCCTTATCTTAGCTGTTGGGAGAGGATCTTGAACTACAAGCCCCACACTTGCATCTATTTTCCCTTAAATGAAGAATAACTTTTCTACAACTGCAATTTTGTACATGAAGGCAGAGGCACAGAAGAGGACTCTGGGTAGATGGAAAAGATATTCTCTGCAGGCTAGGTCTTCTCTGCTCTGGAGACAGGCTAGAAAAGCTGTAGGGGCTCAGTGTGGAGAAGAGAAGGCTCCAGGGAGACGTGAGAGTCCCTTCCAGTGTCTAAAGCGGCTCCAAGAGAGGTGGAGAGGGACTTGGGGCAAGGGATGGAGGGACAGGACAAGGCTTCCCACTGACATTGGGCAGCAATAGATGGGATATGGTGAAAGAATTCTTGCCTGTGAGAGTGGTGAGGGGCTGGCATAGATTGGACAGAGAAGCTGTGGCTGCCCCATCCCTGGAAGTGTTGAAGGCCAGGTTGGAGTGGGCTTGGAGCAGCCTGGTGTAGTGGAAGGTGTCCCTGCCCACGGCAGGAGGTTGGAACAAGACAAGCTTTAAGATCCCTTTCAACTCAAACCTTTCTGTGAATCTATGACTCCACAGTTCTATGATTCAACGATTCTATGACAGGCCAGGAAGCATGAGCACCCCTGATTCTGCAGCATGCCAAGGCTTTGGCGTGGCCTTAGCAGGAAGAGGGTGGCTCCATCAAACTCCCTCTGCTCCACCTGGTTCTTTCCAGCTCCCCAATGAGCAGAGACAGGGCTGACCTCTGACTGTAACTCACCAGAGCGTGGCCGAGGCGTAGTGGCCGGAGATGCGGTACTGCCTGTGCACGGCGCAGGGGCTCTGCGTGGTGAACTTCTCTGCCACGTAGAGGATGGGGTTGGGCAGCCCCTTCTGCAGCCCTTCGCTGTAGCTGCGGTCGTAGTTTGCGTCGAAGCTCCAGGAGAAGTGCTCGTTGTAGTTGATGGTCTCGTTGATCTGGTTCACTGGGTTTCCTGCCGGGTGATGGAGACCAAGGACCTTTCTCAGCCTTGGAAGCTGCTTCAAGACTTGCTGGTGTGGGGTCTGTGGGGTCTACAGTATCCAGCTGCATGGCTGCCAAATTTTCACCCAGTCACCCTGTTGTGTTGTGCACTCACCCTTGAGCGTGATGTTCACTCCCTCCAGGCCGATGTGCAGCCCGATGTCCGCGTTCACCACGGCACTGCTGAAGGACTTGTAGGAGGTGTTTGCCTGCACCCAGCCAGTCTCCCAGTCCTTGGTGAACTGTGTGGCTGTGAAGATTTCAGAGGTTAGTTATGGCCTGGCAGCAAGAAATTAGTGCTGGAAGCACCTGCCTGGTCACCACGGCCTGGGCATCACCTGCCGCATCCCAAGGGCAAGGCCAGGGTTGTGAGGCCCAAGGAGGAGAACTCCTGTATGTCCTTCCCCCCGTATGAATCCCAACTCATGACCCTCAGAGCCCCACTTGGGTTGGTTTCTCCCCAGCCCCAGTGCAGTCCCTATCTCTAGAGGCAGAGAGGTTGATGTGTGGGCACTCTCTGGGCACTGGTCCTCATCTATGCACCTACTAATTTGTCTGTCTGGAAGTTGGTGACGGGCTTTTGGTAACTGCCCTGGATATGACCACCAGCCTTTGGAGAGGAGATTTGCACCTTGCTCCAATTGCTGGAGCCAGGTCTCAGGCACAAGACAGGTGTGGGTCTTCCCCATGAACCCATCCTACAGGGTGGACTTCGCACTTGGCTTCTCTGTTCATACTCCTTCACCTTTCTTCTCCATGTCTTGGCCATCCTTGAGCTTCTTCCCCAGGACCCCAGTACTCACTGAGGACCGCAGCTCCCACGAAGAGTCCTATCACCAACCGCAGGAACCAGAAGAGTCGCTGCCAGGGGTGAGCAGAGCAGGGGGACAGGTCTCAGTCAAAGCTTGTCATCAGGACCTCAGCACCAAACATGTCATTTAGAAACACCAGATGGTGAGGAACAGGCCTGTCCCTTCCTGGGGGAGTCACCCTATGTGCTTTGTAGGAAGGTGGCATGGAGGGGACATGTGGGTGGGGCATCCCTCTTGTGGTGGTGGGGAGGCAGTAGTGGGACCCAGACAGGGCAAGAAGGTCAAAACAGCCCACTGGGGAAAGCTGTGACATCCCCTCTCTGAGAAAGAGGATGGAGACACTCCCTTTAGCAGTCTTGAGCTAGAATTTCCACGCTCACCCAAACCTCATGTTTGGACATGTTGGCAGCTGGGCACAGCTGGAGACAAAAACAATGACCAGGCATTCCTAGTGAGTCCCCAGAGGGACAGAAGCCCCTTGGCCAGCTCTGCTGCAAAGCCAAGCATGCAACAAGCATGTGGGTCACAGTTGGGGTCTGTTGGGCACACAGAGCCCAGCGGGCAGTGCTGGGACATGCCCAGTGCACACCTACTTCTTTCACTGAGGTTTCAGGGAAGGTGGAGTGAGATCTTCGAGCCTCACCCTGCTTTTCCACTCCTGTGAAATCACTTGGGCTTGTTCACAGAGAAATCCAGCCAAACTCAGATCTAGCTGCCTCAGAAATTTGGGACAGTGGAGTTTGGTGTCTGTAGCATGAGGGTCCATGCTGGGATGGGCTGGAGCTCACTCCATGACTTGATAGAGATCCCAAAGCCAGAACCATGACCTATTGGCAGGTTTGCTCCTAAAATCTCAACTCAAAGCTGGGAAGGAGGAGGAATGTGGGATACATAGGTCTGAACTCCTCATGTCCCTCCACTTACCCCCCTGCCCCGGATTCCTGGCAGGATGATGATGAAAGTGGCCAATATGGAGAGGAAGATGGTGATGATGACAGCCCGGGTGGTGTCAAAGGGGAAACAGGCATTGGCACCAGGGTAGAAGGGATAGGAGCCATTCCAGAGTGTCATCCTTCTGCCTGGGAAAGCTGGAAATTGTCACCCAGAGAGACAGTGAAGCAAAAATCACCGTTCCACCCCACCCAGTCTTTTCCACTGAACGAACTCCTGCCCCCTTGCCAGGGCTCTGCTTGTCCCAGGCACAGCTGGTGTGCATCCCCAGTGCCCGGGACACTGCAGCCCCACACTGGGCATACCCTCAGGCATCTCCCAAGGGAATGCTCCATCTCCCCAAGGTACCCATCCCAGAGCAAAGCTAGGTTGGAGTCACCAAGGTATCTGCTGCAATCCCCAGGCTGTCCCCAGTGTGGGACAAGACGTGCAAACACCACAGGGCCACTCACTCCCCTTCTCTGCCCGTTCTCCATCCCTGCTGTCTTCCCAGTGCTCCTCCTCTCGCTCGTTCAGAACTTAATCCCGCAGCCCTGCTCTCGGTCTCCGGTTCTGCGCTCGGGGCGCTGGTGAATCACTGCACAAACACAGGCTGTGTCCCAGCTCCTCGCCGAACCCCGACGAGTTAACTCCTCGTGGTCCAAGGTAACAGGAATAACCCGGAGGAGACGGCGAAAGTGCCCGTCCCTGGCAGCACCGTCTGCCCCCGGAGCCAGCTGGAGGGACCGGCGGGCAGAGGGATGCCGCTTGGGAAGCCCGATGTTTTTGCCACGGCACTTGACCAACTCGCTTTCTCGCTGGAAAAGGGCGTCACAGCATCCCTCGGGAATGGGGACCATCCCCGCAGTGGCTGCGGGAACACCCACACGCACTTCCCCACGCCGAGCCTACCTCTGCCGCGGCCGATCCCCGAGGGAATGTGTGCTGTGCAGGGCTCCGGGATGCTGCTCCGGGATGTTGTCTGCCAGGGCTGCGGGCGAGGAGCCAGCCCGCCGTGGAGTCACGGCCGTCTTTCTTCTCCCCGTGTTTTCGGAGTGCCCGCCTCCAAAGGCGGCTGGATCATCCGGCCTTACCCACCGCGGATCGTCCTCCTCCGGCGCTCCTGCCGAGCCCCCGAGCAGCCAAAGGAGGTCGGGGTTGGTGCAGTCCTGCGGCGAGTTTGCCTTCTTTGCCTTGGCTTTTCCTGCAGAACGGTGAAATGTTCAGCTGTTCCTTATGGCACAAAGTCCCTGGGGCTTCCAGGCTCCTCAGGAGCCTGTTGGGAGTGAGCAGAGGGCTCAAAGCCCTCACCTGCACTGCCAGGTGAAACATCCCAGCTGAGGTCACCTGGCATGGGTTAGGGCTGTGTGGCCTCCTGCTTGACCCTGCTCCTGATTCCCTCCACTGGGACAATTTCTCTGGGAAGGTTCTGGCTGACCTGCCACTCCCTGGGCAAGGTGAGAGTGACTGGCAAGGTGGACCAGCAGAGAGGCACAGGTCTAGAGATGCTCCCAGCCCTGTTATGGAGAAGATGCTCAGGTTACTAACCTGGCTACACTGCGGAGATCATGGAAATTCAAGCTTTTGGGGTTTGCTCTCTCATTCTTTGGCAGTTTGGTTGGCCAAAGCAGGTTACATTGATGCCAAGAGGGAGCAGCTTGGCAGAAACACTCTCCTGATCCATGTTTGGGGGCTTCCCTCCAAATCTGGCACAGTTACAGCCATCCCATGGGTATTTCTTTCTGCATACAGTGGCTGGCTGTGTGCCCTGGAGAGCTGAGTTTCCAAGCCCCTTGGAAGAAGGCTATAAGCCCAAGTTTTTGTTCACGTCCAGCAGTAAATAAAGGCATTTTTAGGCAAAGACTTTGCCATTTCCCCTCAAGTGCCAAAGTGGTGCTACCCAGTCTGAACATTGAATCCCTCCCCAGGAGTTGTTTAAACAAATTAAAGGATGGCAAAGGTGCCGTGCCTGAGGAATGTGTGTGCAGAAATGTGCTGTGGGGCTGTTTGATGGGGATGTGGCATCAGTTCCAACTCTAAGAGTCTCTCCAGAGCAGAGGGAGATGTGGACCTCACAGCAAACAGTGCAGCTGCTAGGGGGTGATTGTATTGGGAGAAGCAGAGCTTTGGACCTCTTAGAAAGGTGGAAATACCTCTCCCTCCAGTGTGGGAGAGGGATAACTTAAGAGGTGACTGGTAATTAGTAGGTTGAGATTAATCAAGGTGGGGAAGATGCAACCATGTAAGGCGCTATGTGGGATGAGGGTTTAGGCTATCCATTGCACTGTCTGGAGGTGGAAGAGGCAGCAGAGGGATGAGCCCTGCACTGGCTTTGTTAAGCCAATGTGTGGAGTTTGCCTGCGGAGAAGATTTGGGCATGGTGGGTTTTGGGCTGTTCAGAGGAGCACCACAAATGTCTTTCAGGGAGATGCCCTGTTGCCAAAAATTAAAGCAGGGGGGAGGGAGCCCCTCTCCTTCTCTAAAGGAGGTGCCCAGCAACACAGGGAAGGACGTTGGGAAGCTCACAGGGCTGCTCTGCTTCCCTCATCTGTCCTCAGCAGTGATGGAAGTGGGGTGTGATGGTGACAGTTGGATGCTCCCCTTCCCTGGGGTGCCGATGGGACCATGGGCTGGTAAGTGTGGGAAAGTTGCTGGATTCACCTCTCACACAGCACTCTGCACCTAAGAAAATGTCCTACAGAAGCTTGAGGTCCTTGTTATAACCAGGGTCTGGGTTTTCATCTTCTTTTTGAAAATCTTCTGGGTATTTCTGCAGGTGGTAAAGGTGTATGGTTCATCACAGTTTCCAGGGAACAGGTCTGGGGACTTGCTCTTGCTCACCAGCAGCTCCCAGCCTCCTGCTCAGGGTGCTGCTCCCACCTCAGCACTCTGCCCTCTTCCCTGGGCAGCCTCGGGAAGCGATGGATCCCCCGATTAGGGATGAGTCACCCGATCCAGGTCACCTGCAGGAGGTGGGGGCAAGGGGAGCAGCACCCAGCGCCTCTTGCACAAGCAGCTGAAAAGTGTTGGATCAGCCACCTCTGCCAGTGCTGGGAACTGAGGTGGGGAGGGCGTGGGGACATGCCTGGGCAAGGAGATGATTTTGGGGATGGAGCAGGAGGATTTCTGCCTGACCCATCAAAGCCAGTGGGACTGATGTGGTATTTGTTCCTGGGTGTCACCATGCCCCAGCAGCTGTCCCCACTGCCCCTCCGTCCTGTCCCCTGACATGGGGAATGCTGCAATTGAAGTTGAACTGGGGGCTCTGCTGAGGTGGAGCCATTCCTGTGTTCCATCCTGATGCTTGGATCCTTGCCCAGGAACCTTTGCCAAAGCTGAACGATTCATATGGAGCAGCTTGAAGGGAAGGACAAGGGGAAGGATGGAGTGACCCACTTTGATCAGTTCCACCTTGATGAGCAGAGAGGTTCACAGCGCTGTGGCCTTGGTTTGGCTCCAGATATATTTGCAAGAAGGATCTATTTTTCCAGCTCTGGAAGTTAGTGAACCATTTTGAGAAAAGCAGAAGGTGTTGCTGCCCACTGCACTGACTGGTGGGTTTTGTGTCTTACGATTGAGAAAAGTCAGCCAATGGAAAGGGCTGCAGGAGCCACATGTCATCCTGGTGGAAACTGAAGCAGGAGGGGTTTCAGCCTCTCTTTGAGGAAACACTTGTTTACAAATTGTGTTGAATGTTCAGTCCTCTGCCCCTTCCAAGAGCCATCATGCAGGGGAGGAACAAGCCTCTGAAGGCCTTGACCTTCTGAAGCATGTCCCAGGGAAGAGTATCTTGCTTGGGGCTGCTTGATTGTCTCTGCATCCAGGCCAGGACTTTCAGCTCCTGCCAGAGCTGTTTCAGGTTTCCATCTGCTCTCAGAGACCAGGGAACAGAAACCCAGCTGTCCAGTTGCCTTCCTGAATATCTCCATCCCACCCTGAGACTCCATGCCTGATCCTGTGGGCTCTAAGACCCGTACCTGGGTGGGGAAGGGGACACCCTGATGTGGAATTGAGGCTGATCTCTGTTCCTTCCCTTGCCTCCTGTGGGATTGCCCAGCTTGGAAGAGGATCTGCAGCCCTTCTCTCCTGTCCACAGACACCAAGTGTCCCTTCCAAGCTGTGCTAATCCCAGCTCTGCAACAGCTACTGGAGCAGAAGGATATGGGGAGGGAGCATGGGAGAGTCTAAGCAGATATCCCAATGTCCTGGGAGAATGAAGGAGAGGGAGGGGACATCACTTGCCACCTTGCATCTATGTTATGCATGTTGCCTCCCCGCTAAAGAGCAAATGGGTTTGTCAACACTCAAACTGCCCCTCCAGCCTCATCCCTGAGGGCCTCCCTCATCCGACAGAGCTCTTCTGTCCCACCATGAGTGTTACGAGGGGCATTATCCTTTGGGATGCTTCTCAGCATGGACTTTACTGTCCCAGCCAGGGGAACCCTGTCCCCACAGATTACAGCCATTCCTGCCAGTTTGATGCAACTATCAGCGTGCTGAACTTCCCTGGGCTTTGCTGGGGCTTGTTAATGATGCACTGGGTGGTAATTAGCCCTTTCATCCCTGGCTGCAGCTTAGCGAGCGGCTTTCTCCTGTAATCCCTGGCATTAGAGGCCTTATTAAAGTGATACACATTTTTCCATGGAACTACTGTGCCTCATGTCTCCCTGTCAGCCTTGGAATCCCTCCATGTGAATTTGAACCACCTCCTGCAGGGTGTGAGCTTGTAGATCTTGGATTAGGAGAATGAACATTGTGGTGGAAGATACCCAAGGCAGATGTGAGGCTGGCCGGGTCTCCCATGCGTGCTCTCTGACAGCTCTGGGTGTCACAAGGCCTTGTGGGATGGTGTCCACAGCTCTCCTCACCCCGTGATCATGTCCCACAAAGCATCACCCTGGGGTGGTCTTGCAGTTGGTGACAGTCCTGCTGTGAGTGAAACGTTGAACTAGAGACCTTCAGAGGTCACCCACTAGTATTTATACAAAACTGGTGGCCCTGTTCCTCCCACTGTAGTCTCACAGATCTCACAGCAGAATTGGGTCCTTAAAATCTTCCAGGGCATGCATTTCCTTTCCTTCTAGGGAAGGGACACAAGGCAGGGAGCTGGCCCTTCATCAAAAGGAAATGGTCTTTGTGGTCTAGGGCTGCCACTGAAATGTTCCCAGGAAAAAGGAGCAGGGTCTCCCTTGTCCAAAGTCCAAGGCAAGTATTCCCACAAGTCCTCCTGCCCTCCTGGGAGTTTTCTTATCCCTTCCCAGGGTGCTTGTATTCACCAGCAGCACAGTCAGGCTGGAGCTGCCTCCTGAGGGCATGCTGGAGGCTGGTGGTTCCCTTATCAGTGCCATCACCCTGCACCAGTTTGTGTTTGTTTTGTTTTGAAAACACCTTGAACGGGTACAGATTTCCTCCTGGAGGCAAAGGTCCTCTGTAGTACATCAGAGGATGGGGGATGTCAATGCCATGGGAACAGTGAGAGCTGGAAATGGAAAGACAGGAATGCCCCAAGATCATCCCTTTTCTATGCTATCAGGAATAAAAAGGAGTCTTACTGTATCTACTGCTGCCTACTCCTTCAGGAAGGAGATTTGCCTGAATTACTGCTTGGATGAACTTCCCACAGTGAGAAAACACCTCTGTGGCGGTACTGACCTACATGCATTTTATAAAATCCATCAATTCACAGTGGCTCTGCAGCTCTACAATTCCTGCCAGAGTCTCAGGGTTGTACAAGGGGTCCAAACATTGGCTGGTGGACATGGTAGGACCTTTCCACTCTATGAGCTGTCATTGGTGCAATTTCCCAGTGCTACATCAGGTTTATCCCACTCATGATATTTTACACACTACAAGCATCAAGAACTAAGTAATATATGAATACTTTATTCCTATTACAGTTCTTGGCTGTCAAAAATGCATCATAACTAATAGGAAATGGCAGTGATATTGTGTTAGACCCCCCCCCTGGCTGCACTCCATCACCCTGATGATTTTGGGAGTTCCATGTGAAGGATCCTGTGGCAGGAGAGCTCTCATCTAACCCCACGGCTGGTTTTGTCTGTGCTGCTCTAGAGCAGTTTCCACCCCATAAAAAGGTCTTTGTGGGTGTGTAGTTGGGATGACTCATGTCTCCAGCTCGAAGCAGCAGCTTTTGGTGCACAGATCCTGTAAGAACCTCTCCTAAGTAGGGTCATGTAGAGGACTTTGGGTCAGGCACACCAAGCTTGGGACAGCAATGACACCAAGTGGTGGCAGTGGACTTTCACTGACAAGCCTCTAAACCAGCTCCTACTCTGAGTCAGTCCCACAAGTAAAGAGAGAAAAATGACTGTGGTGAAGGTGACTTGTCTCCATTTGTCTCACTTCAAGTCCTTTTCCCACTTCTGGGGTCATGCCACAGACTCAGGTCGTGGGGAAAGCCCAGGAACATCGATGGTCACAGCTGTCCATGAGCTGTCAGGACTTCTGAGGATCTGTGTCACTAGTCTGTGTGCACTCTAGGGAGGTTGTCCCAGTGACCCCACCTGAGTTGCCTCATTACATCTCTGCTCGTGATGTGCAGATGCAGCAAGTTCTGCTGTGAGCAAGGTCTTGAGTCTAAGCTGCAGCGTGGAGAGTCATCCTTGAGCATGAGCAGCAACGTTGTGAGGAGGTGCCTTCCCCAGGTGTGAAAATGCTTGGGGGTGGGTGGGTGGTTGTTCCCAAAACCTGAATCAGTACTTAAATACTTACATTATACTAACTGACAATAAAATAATTTCTATTTTCCAAGTTGAGTCTGTTCTTCACATGACAACAATCACCAAATGACCTCCCCCCTCTTTGTCTTGGCCCACAGCGATGGGAGGGTGGAGGACAGACAGACAGGACAGGTTCTGGTTGGGTGGGTGGGAGAATGAGGATCTCACCTGGCTGTCTTACGGTCAGAAACATGCTTGCCTTCCTGTGAGGTTGCTTGGGTGGCCCCATGACATAAATCAGGTCAGGAACTGCATTAGTCTGTCAGTCCCTCTCACACTGCCGGCTGAGGGGCATCTGGTCTCCACCAGTGTCAAACATGATCCACACTGTCATTATTTTTCTTGCTTATAATTAGTTTTAAGCCAGGGCTTTGCTCCAGTTAATGAAAGGTGAGCTGGGGGTCACCTATACCCCAGAGCACAACAGCCAGTACAGGCAAAAAAGTACAGATTGAAGGAGGAGCTCCTGCATGGATGACTGCAGGACAGTGGGAAACCTCCGGAGCAAAGTTGGTGGGTAGGAGACCACGAAGGACATAGGAAGGGAATAGCTACTGGTGATGCTACAGGTGAGGTGTTCACCAGCAGGCTGGAGAACCTGGAAGGCTCTAAGTGGCAGCAAGGTGATGTTCTCCCCTGGGGCTGCAGACAAGCAGCTGCTCCAGTGAGGCAGAGGAGGCTTTGCAAGATCTGCACTGTCTTTGAAGGGATAGGGAGGAAGGTGGGAAGGTCTAACATATCTTTCATCCTCGACTAGTTATCAGCATATTCAGATGCTGGATCATCCCTTGGCTTGGTGTCATGGAGCTCTGGGCTCCTGTTGTTCTAGGGAGGAGGGCACTCCTCCCTGTGGGATCAAAGGATCAGACTGAATTTGGCACTGGAAGTGTGGGGAGCAGGGTCTGAATGCTTATGGTTTCATTTATGGAATCACTCTGGGATCTGTTGCCAGGTTCAGCTCTTCCTGGGGACATGCCCAAGACTGTGGAGATGCTCTGAGGGCTGGAGCACCTTTCCTATGAAGAAAGGCTGAGACAGTGGCAATTGCTCAATCTGAAGTAGAGAAGGCTCCAGGGAGGCTGTAGAGTCCCTGCAAGTGCCTAAAGTGGCTCTAAAAGAGTTGGAAAGGGACTTGGGACTTTGGACACATGCCTGAAGGGACAGGACAAGAGGGAATAGCTTCCCACTGCCAGAGTGCAGGGTTGGATGGGATATTGGGAAGGAATTCTTCCCTGTGAGGGTGGTAAGGGGCTGGCATAGGTTGTCCAGAGAAGCTGTGGCTGCTCCATTCCTGGAAGCATTGAAGGCCAGGTTGGATGAGGCTTGGAGCAACCTGGGATAGCAGAAGGTGTCCTGCCCATGGCAGGAGGTTGAAACAAGATGAGCTTTAACATCCCTTTCAAACCCATTGTGTGAATCCATGACCCCCAGCAGTGGTTGGGAGACATCAGGTGCATCTGTGAGCAGCACTTGCAGAAGGTGCAGAACCAGGGTCTGCTCCAAGGACTATGTTCCATCACTTTTTTCAAGCAGCCCCCACTGGTGCCCTTCTGCCACTCTCCTGCACAAATGAGGGCCCTGGGGCTGTTCCTCTGCCCACAGGAGTGTTTAACTACATGCACCGAGTGATCATCCCAAAGCAGGCTGATCACTGGTCTGACTGTTTTATGGGCCAGCACCAGCCAACAACCCTGGGGTCCCACAAGACAGGGATTCTGTTTGAGACAGAAATCCCACCACTGCCATAACAAGATTTGGCTGGTAATATCCCCAGCAAAGAGGGTGATGAAGATGTTTCAGTAGTGAGTGGTGTGATCAGCCCATGCAAGTGTCATGCTGCTTTGTCATGTCAGGGCCCCCTTCAGTGAGCAGAGTCTGCAGGGACTGATCCAAGCCCTCCAGGCTGCTGAGAGCCAGGAGCTTCCCTCTAACCCCCACCAAGGTGCTCCCACTCCTCACTCTCCCTGCAGAAGACCCTGGGAGTCTGCCTTCCCACCCCCACAGATGAGTCTGTGCAAAGAGCCAATTTTATTCACAGAGCCACAACAGACATCAAGAAAACACAAAACACACAGGAACTATACAGGGAGGCTCCACTTTTCTTACACACAATCACTCTTAACAATATTACAGAAAGAATAAATAAAATGATGTTGCTGTAGAAACCCACAAGGACGATGCTCTCTGTTCACCACGCATGGCCGACCTTGCAGACCTCATCCACCCCAGGTGCACCTCTTCAGTTTGAAAAGTACTTCTCCAGCACCTTTGTTAAAAGCCCAGTCTCCTACAAAACAAGGCACAGTGATGAGACAAGGGGTCCCATGTCCCAGTGACATCACCTGCTGGCTGCCACGGGGCAGAAGACAGGACCAATGTCCCATGTTGGAGTGTGATGGCAATTCCAGGTGTGGCTTGGGACAGCCCATGAGAAGGACAGAGCCAGGAGCCTGGCTCCTGCCTCTCACTGTGCTCCAGTGGCTGGACCATGACTGTCAGACAGCAGAGGGAAACTTCACCAGCCCACTGAGCAGAACCACCAGGTTGGGCAGGGACAAGAGCAGCTTCAGGGCCTGGTTCAGCAGAGTGTGAGAAGGCAAAGAGACAGGAAACACAGGAGGGGAGAGTGACAGAGGGGTTTGTAGAACTGGGTACTGCCCAGAGGTCCCAAAGCTATGCAGGGCAGCACCTGCCCTCAGGCAGGACTCTCCCCACACTCCTGGAGCCATTCTGCTCTATACACATGGCTCTCTGTGTCCTGGAGAAATACAGCCACACACCAAAGGAGATGACAAGGATGGAGAGGATGCTCCTCTCCCAGACAAATCCTTGTAACAGCAACAGGGTGGCAGTGTGAAGCCCCAGCATGCTGGGAGCCACATGCGGCTGGAAAATTGAGATGGAACTGACAGATCCAGAGCAGGGCACAGACAGGGAGTTTCACAGGAAATAGCAGTGAGGAAGGTGGGAACACAGCACACAGATCAGTTCAGGCACAGGTTGGACAGCAGCTGTCCAACAACAGTGACACCAAGGGGGAAAGCTGGCAGGAGTTTGCATTGGCATCATGTCACCCACAAGAGCAAGAACAAGCCCCACAGGAAAGTATAACTTGGAGAGTACTCAGAGGCACTGGGGAGAAGCAGTCCTGTAACACCACCTGGCAGTGCAGAGGTGAGGATGCTGAGGGGATGGGTGGGAGAAAGGAGCAGGAGGGCAGGAGCTGTGGCTATTGAAGTTCTCAGAGGCACCTCAGGGGAAGAACCAGACCTATCAACCAGTAAGGACTCCACTGCCATGAAGAGGAGCAGGATGCAACCCAAGGAGAGACCCCAGGCTTTAGGAGAAGGTGAGGGACAGGAGCCAGCTGCACATCAAGCAGCTCAGCTGTGATGCCACCCTTGTGCAGGGCATCCCACCTCCCACCAGAGAGGCTCCTGGGCACTGAGGCAGGCACTGGCCAGCCCCTGGATAGCTATGTGCCAAATTGCCCTCCAGCAGCAGAGCTTTGACACCCAGACACCACACCTGGCCAGTACCTGAGCTGGCACTCAGTAGGGCTGGCAGGGCACCAGCACCCAGCTGGCACCCAAGGCATAGCCCCAGTACTTGGGGCAGCCTCTGCCCAGACACATCTGCAGTGGGAGCAGTGACCGCATGATTTACCTACACAGAGAAAGCCACAGGGATCACTTTTACCAAACTCACACCACACAGTCACCAGTGAGGCAGGGCAGCACCTCCACCAGCGTTCCCATCCTCTCAGCTAGCGCTCTCCTTTTCAAAGGCTCCCCAGGGAGCATGGAGAAGGGTCCAGGATCTCCCCAGCCCTCTCCTCCCTTTCAGCTGCATCCGAGGAGCAAATCCTGCTGCAGCACAGCATCTTACAGGGAGTGGAGTGGGCTGGTGCCTTCAGCTGTGCCCAGCTGTACCTTCACTGTGAAAAGCCCTTGATCCTGATGTGGCCAGCTCTCTGGGGAAGCTTCAGTTTACCTTAATCTGCTGAAACTAAGTCAGGAAGGCTCTTGAACCATCAGTGACACTGAGGCTCACAGCCCTGCAACTCTGTTCCACCTGTGCCTTCCCAAAAAACCAAAGAGGAGCAAGCTCTGCCTAACCCTGGATAGCAGGAATAGCTTTACCTGTGTGCAGTGTTAGTGGATAGTTCCTCAAGCTCTTGGCTCAGTGGGACAGCACAGGTGGGACCCACCTAGGAGGATTTCATCCCTTTTAGGCTTTCATTTAATTCCTACAGTGGCTGGAAAGGGTGGGACATGAGGGAACAGTGCAGGAGGCAACAGACAAGCAGAGCCACACGGACTGAGTAGCTCCATCTATGGACTGAGCAATTCCACCTCTGCATCCTGACTGAGGATCTGTGTCTGTGTCCCAGGGGCAGGTTTTCCACTAGGAGGTGGGTGAGCTTCAAGGTAAAAGCCACACTGAGGAGGCTGAGGATCTGCTGGTACCCAGTGGGATTTCCAGCGCTCCTGCCCACTCCCTGCTCCCCAAAATCTGCTCTGCAGTAGCAGAACCAACACACACCTCCTCTCTGCAAGGTTTCATACCCCTCAGTAATGAAGGATCCCAAACACAGCGACACAGAACCAAGGTGGGGGCAGTGGAAGCCCAAACCTCTTTGCTTCACAGATATCTTTCCCTTCACATACTATGTTCCTCTCGGTCTATCTCTGCAGAAATAAGAGGGAGAAAGGATTTCCCTGTTCCTGGAAAGAGGACACTTCTTCATGGCAGCAACAGTGGCTGCATCTGTCTGAGGAAGATCCAGGTGCTTAACAACCCCTGGGCTGGAGATCATCACTGCCACAGCTCCATCGCAGCATTCCTCGCTCATCCTCACACTCCTCCTAAGCACCCGGGACCACTAGTCATTTGCCAGCTAGACAGGGGCCTTGGGACACTTCTCCTCTGCCCCCTTATGGCTGGTCTTAATGAATGGTTTAAGGAGAATTAAGAGAAGTGCTAAGAGGAGGGATGCACCTCTAACTGCTGTGCAGTTGAGAGCAGTTGCTCTCACCTCCAGCACAGCTCCCCCACCTCCCTGCTCTGGGCATCTCCCTCCAGCTTAGTCAATATTCACCTGGTCAGTGAGGTCATATTTCCCCTGGTTCTCATCCAACAGTCTTTCTTGCAAGAGGATTTTCAGGAGTTCCCGGGTGAGCAGTTCCATCATGTCCTCCAGCAAGGCTCGGAGGGAGGGACCGAAGACCATCGGCACCGCGGGCTCCTCCGGCGACTCCAGGTGCGGGGACCCCGCGACGCTCTTCTTCCCCATGAAGTGACCTGCAACAGCACGCCCCGTGTGTCCGCGGGGACCCACCCAGGGCACCGAGTGACCTAGTGCCCAAATCAGCCGAGCCCGGGGGGAACCCAGAAACCCCAGGTCCTCATTCCACTTGGGATCGGGGGGAAACTTTCCACCCTGTTCCTGCCAAGGGGATTCCCGGGGTTACAGACACGCCAGACCTGTCGCATGGGGGTGCCGGACTAGTCAGTTGCCTGGGGACGCTGGACCTGCCACACAGGAATGCTGGGCTTGCCTGCCGGGAATATCGGACCTGCCTCCCAGGGATGCGGGTGGAGGCGGCCTCCCCCCTGCCCACCGCAGTCCCGTCAGGACCCCCCTCCGCCCGCGGGGCACGGCAGGGGCGAGGGGGCTCTGCAGAGGCAGCGACAGGACACCCGGGGGTGCCGGGGGTCGCGGTGCCCCGCACACCCCGCGTGTCGCGGTGCCCCCTCCCGCCCTGTACCTGTGGCCCAGAGGTTGCCGCGGGGGTTGACCTTGATCTTGGCGGCCTGGCTGCGGTGCTCGGCGAAGTCGAGGTGGACGGCGGGTCCCAGCGCGGCTCCGCAGAGCAGCAGCAGGAGGCAGCGCAGCGCCATCGCCGCCCGCGGGACCCGCGCCCGCTCCGCCGCCTCCCGCTTATAGACCGCTCAGGGGGGATGTCTCGGCTCGCCCTGCCCACCTCCTCCGCCCCCTGCCCCGCCCCCAGGGCTGACAGACCCACGAGCTGCAGCCCGCGAGGTCTTGAACCCTCTGCGTGTCCCCGTCGTGTGGCATCCCACCGCCCCGACGGTCCCAGAGCCTTCGCCGAGGTGACGGACCCACCACCGAGGTGAACAGTGACAGACCCATTACTGGCTCTGACTCACCTTCCCAAATCTCTGCGTCATGGCCCGTCCATGGGTACACCTCTTCATGCTGCCTTTTTGCACTGGAGCT
Source organism: Formicarius rufipectus (assembly GCA_013399695.1). Taxonomy (NCBI): domain Eukaryota; kingdom Metazoa; phylum Chordata; class Aves; order Passeriformes; family Formicariidae; genus Formicarius; species Formicarius rufipectus. The sequence continues at coordinate 216,161 of VXAU01005533.1, read as the reverse complement.
CAGCCACGAGCTTCATTCCCAGTTCAGCCAAACCCATATCTCAATACATCTGTCTGTGCGCCTTGAAGTATTCTGTCCTTAAGGACTTCCCAGTTCTGCCCAGCTCCTTTACTTTCCCATAGGATCCCAGTGACAGCTTCCTGTAGAGGGTGGAGACTCCCTGAAGAGCGTGGGGACCAGAGTTTGTGTATCACTTCTCACCTTTTCCACTTCCTTTGTGGTTTTGCAGACCACTGTTTCCCGATCACTACACGCAAACCTTCCATGGATTATCACATCCCCCATCAGCTCCTTTTCTGTTAAAGGGAAGGAGCTGTCCACATCCATACCAGGGACACAGATAGAGGGGGCCTGGGGCAAGGACTGTGCATGCCCAGGGCTCCAGTGAAGTGAAACCCATGTGAAATTGGAAGCGTTTGATTAGAGGGCTCCAGGATACATGTTGTGCTTTGTTTCCTCATGTCACTTGCCTGCAGCCCACAGGGGTTCCTCCACATTCCACATTTATATAGGAGCAGGACTGTTGCAGGCTGAGATCAGGTCTGGTGGGTGCAACCAGGGTCAGACACAGTCCTGACAGGTTGACAAGGAGGGTCTGGGACCAGCTCAAGCCAGACCTTAGGAAGGCACTGCTGAGCTGGAGATAAGTGCTCCCAGAACACAGATCAGTGAGAGACTAAGGTCCAGAGCTGAGCCCAGGTGGTTCTTGGGCCCATGGGAGTGGGTGAAGGAGGTCCCAGGCGAGGTCCACAAAGGTCCATTAGTGTCTTCAAGGCCCAGATGACTTCTGCTGGATTTACAGCTCCACAATTTTGTAAGGAGATGCTGGGTGATGGGAGAGGAAGTGCCTGAGATGACCCATGGAATTCATTAGCAATGCCCTTCTCAGCATGTTCAGGAGAACAGGGCTAGGGGTGACATGTCCCCCTTCAGCAGCGGTGAGTCAGAGCCTGAACTGCAAACACAGCTCTAAGCCTACGAGGAGAAAATAAATCATGAAGTGCTCCTATGTTATCCTGGCATCTTCCCACACTGAGTGTGTGTCCCCCTGGGTGACCAGGGGCTGGGTGTGCTCTCTCCTGCCCAGGAATTGTGTCACTGTGATGGGCAGGGACTTTTTCTTCTCCAGCCCCCATCAGGGACGTGGCTGCCTCTGCCAGCCTTGCGTGAGTCTGCACTAGAGGTTCTAGGCTGCCATGGGGATCTGAGTGTGCTCCCTCACCATGTGTTCAGCAGAAGTATGGCTGAGCAGGCAGTGCTGGGCTTGGCATTTGAGGACGTGACCCTTTTGGGGGCCGTGGGGTGCATTAATAGGATGCTCATCATGGATGTGGCACTTGCAGTACCATAGCCCCAACCTTCACACTCACGTTTGTGGCAGTGTCATCTCCTCTGTTGAGTCACTGGAGAGAGGAGCCCTGAGGTCCTCAGTCCTGGAGATGCTGGTGGCTGGGACCACCATTTGGGCTCTGGGGTCCCCAGCCAGTCCCCACACACTGATGCTCCAGCTGGACAGACACACAGAGACACCCTCAGCCCTTCTCTATTTCCTCTCAGAGCCCATGTCCCTTCCCCAGTGTCCTCCACTGTCACTGCCCTGACAAAGCACAGCTTGAAATGGACTGACATTATCCCAAGCCTTTTCTTCAAAATAGTTTTAAATTCCCTCATGGTGGTCAAAGCATTGGAAATTTGGGGTGTCTGGAGAAGGGTTGGGATGCAGGAGAGGCAGGAGGAGGAGAAGGTGTGGTTCAGAGAAGGTGCTGGATGTGAAAGAAGAGCCTGGTGTCACCCAGCACTGGCACAGCTGTGTCTGGTTTCTCCTCACACCGGGGTAAGGGGTGTTTTTTTGGAAGCTGAGCAGCATTCCTTTGCTGCAGGGAAGAGCAAGATGAAGGGTACTTTTAGGATTATGGAGGATGGAGCCAGGGATAAAGTGATCCCAATTACAGAGGGCAGAGGAAAGAGCATTGGGCAATTACAGCACCAACTGAAGCATGACGGGGTTAAATCCTGCTCCTTCAGGGAAGTCCAGTCTCCTCCCAGGCAGTCCCGGGGAAGGCTTTTGCACCGCTCTAAGTACACAACTGAGTGGAAGCACATCTTCCTTCTTCTGTAGCTGGTGGCTGCAGGCATTACCTCAGCGAAGGTGGGAGCAGAGGAGCAGGTATTTTGATTCCAGTGGCACTGCAGGCTTGGGAAAGGCTGGGAAAAGGAAATCAGGGAGTTTCTGCCCTGTTGCAGTGTCATTATAAATTCTCAGAAACTTGAGGGGACAGTGGAGTAATTGCTGAGTGCTGAGGCTTGACCAGACGGTGTGTGTGTGGGAGATATGAGTCCATAACCTGATTTCAAGCCTGGGAAGAGCAACTGGAATAGCTACTCAGGGACTTCATGGAGGCAGGAAGAGGGAGCACGACTCGGGGCAGCCAGTGGGGGTTTTATGGAAAACAACTGGTGAAAGGGCCCTGAGTTCAGAGCTCACTGAGCAGCAGCAGCAGCAGCGCTGGGATCCAGGCAGGGATCAGAGAACAGCAATTCCACAGCACTTCACTCAATACCAGCCCCAGACAACAACAGAGAGACCAGGCTTTCTCTGGATTTTCCAGTCTTCACAAAGAAGTGATACTGTACTTAAGTTTGAAAAAATAACTGGCACCCTTGGGAACAGCACCAGGCAGGAGCTGAGCCTGGTCACCAGCCTGGCAGGGTTTGGGGGAGGTTTTCTGCCTCTGCTTTTGTCCCACTTTGGCACCCAGAGTGAGGCCCCCACCTGGAGCCTGCTGGGACCTCCAGCATTCCAGACAGCAATTGTCACTGCAGTGCTCCTCCACCACTTGCTCTCTCCAGCTCAGGAGAGATTCACTTTCCCAGCAGCTGCCATTCTCCAAGGGAATCTTCCCAGATTACATGCTGGAAAAAAACCATTAGAAATTCTATTTAATGAATAGATTGTGCTGACATAGCTCAGCAGATTTCCACAGGTGGTGCAGGAGATAGGGCTGTTGGCCACCAACTTCCTGCAAGGAGCCAGGGAGGACAGAGGTGAATCCTTGAAAAACACCAGGCTCCTGATGTTTACTCCTCGAGGAAGAGGAGGGGTCTGCACAGAGCTAACCCTCCCCTCTCCTGTGGGATTTACCCTCCAGGACTGGGTGAGAGCAGTCCTGCATAGATCCACACCCTCAAGGAACGGGCCCTTCTCACCCAAAGCACCTCAATGCTCCAGGGATGTTCAGCTTCCCCTGATGCCTTTAGCTGGGGTTGTTTTGCTCTGTTTTCCCCCCGTAATTCCAATTTACTCTCTCACTGGCTGCTGACCACAGAACTGACATTTTCACAGCACAGTCTGTCACAACCCTGACGTTCCAGATGGTAACACTTAACTCAGAACCCGTTGTTTTATAAATAGAGTTAAAATTGGTTTTTCCCCCTGTGCACCATTTTATATTTATGTACATTTGAATTTCATCTTTTTTATTGCCCAGTCTCTTCCCTCTTGCCTCCAGTTTTTTGTTCTTTACCTTTTGGCAAATGATTTCCCTCCATAAGGATCTCACCACCTGTTCCAGGGCCACTTGCTTTCTTCAGGAGCCTTAGCTGAGGGACCTTGCCAAATACCTTTGGGAAATCCAGGCGGATGATCCCAGTGGGTTCACCTTGCCCATAAACCTACAAACTACTTCAACAAGCCCCAAGTCTACCCTTAGGATGCCCTGTTTCTTATCAAACTCCTCACTGTAGGGATAATTTGAGCAGTAACAGACCTGTGAAATGGGCACCATTAGCAAATTCTCCAAATGTACCCAAAAACAAAGTAGGATTTCACCAGGCAAAGGCAAAATAAATGGATTTAAAAACTGCACAGCCAAGAGGTCCCTGCCAACAACAAATGTAACAGCCCAACCTGGAAATATCCTGGTTCGAGGGGTTTAAAGCAAGATCCATTTGTTCCTTCTCTTTTGAATTATGCTTTGCATGCAGGTGTGGTGTCCTCAGCACAAGACACCTCGCAGAGAGGTGGCCAGGCAGGCCTGGAACAGACTCTGAGCTGTGGAGCTCCAGGACTCAGTGCAGGCTTCCCAGGCCCTGCAAATATCCACCTGGGCAGGCAACTGTGGGCTCAAAACCGATGGCTCTAATAAAAAACAAATACAAAGAGCAAAGGCCTTGAATCCCTCTATTTGTCTCCTTCACAGAGCTCCTAGTGCCAATAAAACTCTTAGCAGCAGTTAAGTTGATTCAGCTTCTTCTTCACCACTTTTCCAAAGCCAGGTCCTGCCACATGCCTGAGGGTATATTTTGATGCATTTTTCTCTTGTTTACAAAGATTAAATCCCTTTGTTTACATCTATTCGTCCACAGGCAATAGCTGTTGTTTATAAAAGATAAAATTTGAAATCTGCACATCTTGTTTTCAACTCATTTTCAATTTTCATTTAAGCTGTAAATGAGCTGTGGTTTTCCCTGAGGTTTCCCACTCACTCCACGCCCGCTGGACGTATTACAAATAACAGCTCTGCAAGAAGACTCCGAGAAGAAAATCGTGTTTTCTTGCAGGCAAATCCAGGTCGAGTTCAGAGATGTCCCATCCAGAATTACACAGCAGAAACCTGACATTCCAGTTCAGGTAAAATGAGGTCCAGAGAAGTTAATTTTCTCCATATTATTTTTACTTCAGTCTCTCAGGTCAGTTTTTACAGGGGAAGGACAGTTTGGAAAAGGTGATACCAAAATGTTCGTCAGAGAGAGCTGCAGGAAGGGGTTTTGAATTATTAAACAAAAGGAGCAAAAATAGCCAAAAGCCGAGGAACTGGGTAGAGGGGGCAAGAGACTGAGTGTATCTGCTGCTGGACCACAGATGACCTGCATCACAGAGGGTGGGTTTCTAGTCAATCCCTATTTAGACTGTTCTTTTCTGTGAAGATGTTGATTCCCTGCCAAGGTTTAGGGAGCCCTGTGAGATCAGGTATTTGCAGGACCTGCAAGAACTTAACATGTGTAGGAATTTCACCAGGAGCAGGTTTAACACACAGTTTGCTCAACCAGCAAGACCCAGCATGTAGGCAGGTCCTGCTCCACAGGGAAGAAGGACTGTGTGTGATGGAGCTGGTATTTTTTTGCAGCAGATGAGGGATAAACTGGGATAAGCAAACAGTTGCTGTTGGGCAGACTATGAACAGCACAGGCACTCAATTAGGGTGGAATAGATCCAGCAAGGCAGATTTCTGAGGAAAGCCACTGTGCCCCTTCTGAATCCAACATGCTCAGGCTGGTGGATCTATCCCTGCAGAGACCTTTGGCTCCTGACAAAGATGACAAAGGGACAGAAGTATTACAAGGGAGCAGGAAGGTAAAAGGAGCAGAGAGTTGTTCAATTGGCTCAAAAGGCAATGTGGGTGCTGTTTCTCTGCTCCCAGCAATGAGACTGTGGGGATCAGTCACCCACCACACATGAATTGCCACTCAGAGCTGCTGATGCTGCTGAATGGTCAAGGCTGGGCTTCTCTGGCATCACCCTGGCACTCCTTGCTGCTGGAGGATGGAAACAAGACACTCCTCATCTGATTCAGCCACTGATTCACTGGCACCATGTGGGGCTGGAGAAAGGCCATGGAAATATCCTCTCTGCATTCCCCCTGCTCTGGCTCAGGAGGTTCCCCAAGAGATATGCTCTGCCTAAGCCACCTCCTCTCTTCTTCTCCTTTTCCTCCTCCTCTCCTTTTCCTGGCCAACTGTCTGCACATTCTGGGAGCTGCACACTGAGTTTGCACTGTGCATTTCTCCAGGATAAAGTGGTGTTCAAACCAGGCATGGACAAGGTTTCACCTTGAAGATTCTCCTCGGAAAAAATACAACTGACCTGATTTTAAGGGCGGGGAAACCACCATGAGATTACCCAGTCTCCAAGGATCTTACAAATCTGAGCCCTGTAAAGCCCTGCTAAGCAACATGCAGAGACAGATCTGGATGAACCACCAGCTCATTGCTGTTTAATCAACAACTGTGTGTTCAAGCATCATAAATATACAAAACCAGCCTCTGCCTCCTGGAGCTTCAGCTTGCAGCACATCAACCCTCACAGCTCACCTCCCAACCACCACCACACTCTTGCTTCTCCATTTAGCTTTGATACAAAAAAATAATCACCCAAGAGAATACCAGCAGTGATCAGATACAGTCCAGCATGGCTTAGCTCCATGGAACAGCTCCTGCCCGTGAAGGAATCCACACTCTGAACTGCAGATGTGATTGAACTGTAATTAAGCACTGGAATTGCTACCAGAAAAACTGCCCTGCTTGGCTGTAACCACAACAGAGACAGGAGCAATCTCAGCCCTGGCAGCCTTTTGCTTCATTTCTCTTCTCCTTTATAAACCAGACCTTTCAACACCCACATACTTTACAAGCAAATCCCATTCCTGTGGTGACACAAAGATCTCGATCCATTTCTAAAGCTTCTAATATCACAGGCTTTGCTGGAGCTGCCAAGAGAGCTTCACCTTAAAAAAAAAAAAAAATAGAATAAAACTGAAATAGAACACAAAGACACATCAAGTTCTACCAGCAAACCCCCTGGCTCTGTGGGAGCTCAGCAGTGCTCTCAAACAGCTCTGCATCAGCACCCAGCCTGCTGGAGATCCTGCTCGCTCCATGACTTTTCTGCTCAGCAAAGCAGAATAAACCTGGCGGGGACAGAGCCGGCAACAACTCTGTGTCATCCTGCCCCCACTTCCCCAGTTTCCAGCTCGTGCAGGCTTGTCCCCAGCCCCCTCTCATCCCACTGCGGCAGGAGAGGCCTTGCAGGAATGCAGGAGATGATGTGGGAGATGGTGGGTGCTGGAGCTGTGAGGGGATTGATTGTTCATTTATCCTAATTAGAGCCGACACCTCCCTTGGTGACCGAAGGTAACAGAACCACATTCTCAGCTGCACTGAGCTGAAAACAGGCAGAGCATGGGTTGCAGAGATGAATTCCCAAATCCCACACGGCAGCCCCCAGTTTAGGGCAATTGTTTCTGCTCAAGTACCTGCAGACCCTGAAGAGGAGCCCCCAAACCTGGGCTGCAGTGGGCTCCAGCCCACCCCCACCCCAACCAGCCTGCCTTTTTTAAGCACTTTCTGCTCAATTCCTTCATGCAAGGGCAGGGCACAGCCTCCTGCACGAGCCCACATGGAGCTTGACACCCACACTGGCCACGAGTGTGTCCTCCAGCTGCAGGGACTCCTGGCACCAGCCATGCCAGCTGGGTCATCCCACCAAGGAACTGGGGGCTCAGCAGTTTAAAAGGTAATCCTTGCTCCATAATCACNTTTTTTTTTTTTTTTAGTCTGTTTTTTTGTTAATTGACTCAGTGACAGGAACACAACTGCTTCTGCACACTGAGATGTTTGGAGGTGTGAAATGGAGAGGTCTCTGAGAGCAGCAGCAGCAGCAACACCATCGAGGTGTTGATTAGCAGCTTTCAGACAGCTCAACTCAGCCCTTTGTGTGAGCCCGACCTAAAATCCCATTTATGCACAAGAGCTGTTCAAGCTGAAGGCAGGACAGGGATGGACTCAACCCCAGCACGAGCTGCAAAGGCAGAAACGCTGCTTCTGGCACTCAGGAAGGTGCTCCAAGCCCCCAGGAAAGTGCTTCAGTGATGGCAGCATTCAACTAGAGATCCTGTGTGTTCCCTCACTGCTGCCTGGGTTTAACTTTTGACAGAACATCCCATCCTTAACTCAAGTGTTATAGAGAAACTGTATCCACATTCTCCCCTCAAGGGCTCTGACACTGGGAGCAGGAGATATGGATTTTATTACCTTTTAGTTACTAAGTTATAATTATTAGAGCCACCAGCTCTAGGCTCAGTGCAGGGGGCTGGACCTGTTCACAGACTCTGCAGGGTCCCACAAGTGAATTTTTGCTTTACCATACCCAAGGAACAATTCAGTTCCAGAGATGGGACAGACCTGACAAATCCAATGAGGGACACATGCTAGAAACTTGAAACAGCCATAAACACCCTGCTTGGTTTTGTCCTTGCCGTTCCTGACTGCTTTTGCCTTACACAAGCTGCGTGCAGGGCAGCACTGACCATCTGCACTGATCCCTTTGCTGTGGAATCTTGGAGCAAAAAGAGCTGATAACTACAGTTACCTTGCACCTCTTCTCTGGGCTCTCTCTGACACCACACCTACACCAGCAGGACCACAAGCCGGAATGAGAAGCCCATAAAACCAGCTGTTGCATGTGGTGACAAGTGGTTTTTATAATTCAGACCTCAGGGCAGTCTGTAGTTTCCAGGTGAGCTGTTAGACCTGGCCAACTTCAGGGCGTACCAAAGACCTGAAACCCTTTTCCAAAACTAAGAAATTTTTCTAACTGCATCCTGCTAAATCATCCCTGCCTAGTGACTGTATTTCCCATCTCAGTCCTTTTCTTATCCAGTCACACAATGCACAGAGTAATCCTTAGCCATCTTCTGCTCCAAATACCTTGCAGTCTTTAAGCAGACCATTTCAGTGTGATTTACAGAAATGCAGACATATTGAACAGATTAGGACAGATTATTCTTCTAAAGAGATGAAAAGAGCAGGTGCTATTGCTCTGTGAAGAGAGGACAAGGTAGATGGTGGCTCTAGGAGTCAGTCTGTAACAGCAAAGCCCAGGTACCCCCAGAAACTGGGCAAGGAGGCTGCTCTCAGCAGGGCAGTAACAAAGAACGTGGCAGGGCTCATTCCGGGCGAGAGGAAAAATCTTTATTCCAGTTATGAATTGGCAAAAAACCATCATGGCCACAGCTCACCACTGGACAGTTCAGTCAGCACAGGCAGAGGGCACCTGGCCCAGCGAGGCACAGACTGAGGACACGGTCCCGGAGGCACTTGGAGAGGAAGCTCAGCTTCAAAGTACAAACACTAAACAGTTTGGCTGAAATTTTTAATATAAAAATTCACTAAAAAGGCTAAAATGTGACAAACCATTGGAAATACTGTGACAAACATTCGCCCTTACGCAGTAAAAACCAAAACAAACCCAAACTGGCAAGAAGCTTTGAAATGCAGGTCTTCTTCCTCCTGGCACTTCGGACCATCAGATACTTAAAATGTTCATCTAGAAAAATCCATGGCACCTTCACCTCACAGTCCAGTGCAAGGGGCTACTCTCGATGGACGAGCACAAACAAGCCCAGTAGAAAGAGGACTGCATACTGGAAGAGAGAGCAGAGTAGACTCAGGAGTGCACACTCACACCTTTGGCAGCACACATGCACAGCATGGGGTTCTGCCTGTGTTCTCAGGAAGGAATTCAAGCTCGGGTGGGAAAAGCAGGTAGGAAATGAGAGAGTTCTTACCTTGAATTTTGGATAATCATTCATTAAGATAGTCACTATTCCAATGTATGGCACGAATCTACAAGAATAAAGGTTTTCTTAAAACAAACACTATTCCAGGCTGCAGAAGAAGAATCATGCCAAGGGCTATGGTCAACAGGCTGGGGACTTTGTTCTCTCAGACAGGGCAGCTGTGGCAGTGGGGCTGAGTGGGAGCCCGAGGGCATGTTTCAGCCTCTGCCTGGTTCAGATCTTACTTTCTTGTAAAGGCTGAGCCTTACAGAATAAATTTGATGGCAGTTCTGATTAAACCTGAGCACACACTGCCTTCTTAGCTGTGTCCACCCAGCATCACCACCATGGGATGCAGCTCACAGCTTGATACCTCCTCAAGCCAAGCTCAGAAATGAACTACCTTTGCCTTTGAACTCTCCATGCTTTCAGGCAGGTCACAAAACCCAGCAGGGAGAGCTCAAGAGGAGGGGAGATTACCAGATGACTTTGGGGAGGGCAGTGTACAAAGCCACATCACTTCCAACTTCACTCACCCTCTCGCTCGTCCTACTACGTCCTTCTTCTCCAGCCAGTATTGTCCCCGTTTGTAGAGCCCTCTGTCATCCACAGCATTGTTGTCTCCTTTTGTCAGAAATTTGATGTCACCATTTTGCCTGGCAAAGACAAGATAGGCAGGTAAGGCAAGGAAGGAACTTGTTAAAAGCTGTTGTAGAACAAAGGCACTTGAAGCAACCATGTCCTGGGATTCAAGCAGGATGAAACAGGGAAACTGTCAAATGCAGGTCTGGAAAAAACTGCCAAGGAAAGAATGAATTCTGGACTCAGCCAAGCTTTTCAACAGAGTTTAAGAACAGAACCAGCAGAATGAAGCACTTATAGGCACAGGTCCAGCTATTGCCTCTTGGCTTTTGATCCCTCTTATGTTGATGCTTCTCTTGCTTCACACAAACATTGGGTTCTGGGCTCCCTATGCCACTCAGAAGAAGAGTCTGGGGTTGAAGTGCACAGTTCTACTCAGCAGTGGTCAGAAGAAAGCCAAAACCTAGAAATTATTTGGAAAGGGGGACAGAAATAAACAAATAATACCATGATGATACTGCATGAACTCATGATGTGCCTACACGTGGAATGCTCTGGTAAGTGTTAAACCCCCTACATCCTTTTCTGCAATGGAGAGAACTGGCAAAGATTCAGAAATGGATAACAAAGTCTGGAACCACTTTCATACAAGAAACAACAGACCTTAAGCCTGGAAAACAGACCTGATGAGAGATGTGATGTAGCCCAACACCAATGACATACAACAATCAAACAGCTTTTCACTGTCTCTTCCAATGCAGGACCCGGAGGGAAACAAGAGGAACTCAGAGATAATGGCTTAAAACCAGCCACAAAAGGTGCTATGCAGAATTAGCCACAGCACAAACTAAATCATGTCTCTCAGCAAGAGTATTTGGTTGCTAAAAAATTATATTGGTTCAAAAGGTGACCAGATAGTCCATGGAAAAGAGAAAAGGAGGTTATTCATAAAGAACCGGGACCTTATCCTTAAACTTGGAACTTGTAGAAAACAGGGAACTAACAACTACATGCTCTTTAACTCATCCTGAGATGAATTAATTAGCTTGCTAGAAACAGGATCCTGAAGCAGACGAACCTTTGCTTTGACCTGGAAAGAGCTTTATAGATCCTTCCTCAGCCATTCCCATTTGGCTTGTGCCACTACTCAGGGATCAGCCAGGCCCTGTCACCTCCCTGTGCCACCTGCAGGCAGGTGCTGAGCAGGAGTATTCTCAGTGCTTGGGTCTCAGCTTTCTCACAGAAACAACACATCAAATGCATCACAGGAAAGCACACAGGTCTTTGGAACTCATGCTGTTTCCATCGTGCCTGAATACCAATGTGTGTTCCTTCACAGGAGAAGCTTTGAAGGAAAAAACAGGATTAGAAAAAAACCAGCCTTTTCTCCAAAGAGCATCTGGCTCATCATGTGGGAACAACAAACACTCAAGAAGACACAGTCTAGGAATAAAGATGAAGATCCCTAAAGGTGCAGATAATGTAGTTTAGCTCTGCAGAGTGATGGCATAGGAGCATAGCACCTTATTGAGCAGAGTCAAGCCTCTATCAGGACGCAGCATGAGAAGCCCCAAGCACAGTTCTCTGCTGTCTGAGAGGTGAGTGAAGCTGGTCTGGCTGTCCTGCTCCAAACCCACTAAATAAATTTTGACTGCAAGACTCTTTGTTAGTGATAAAGAATGAACCCAATTTTGGGCTGAAACAAGACGAAAAGGCCAGCAAGTAACAGACACTTTCTCACTGACACAATACTGAGGTGAACTGGGGCCCAAATTGCCACAAAATCATGGAAAACACTGTTCTTGTTTTCCTGAATTTTGTTGCTTCTGTCAGCTTCTGCAGAGACTTTTTACTTCCAAATTGGCACCAGAAAACTGTTCTTCATGTGGTGAAAGAAGCAACTGATACTGAAGTCCTGCCTTCAGGTCGCAATACAGACTTTTCATTTTCCTAACATAAAGATCAGGTTTGTGTTTGGTTGTTTCACTTAAATGAAACCTAAAAGACTGGAGAGTGGCTTCACCTCACAGAAACCAGGATTGGCATTATGGTGCCATTACATTTAAACAAAAAGTAGTGCTGGATACCGTAACATCTAGAGACAGAGCCAGGCAAAAAAAGAAGGGTGTGTAGAATCTGGAGAGGAAATACTAGACAGAACAGGGGAGGAGAAAAGTTGTATTTCACTTCAAAGAGTTCCCACAACATCACAAAGAGTGCACGTGCAACATTAGGTATCAAACTCACCCCGTAAACTGACCTCCTTTTCAAACTCATGCTATCAAAGAATGGCACTTTGACATTGTTCAAAGTTTTGGGTACAGAACAAATGCGAACAGCAAAGAATCTGCTCTGCCAGCTGGGAGAGGTGCTGCTCCTTCAGAGCCAGGATTCCAGCTGCACTGTTTCTGTGCACAAAGCTGGCGGTGCTCCATCCCTTCACACACACAGCCTGCCCAGTGCTGAGAGCGAACAGTGCACGGAGACTCTGAGTATAACAACACACAACGTCCTACAGGGATGAACTTCCTGGACTCTGCAGGACAACAAGAACCAGGACCAGAGAGACAAGCTTTAAAATATCACATGCTATACACAAAACACCCTCTGCCACAGCTTTACCTTTACAAACAAGAGTCACTTCACACACAAACACAGCAATACTGTGGGACATATCCTGGGCACAGCAGCTCAGGATGGAAAGGATGGCACAGGACACAAGAAGTGGTGTCAGTCTTCCAGTGCCTAAAGGGCTCCAAGAGAGCTGGAGAGGGACTTTGGATAAAGGCCTGGAGGGACAGGACAAGGGGGAATGGCTTCCCATTGCCAGAAGGCAGAGTGAGATGGGATATTGGGAAGGAATTTTCCCCTGTGAGGATGGTGAGGCCCTGGCACAGGTTGTCCAGAGCTGTAGCTGCCCCATCCCAGGAAGTGTCTAATGCCAGGCTGGACTGGGCTTGGAGCAACCTGTCTAGTGGAAGGTGTTCCTGCCCATGGCAGGGGATTGGAATGAGATGATCTTTAAGGTCCCTTCCAACACAAACCATTCTGTGATTCTACATCCAGGAGATGGCACAGACTCCACAGCTTGTGCTTTGTACTGAAGTCTTTCCAAGTAAACTTAGGAGAGCAGATTTTCTTTCTCTGAAACCTTTGTGTTACTTCCCATAGCACCTGGATAGGTATTATTGTCATCCCAGCCACTCATTTACCCAAGAAGATGACGAATAATATAATTTGGGTAAATACCAGCAGTAGAACCCTCCCCCAGATTCTTAACATACTTCTCGTGGATCTTCAGGACACGATGGACTATAGGAATTTCCCTTCCTTCTATCCTAAAGACGACAATTTCTCCCACTCTAATTGGATCTTCAATCCGGTTTGTGAGGAACAGGAGATCTCCTCTGTGGAATGCAGGCTCCATGCTCCCACTGAAAGAGAGAAGAAGAGCCACTGAACAATATTTAAACACTCAGAGCCAGGTTTGGGACTTTATAGTCCTTTAAGAAAAATCTCACAAGAACCCCGATGAGAAGAGAAGCTGTGGATGCCCCATCCCTGGAAGTGTTCAAGGTTAGGTTGGAACCCTGATGAAGAACTCTCAAGAAAATCAACTTGGAGATCAGGCAGGTGTGTAACCTCTACTGCTATCGGGTTTTCAATTACATCACTACCAGCAGTTTGGATTTGTTGGAAGAAGAGCACTGCCAGCACCTTGTGCTACAAGCACATCCAACAGGAAAAGCTTTCTGAAGAAGCAAAAAGCTGAAGACAAACAGGATCTTTTTATTTCTGAGCTCACCACTGGCAGGGCAATGCTGGCAGTGCTGCAGTGCTGGAAGCTTTTTATTTCATTTATTTTTTGCAGGTAGATTGACTGGAACAAAGCTCTGAAAACACTGGACTCTTGATTTCACACCTGGAACAGACAGATGGGGTTGAGAAAGACTCATTATTGTGATTCATTGCTTTGCTTAATGATCTCATTTCAGGCACCTCAACCCAAGTTATTTTTCTCATGTCTTTTAAATGGCAATTGTTACCAACTACTTATTCTTCCTAATTTCACATAAATAATGCAAAGAAGAAGGATGAACTTTAAGTCCCACGTACATTCATGTTTTATCTCGAGACTGTGCAGCAGCTGCTCTTCAGAACAGCAGATCACATCGCTGAAGAGGGGATGTGACCTGACAGCCCCTGCCTTACTCCCTGGAAGGGACAGCAGGAAACATCTACCCCATGCTTCATATCAAGGAGGGACTTTTGATAAGTGTCACGTGGTCACGGCATTGCATCATTTCTACATCATGAACACCAACACAGAAACATGCAGAAAGGCCGGGGAGGATGCAGAACAGGCCCTGTGCCATCCATGCCACCATCTGATGGAAGCCCAGAGAATCTGTCTGAGGCAGCAGGAGGGTGGGTGTAACATTGGTGGTACCCACCACATGGCACTGCTGTGAGGGCAACATGTGACACCTAAAACATCCAGTGACAGAGCAATAGCCCTGATTATCAGGACCACAGAATCACAGCCTGGCTTGGGTCGGAAGAGACCTTACAGATCATCTCACTCCAACCTCCCTGCCATGGGCAGGGCCACCTTCCACTACACCAGGTTGCTCCAAAGCTCATTCAACTTAATTTTGGACATTTCCAGGGATGGGGCAGGCACAGTTTCTCTGACCAACCTTTGCCAGGACCTCACCACCCGCAAAAATAAGAATTCCTTCCCAGTATCCCATGTAACCATGCACTCTGGTAATGGGAAGCCGTTCCCCCTTGTCCTGTCCCTACTCGATTGTGTACGAAGTCACTCTTCATTCCTCACAAGCCCCCTTCAGCCCATCCCAACCAGCTGACAGAGCAGGGGGAGAGATGCTGTTTTGACCCACTCTCTTCCCCCACTTGGGTCCGGATTCTTAGGGAGCCACTGGCCCGCCGGGCCCGGAGCCTCCAGCAGCCCCATCCCCACGGGGAACCCCCTCGGGGGCCCGACCGGCACTGACCTCAGCACCACCACGATGGGGCTCTCGCTGCCCGTCACCACCATCAGCCCCTTCCAGATCATGAGGGCGGAGGACACGATCATGCCGAAGTTCAGCACCTGGTAGTACAGCTGGGGAGGAGGAGGAGGAGTAGTGGGGGATGTCAGTGAGAACCGACCCCACCCGCAGCCCCCCAGATCCCTCCGAGCCCCCCACCCCGTCCGGCACCTGCCGCTTGTTCATGCGCCGAACATCGTCCAGAAATCCC
>VXAU01005533.1:163950-200600 GCA_013399695.1 Formicarius rufipectus | reverse complement strand
TCCCGGTGGGCTCGGGAGGAGCTCGGGGGGGTCCGGGGAGGTCTTGGGAGGAGCTCCCGGTGGACTTGGAGGGACCTCTGGGGAGACTCGGGGGGGGAGCGTTCCGTGGAGATCTCCGGGAGGCTCCTGAGGGGATTCCAGGGAGGTATCTGGGGAGAGGCTCTGGGAGGGATTCAGGGGGAGCTCAGGGGAGTCTGGGGGTGCAACCCATCCCAACCCCGTAGGAAGGCACCGGGAATGTGTTCCCGGGGCTCACCGACACCCCCATGTCCAGTGAAACATACCATCCAACACAGCGTCCAGCCAACACTCCACTCGACACAACAATGTACATCCCACACTCAGCCGGCACCCCAAGGAACCGACACTGCACCCCACAAGCAACACCTCCATCTAATCAACACCCCATCCAAGGTATACCCTACAACCAACACTTCAACACCATATCCGACCAACACCTCATCCAATGTATGCCCCACATCTGACACATCACCCAGCACCTCACCCGACACTCTGTTTAACCCACACCCCACATCCAACACCCTGTCCAACACTGCATCCAGCCTACAGCCCATCCAACATACACCCTACATCCACCTGACACACTCCCCAACTCCCCATCCAGCTCAGACCCATCTGACACCCATCCAATGTACTCATCCAACACACATGCCACACCCCATTCAACTGATGCCCCATCCAATGAACACCCCACCCACCCCTCAAACCACACCCCTATCCAACCAAGCACCATCTGACACCCATTCACCTGACACACACATCCAATCAACACCCATCCACCCAACATCCCATCCAACCAATGTGCCATTCCATTGTCCCATCCTACCAACACCCCCGATCCAGACTCTACCCATCCAACTGACACACTATCCAATGTCCAGACAGCCCCAACGGGCCATATCTAAACACGGCGAGATGAGATGGCAACGAGTCCAATGCAAGGAGATAAATAGTTCTTAAATTATTTAAACATTGTCAGAGTAAACAATAACGAGCAAGGTTCTGGCTCAACAGAATGAAAAAAATAATGGTATAGAAGGTAATTATATTACACGAAGCATGGGTGTGAGGGAGGAAAGAGTCAATGTGACTACATGGAAAGAAACATCTCCTAAGTGATGGGCAGTGTGGAGCTGCAGCAGGAGAGAAGCTACTGCTGGAGCGCCAGTCCCACCGCGCCACAGGCTGGCAGCTCCCACTGATGCCAATACCTCAGTGAGCTGTGCTCTGCTCCTCTCCCCTCAAAACATGCTGTCCAGGGAGCCCTGGCATCAAAGCCATTGGGAGCTCTGGAATGGTTTCACTCCAGCTGACCCCACAGATGAGGCATGGGATGCTTTCTCCTTCTGGTGATGGTGCCAACCTGCCTGAACTCCCCACTGGGCTGAGCCACTGAGCCTGGCAGTACCCAGCCTGGCATGGCTTCTGGCAACACAACTCCACTGACACATGAGGGGGGGCAGGTCCTCCTTAATTGTGCTCACCCAGGAGGATGAGGGCTACAAAATCCTCTTTGAGGATGATTCAGGTCCACGACATCTCATTAAACTGCGTTTTAGAAAAGAAGGTTGTTATTGGGGCAATTAAAAATAATCAGGGCAATTATGAATAACCAGCACAACTGACAGCTTGAACCCGTCCTGTGTGACACGGATCCCAGACCAGCACAGTCCTGACAAGCACGTTTTGCTGAGCCAGCATTATGAATTAAAATGAGTAACACAAAAGCAGGATGGGGAGAGAAAAAAGAAGCCATAAATAGAAGGAGAAAGAAAGGGAGACAGGGAAGGCGAGGCTGGGGCTCCGGGCAGAGGCTGAGGCAGTGCACACTCAAAGGAGGAGAGAGCTCATCTGAAGGAAACTGCAGCTGCAAAGTGCTCCTGGATCCTCAGGAGTTGGCCAAGCTCCAGCGAGGATTGTGGCCCTGCTTTCCCTTTTCACCCCTCTGGCCTGGCAGAGAGTTAGTGCTTAGGATGCAATGGCAGGGTTGGTTTTGTTTTTCTTGGTTTTAAATTTCCCTTACAAATAGAAGTTAACGGAAAGCAGTGTCCATCCCAAGAAATCAACAGAGTATTTCAAAGATTCGCCCCATCCCCACCCTGTATTTTGAGTAAAAACCCCCCAACAAAAAAACCCCAACCAAGCAAAAGGGCTTTTTTTTGCTTTTAAGTCTTAAGGGATTTTGCATGATTGTTCTGCGAGGTGCTGTTGGGGCCCTCTGCGCCACACGTCTGACTGTGCTCACAAAGAGCTGAGTCACTTTTGCACTCTTTGTATTTGTTCTCCTCTTCTGCTATAGTGTTCAACTCGCCATTGTAGCCCTCATGTCCGTTCTCACTCATCTCCATTTGATACTTCTGCCTTTCATCTTCCTCTTCCTCCTCGTCCTCCTCTTCATCTTCCTCCTCCTCCTCGTCTTTGACTTTATGAACAATGAAGAGGTGTCTGTTCAGAGAGATGTGGGAGGTGTAGCACAGGCCGCAGAACAAGCACTGGAAGGTGGAGCTGTCGGTCTTGTGCCGAGGTATGTGTTCCTGGAACTCAGCCCGGGTGTCCGTCACGAAGCCGCACTTGGCGCATTTCCAAGGCGCTTTCAGTTTTTTGGCTGGTGGCTCTTCCAAACCCACAGTGGTCTCTGCCTGACCCAGCTCATCCTGTGCCATCCTCTTTGGAGATTTTGCCTTAAAGAAAATGAGATAAAAAAGTTACTCCATTGTTTGAACCCACAGAAGAGTAAGTGCTAAAATCCACATGTTCACCTGAAGACGCCTGGGGGTGAAGCCATGCCTAGGGATTCCCAGGGCATTCCCTTCCCTAGCAGTACCCAAACACCTCACCCCACAGGCTGTCCAGCATGAGATGGGAACACTGGGAGAGGTTGGCTGGGCAGAAATGTGATGGCGAAACAGAGTTCAGAATCATAGAATCCCAGAATGGTTTAGGTGTGAAGGGACCTTAAATATCATTCAGTTCCACCCCACTGCCATGGGCAAAGACACCTTCCACTAGCCCAGGTTGCTTCATGCCCTGTGCAACCTGGCCTTGGACACTTCCAGGATGGGGCAGCCACAGCTTCTCTATGTAACAACTTGGTTTAGTGTGGGAACAATTTGGACTTCAGTGTGGGAAGGAGGAGCCCACAGAGCAGGGACAGCTGAGGGACATGGGGGATGATCATTAGCCCAGACAACACTTCTCAGATTTAACTCTGAAAGTCTCCCCCGTCCACTCAGGCTTTGTCTTCGTGGCATCTCTCAGTAACTCATCCTCTCTGTCTTAGAATCCTGCAGCTTCTCCTCCCATGAGGATGGCTCACTTGCTTATGTCCCTGCAGTAATATGCAAAAAGTACACTTTTAAAATAAATGGAGCAAAGAAGCCAAATCAGCCAACTCTCCACTTCAATCCAAAATACAATCAATAGAACAGTTACATTTCCTATACAAGATTATACAGTCCTACTTAGGAGAAATGCACTTATCATAGGTAATGGACCTAGTAAGTATTTTGAAACAGAAAACAGATCTTTCATAACTCACAGAAAACATAAGGGAGAAAGAAGAAGTATGTGCCATGCTCATGAACAGGGTGGCAGGAGAATACAAAGGTCGTAACAAACTTGAATTACAAAGTAGACTAAAAAAAGGTCAGTAAAATACAGGGCTTTGTAGTCAAGAAAATCGTGAAAAACACACTCTCCCTTGTCCTGGTGCAGCTCAGCTGTGCTCTCAGTGCTGCTCCTGACCCTACCAGAGGGAAGCAGGCCGGATGGAATAGGGAGGGGGAAGGAAATCTGCCCTGTGAATGGGAGGGTTTGACTGGCACAAGGCTGCAGATCAACACATTACTGAGTGAACAGCTACTGTCTGGGTACATTTAACTGTGCATTTATTTTTCCATGAAAATAGTAAGTTACTTCTGCTGTGTCTCTCTCTGGAGCTTTCGCTTTGGCCATCTGCGATAAGTCTGGGTTTTTGATGCCATGCATGAGGCTGATGTGGTTCTCCAGCATGAATGGCTGAGGAAATGTCTGATTTTCATCTGTGCAGTACCTTGAAAACAAAAAAAAGGAAGAGAAATTATTAGAGGAAATGCTCTTTGTATTGTGCCAAACCAAGAGGTGTCATTTGAGACAGGCTCTGGTGAGTAATGTACCATTAGATTACCAAAATATGCAGCAAAGCATTGTTTTAATAATAAATCATTACCACTGAGAAAAGTCTAGAACCATTTGGCATTTCCCACAATGATCATGAAGGAGAGAAAGGATGTCTCTTATAGTGCTAAATAAATACAGGGACTAATGGGAATCAGGCCCCCTGTGACACATCCTACCCTGGATATGTGTTTTGGATGAAAAATGCATGAGAAAAAACCCAAAAGCACCGAGAAGAGAGACATACAGAGAGCAAAATAAACGGCTTGTGTGACACTCATGAGTCCTGCAGCAGAACCCAGGCCAACATCCAGCATTCCCAAGTACCCATGGGAACCAGCATCACATCCACCAGACCATTTTACAACACTTAAAATCCTTACAAAACTGCTGAAATTCCAACTTCAATGCCAATAACCTCAGCAGAAGCACTCATGAACTTGTCATTTTTAAGTAAGTCAGCATGTTAAAACTTAGTAGGACTCCAGAGCTGCCAGAGAACTGGTTGACATTTCCAAAGGAGCTGTGAAGGGGATGTGCCATCTTTACCTGTCACTTTGAGGTCTACTGCAGTAAGAGCCAGGCCTGGCAGACACATAAACCAGCCCCCCTTGAAGTGCACAGAGGGCTCTGTTAGTAATTGGGAAGTCCCAGTTTGACCTTTTGTGTTCTGCTGCCTGCCAGGTGAAGGTCCATGAGCTGCATATCGACCCAAGCAATGAGGCAAGTGACACCAGAGCTCCCTGAAATGCCCAAATTGCAGCAGAGCTGTTGGCAGTATGGGAGGAAAGGCAACAGAGAGGAACCAAAGAGTCTCTGGGCAACAAAGACATCTTTTAAAAGGAGAGAAGAAAATTCCTACTGATCTTCCACTAACTAGAGGGAAATTAAACAACAGTCAGCAATGATGTGAAAACGCAGATGTGATCACTGAATTCTTTTGGGTTTTAACAGGAATTGCTTAGATAATAAATCAATATTTAATAATGATGGGATTTTTCTCTCTCACAGAGGAAAGCTGAGAGGTGATTAAGCAGTATTTAACAAAAATAAATATGTTGAAAATTAAGTGTTCCAGACAGTCTGTACTTAAGACTTGGAAAAGAAGAGAAGGCTCTTATAACAATAACCAAGTTAATTATGAAAGAAAATACATAAAACATCACAATATTTTGCAATTTGTCCTAATTTAGGGTTCTTTTCATATAAGCAGGCAAAGATGCTTTCCTAGTCTGAACTACTCCAGCGATGAGCATGGCAGGAGGGTGTTCGTTCAAGTCCTCCATCCCTGGTTTCTCCCTACAAATTTAACTGAAGGCAGAGACCTAAGCAGCACAGAAGAAGGGAAAATCCCAGCTGGGAGTGTTAGAAGCTAGAGGGAGGTCACGTACAAGCCAGCATGCTGAAGTCACAAAAACAGTCAGCTGTCAGATCAATGGCAGATTTTATTCATGTTTCACATGGAAACCCAGGAGAAAAAGGTAACATGAAGTAAAGGCACCAAAACCCCTGAAGAGAGTAACAGGTGAGACTGATACAGAATGTCAGGTAGGAAAAAGGAAGGGACACCAGAACTAGGAGAAAAAAGGAGCAGTGGAGATGTGATGCCCTACAGAGCCCTGAAAGGAGCCAAGGAGGAATTCAGATACAGGAGGAGATGATGTTTAGAGCAGTGCTCTGGACAATCTAAGGGGGATCAAATGTGAGACAGGACAGGAGACCTTGGATCTAAACAAGGAGCAGCTGTTGGAGATGCTGGGACAGTATTTCAAGGAAAAAGTTTCATCTGAAGAGTGCTGTGATAGCATTAAGACTCCCAGTACAATGACTGAAGAGAGCACAAGCACTGTCCAGTTAAGACTTCATCAGCTGATTTTGAGATGGAGGAATGACAAGCTGGAGAACTAAATACAACCACAATTCCCTTGGACTTCTGTCTGTGTCTTCTCTGCTGGCACAACTGTGATCTCTTGGGCAAGGCTGTGGATCTGCAACTGTGTGTAGTTCTGAACAGTAACAAGGTAATGCACACAGCAGGATGGTATGTCCCAGGTTGTTTGCAATTCCCACACAAATCCTTCTTCCCAGCTTTATGTTCATTTTGATCCTGATACACACCACTTTGAAAACGACTGATCCAGGGAGAACAGATCTACATAGATCAAGTGCATCCACCACCAAAGACCATCACCCACAAATTTAGAGTACAATGAAATACACTGGGAGCCAACACTTCATCTCCTCCAGGGGTTCCAAGTCAGGGCACAGTTACAAGAAATGGAAAGACTGGAAGTCCTGGATGAAACAATGTGTCAGGAATGTATTCACAGTGGTAAGGCCAATACTGTATCCACTCACTAAAAGCTATTGTGGCTCACTAGACAGTCCAAAGAAATGAAGTACCTGAGGGATGTATTTACACTCCTCAAGATGAGCTTTTAGCAACTTGAGTGCAGTAAAGTGACGACACACTTGCATTAAACCAAGTTTTTATATACGTTAGAAAAATCCCCCAACCTACATCACTGCAAGCTTCCCTTCCATTCCAAATGTGCTTTAGTCCTGCTCCATAAGGATGTCTCAGAAGGAGGTAGGAGCTAAGTCTGCATGGTCACTCTGTGTATGACTTTCTCTGCAGCAGCTATAGAGGCAGATTCATAAGCACTGGGCTTTGTCCTGAACTGACACTGTATTCACAGTTAAAATACATTCACCAGCAATGATTTTCATTCCCTGTTGATTTACATAACTCATCTGAAGTCTCCAAATCCATTTTCCAACGTTGAGGTGTAACCTCCCAAGCAAATCCAGCAAGATTAATTCTCCATTGCCCTGCAACCCGTGCAGTCACTTCTGCCTGTGTACAGCGGTGGCAAGATCTGGTTCACTAGCATTTTACACACCTTCTGTACCCAAGGAGAAGGCCCAAGAGTGGTGCATGGCCACATCGACCATGAAGCAGTGAAAGACTGGCGCAATATTTTATTGGTTGTTTCACAACAGTGCACAATGTAAATCTACTTTTCCACCTGCAGATCTCAAATCACACCTTCCCCTAAGACTCCAAAGGGCATTCATTGTGCCGTCAAAAGCAAGGACATGCTTTGGCCACCAAGTTTCTTGTGTTTAACACACTCTTCTCCTCACTGTCCCTCAGTAACTTACAGCCTGGAGTAGACAGGAGCAGCAGACATGAGCTATTACAACTTCCAGACTTGAAGGACTTGAAGGATTAGCCTATTGCTGAAGCGCAGTTTGGAAAAGGGTGTTGGGTACGTACCAGCAAGTGTAAACCTTCTTTGCTGTGTCGTGGTTATTGCGGATGTGTCGGCGCAGGCTGTTGGAGGCGTTGAAGGAGCGCTCACACTGGCGACAGGGGTATCTCTTCATGGACTAGCAGAGGAACAGAAACAGCTTTTAACAGCAGGCACTCACTGGATTCTAACACTGCTCTTCAACTGGGCATGACCTCTCAGATGAAAAAATAAATCCCTTAGGTAACGTGGAACTGCACTGATAAAGACCACTGAGATTGTGGGGTCCTACTTAGACTCGGCCCAACAGTTGGCTAATATCAACACTGATCTTATAAAAACTACGACTGGATAAAGCACGTGCTTCATTTTGTTTATTTATTTAATAGGGATTGCATTAGCTGCTTCTCCTGTGGGCTGATTTCACTCCAGGACCCCTAAGAGAATGAACTCAGTGGAAGGTCTCTTCTGTCGCAGAAGATAGCAGGACCCCAGTGAAGTGTAAGTCCACCTACCCTTCTCTCTCCTCATTACTCAGCATAAGGGTAAAATGTTAAAGAGCATCACACAGTCCCTCCTGTTACCTATGATATCCAATCCATCTAACCAACTTTACCCTGTAACCAGCCTCCTCCAAAATCTTCCTACAGCCCTGCATATAACCTGCATGCTGATTTTATTCCACTTAAAATCTCCTTCAACTTGTTTAATGAAAATACAGATGTATTAAACTGAAATATTTGGTCAATTTTCTACCTCTATAGAATTCAAATGGGAAAATTCAGCATTCTCACCCTGCCCTCTTCTTCTCTTGATGTTTGTCAAGTGGCACAACTCAGTCCACCCCAAATCAAGTCAGAAGGAATCAAAGAGCACAATCCACATTTCCACAGCCTCTGCTCATGACTGGGTGACTCAGGATATCAAAAAAGAAGTCATGATGCCAAAGTACTTAGAAATCTGGCTGCACACATCTTGGCCTATGTTCTGCCAGTGACACGGGTTAGCTTGACCTGAGTAGGTCAAGGCTTGAGCTGGATGAAATCCCCCAAAACTGGGATTTTCAGTTCTTGTAATGAGAGCCCTGCACAGAAGCCTGGTACTTCTCCCCAGCTCCTCAGCAAAAGTGTTTCATCCAAGTACTTACCTTTCCATGATTTCTCTTCATGTGGGACACATAGGTTTCCCGATCCGGAATCCACTGTGAACATTCCTTGCAAGTCCAACCAGTTCTCCTCAGTCTGGTCTTGGATTCGGGATTGTGTCCTTCCACCCTCATGTCCTTCCTTGTCAGAGGGGAGTGGGAAGTCCCGTTGGCTACTGACAGCTCCTTTGGTGAAGTATGAATCTGGTTCCTTGAAGCTTTATCAGACTTCTGCCGAAAGTTTGAGAGCTCCTCAGGATTTTGGGGGACTCCATGAACACCCTGGAAACAGCAACAATGAAAACACAAATAACATTTATATGCAATTCATTTACACACTTTTATTTGTAAATAAATACCATGTATTATTTAAATACGTAATTTAAGTCCCCAAATAATGTTTTGATGTCTTGCTCTTGTGTATTTTCCCATTTCTCCTGGAAGTTGGCTGTCGTGCTTTCCTCAGCAAGAGATTTTCCCAAAGAACATGAAGCTTTTATTTCTGTTTCCTGCATGACAACAGCAGCTCCTTGATGCTGCCTGTTTAGCATTTTGAACGAGCCCTGGGAACTCTGGTTAAACAGGGAAGATGTAATGGAAGAGAAATGTTAATTGTCATTATTTCAAGAGCCTAAGCTCTAAAAACACAGAGCTTTGGTAAGTTCTGAATTAAATGTTTGCTGGTATCTTGAGGGCTCCAAAGCTGCTTCATCATTGCTCAAGGGAGAGAAGAGACAACCTTTTAAGTTTCTTCAACCCTGCTTCCTTGAATTCCACCTCAGCTATTGCTATTTACATTTTTTACAGTTCAAAACTTAGTTCCTGCCATATAATACCAAGCATAAAGCCAGAGACCAGCCTTATAAGGAACATAGCTCCAGGATCTTTGGTTATTCAACAGGCCAAAACCCAAAGTCCCCCAAAAGTTATTTTAATTAAGAAAACTGAACATAAGGAAAATAATCCAAAAACAAAGAGCTGTGGGAAAGCAAAAGCAAGTAAACCAGCAACATACCAAAGAAACCTCAAGAAACTCCCCTAGGAACAACACTAGCTCATCCACACAAAAAGCTCACTTAGAGGTTTAGTTGTGCACAGTAATTAATAACGGGTAAAGTTTCAGCACACGAAAGCCCCAGGCCTTTGGAAGTGTTTCTGTGGGTTAGACACCAAACAAACCTCCAAACACAAGGTCTCAGCTGAGAAGTCTGTGTGCTTTGTACCTGAACCAGCTGATGGCCACAGAAGCTCTTCATGCTCCAGGGCACTGCCAGATACTCAGGAACACAGACACCTCCCTTTTCTCCCCATGTGGAAATCTCCAGTGTTGCAGTGCCCATTACTCCACTGTTGCACCACTGGGGATAAATAAACTAGGAGCATGGTAAAATGAAGGGAAGCCAGAAGGCCTTCAATTACCACCTCAAAGACCTGCTGATGGCCAAACAGAGCCTCGTGGTTAACAGGCAGAAGTTTTGTGGTGGAGATCTCACCGTGCTCCTGCACCCTGGGGGTGGCATCTGCAAATGAACCACAAGCTGTGTACCTCAACTCCAGCCTTTCAGCATTGGGTTGAATGTCTCTTTGAAGGTCCCAGCCTTAATCTCAGCTCTATAATGCAGGGAGATTAGCAATCATCGACCTCACAGGAGGGTTTCAATTTTAATTCATTACTGCACACAAAGCACTTCCAGATTTGCAAGTTAAAGACAGGGAGGAGAGAGCAAAGATTTTGAATGAGTTTTGCTTTCAGGAGTGAGGTAATGAATCTTTTTGCTTTTTCAGTAAGTATAAACAAGATAAAGTCACTGATAAAAATATGCCCTTTTTTTTTTTCCTGATCAAAGGGAAGGAAGACTTTGCAAGCTCTTTCTTCAGAATGCCACCAGGACACCTTCAGAGAGGATTTCCGTGGCAGTATTGTTAGACATTGAACATAGAAACATACTGAGTAAGATAACAGAAAAATGAGGCATTTGTACATTTATAAGATAATCAGATCTACAAGACTGGTACCTCATTTCTGTCTCTGTCACTCCCCTCCTGCAGGGTGGTGTGGTTCAGAGCGGCCTAGAAATCAGAGTGTTAAATACCAAGTAACCTCCCTTTGAGGCAGTTGCAAAGGGGTCAAAGCTCTCCAGGTGAGCACCCAAAAGAGGCAGATTCAGCTTTCACTATACAAATGGAGCAACACTGTGGGCAGAGAATAATTCTCCCTGTCTGTCAGCCAAAGATAAAGCTGCCACCCTAATTTAATCCCTTCTTTGGGTTTAAGAGGTTGTGGGCTCCCCATCCCTGGAAATGTTCAAGGCCAGGTTGGATGGGGCTTGGAGCAACCTGGTCTGGTGGAAGGTGTCCCTGCTCATGGCAGGGAATGGAACAAGATGAGGTTTAAGGACCCTTCCAACCCAAACCACTCAGTGACAAACAAGCCTTTGTCATACAATTAAAATACATCTAGAGGAGAGGAACTGCCTGTATTAACACTAACAAACACAAACCACTCCACTGAAGTTTCCAGATCCTGTAAATCACTGTACTCTGTTTTTCCACTAATATATTCCTCAAGAACCTTCTAACTCTTGAAGCAATTTCCTCACATAGTTGATGTAAACTCTCTGTGAACTCAAAGAATAGGATGTTGCACTGGTAAGGAAGGGAGTTACCTACCTTAACATGCTGCATTAGCTGCTGTTTCTGCATATACACCAGTTGACAGTGTGGGCACTTAAACACTCCCACTAACAACTTGTTGGTATTCTGCTGGAAGTGCTCTTGGAGCAGCTTCTTCTTGTTAAAGACAGTCTCACAAGAACATTTGTAGATCACCCTGAAACAATTAAAGAAAGTAAATTCAGTCTCTCTTCCTTAAGAAGACAGTGGAAAAAGTAATCTCAGCAACTGCAGAAAGGGATGGGCTTCCAAGGAGGGCTGTGCTCTCTGTGTATTGTCAACACACACCCACGTGGGCAAACTGAACCAGCCACTCAACTGGGAAGAACAACAAAATGCCTCAGGCACATACCACAGCTTGCTAAAAATAAGTTTACTTCTATGCATATGCACAACTACGTGTGTGTGTGTGTGTGAGCGCAGACAGATGGGAGCAAACTCAAAGTATTCCAGCTGGCTACACACTGCTCTCAATCCCACCTTCCCATAGTTCCTCCCTTAAAACATGCATTTTTGGCACTAGCTCAAGCCTTGGAGGGAAAAGCTATAGAATGGAAAAAATCACAAGTTTCTGTCTAGTGATTTTTGGGGGCAATGCTCCACGGGGTAACTCTCCTCTTCCTTTTGAGTGCCATATGCAGTAGTTGCCTTGGAGTCATGCACCAAGAGGTACCACCATGGGTGCTGCTGGACAAAGAGGTGAAAACATATTAAGTTCTTTTTATGGATGTTCAGCTCTTCCCCGCCCCAAACTCCTCTCCTCCTACCCAGGAGACCATGTTTGTACCAAGGAGAACATGCTCTGGCTCGGAACAGAGAAAGCAGCAGCTCATCCTATATGAGGGTGGAAACCAAAACTAATAAAAAAAACTAGGAGGGAAAGGGGGATCCTGGAGCTACACAGCAATGGAGAGGAAGAGATAAAGCCAAACCACTTACTGAGTAGTCTTGTGAGGCTCTGCTGGGTGCTGGCTGGCCATGTGAGCCATGGTGCTGCTGGCTGACTTGAAGGCCTTGGGGCAGAAAGAACACTTGTGGAAGACTTCGCAGTGTTTCTCGTGGATGTGCACTTTGAGCATAGCGAGGGTCATGAACACAACTCCACAATGGATGCATCTGGAGGAGACACAGAAAAGAGCTGAGTTACAGCCACAGCAACACTTCCATCACACACATGGAAGTAAGGACCAGGCTGCAGCAGGTCCTTGCTTGGTCTCTTCCACATCAACGTGGAAGAGTGAAGGAGGAATTCGATATGGGAATTCTGGGCAAAACTCACAACCACATGTTAAGGAACATGAAAATGAGACCTGCAAAAGAAACCTTGAAAGACGAGAACAACCCAAAAAGAAGGAAGATGTGATTGAGCAGAATGCCAGCCCTGTATCTGTGAAAGCCAATTCCAGCACAGGTACAAATGAAGGACTAAAGCAAAAGTACCTGGTGAGATCTCCAGGTAGCAGTAAGCACCACAAATATCAGTTAATCTCCAGTACAAAATAAAGAGAAAGAATATCCAGCTGGGAAATCTTCAGCAATTACTTCTCATGTTTCACCAAGCTCTAGAAAATGACAGCAACATGAAAGATACAGCAACAGAAACACTCAAGGAACTGATTAAGCTTATTAAAACTCTTAAAATACAGGTGCTGCCTTGAAAGTGCTTGTCTGAGTGAGCTGGATGGCTGCTCTGGGAGAAGAGGGAGGGGGAAGCAGACATTTGCACCTGAGCCAAAGGATTCTTCTTGGCAACTGGAAACATGGCCAAGAGGAGAACAGAGCCATCTTGCTCCTCCCAGCCCATCTCTTCTCCCAACACCTGTGACAGGTCTTGCCTGATACTCCCACAAGATGGCAACAATCAGCAGCCTTACTGTGTTTAATACTCAACCCAAGATCTGCCTGCCATGCTCCAACACCCCAAGGGCACAGGAGGGTGCAGACAACTGCCCTCACCTGTCTCAAGCACACCAGCCACAGGTTTGCCATCCCAGAGGTGCACTTCCACTGACCTAGGACTAGAATAGCCTCTCCTAAAAAGATTCCATCACAATGACAACAGTGGATCTCTGCTTAAGCCAACACTGCATGTGCTTCCTTAGAGTGCAGGAGGCTCAGCCAGGCAGTTCAGGGATCAACCTTATGTTAGTGGGATGTGAGGGATGCATAGCACATAATCCCCTCCTTATAAATACCTTTTTCCCTCTGCTCTGAGGGCTGCATTTGCCTGTGGTGCTGTCAGGTCTGTGGTTGGTGCAGATGGACCACAGTTATCACACAACTGGAACAGTTCCAAGCCCATATCAAAAACAAACCAGCCGCTGGAATATCCTTCCCTCCGAACGGGCCTCCCAACAGCGTTTAGGAAACAAGCCCAGGCTTTGAAGTTACACTTCAAAAGATCATTAGGCAGAAGCCAGCCTGAATGGAGCCAAACCCTCCCCCCACCCCCCCAACTTAAAGAAAACAGAGAAATACTGGGTTTTTAGTGCTCGAGAGGGAAGAAGTAACAGAAACCCGTGTCGTTTTTGGGGAAGGATGAAAACACTGCTGGGACAGCTCTGCCTTCAACCTGATCCTCATCCACGTGAGACAGGGAGAGGCACTCTCCAGTACAGTAACACCAGGAACCATGTTATTATGGAGGAATAAATTCCCCAAGTATAAATGGAAGAACAAATGCTATGCCTAGCAGTAAGGGATGGCTGGTACCTCCGGGAATGTCCAATGGGCTCCTTCCACAAATACTCCCCGAACTCCCAGAAGATGGTTCTGCACTACGCTTAGTTTCGGGAAGTACTTCATTAAGAATGAGGGATGAAATAAGCACTAACCCAGGGTCAAATGATCACAAGTTAATTTAATTTACAGTAAATGGAAGCTTAAACAACAGCCACTTTGTAATTAAGAATCCCAGTGCCAGAAGGACAAAGTTTGATAAAGTAAACTAATTAGCTGAACAAAGTGGATGGAGGATGTCAAGAGGCTTGCCATGTAATTCCTGCAAATTGCAAATTCTGCTATCATCTCCAGCACTCCCGGATCCCTCAGGGCAAGGAAGGATGGCTAAAAGGAAATAATCCTGGGAGAGGAGATAAAGCTGCAAAATGTTGCCTTAACTCTTTGAACACCTCCTATGCTGTCACCTTCCAGCCCCTCAACTCTTCAAATTGCACCAAGCAGGAAAATGAGTCCTACATTGGTGGGGACAGCTGGAAGGGGCTTGGAAAATGTGGGGAGGTGAACTTGGAGTCAAGAACATTTAGAACAGACTTGCTGGGTTTCATTTTTAACTGCAGAAGCCCATTCTCATTTTCTCATTGCAATCACTAGCCATGACTTAACCCCAAAGCAAACAACCGTCCCCCAAATTTAATTGAATGCAGTGGGGTATTGGCAGAAAAGGAGACAGAACAAGGGCTTATCACAAAACCCAAAGCAAACTTACACATTAGAAATTCAAGAAACACAGGAATATAAAGAGAAGCAGGAAAAGTTGAGCTGATCCTGGGAGGGATTTAAAGAATTCCTCAGCTTTTCAGCTCTGCAAGTAACAAAAGTGAAAGGAGTCAAGCCACTCCATGACCACAGGGCAGATGACACAGATTATCTAGATGTGGTTCTGCAACCAAAATGTCTCTCTTCTGTTTTCAACAATGTCAATGCCAATAGGCTTCCAGCAGAGACAGACAGGGTAACAAGGATGGCACAGCCACAATTCACTTGTCTAGTGGACTCAGTTTTCCCAGAAGAGCTTGAGTAGATGTGAATTAGAGGAGAAATTAAGGAAATTCAGATTCTAGAGAACCTGGGTAAAGCTAAAAAATCCACAAGTATCATTTGTGAGCTCTGCCTTGGTTTAGATCTTCATTAATGTCCCTGGCACAGAGAGCAGGTATCTGCTAAGCACATCCGTAGACAGATGGAAGCTCTCATTGCTGGATTCCCAGGTGCCACTGTAACCCCCCAAAACTGCACCAAACTCAGAGATAATCTGCTACTCCATTCCCAATTTTCCATCTCAGGGAAAACTTTTTTTTCTCCAGCCTTCCTCCTTCTGAAATTTGCTCATTTTCAACAGCCCCAGTGTCACAGCCACTTAATTTATGATGGAATTAATACTTTGTTGTGGGTTGGGGCTTCTCAGATCTCACATTAAAAAACTTTATCTGTATATAATTAAACTCAGAATTGGTTTGTTATGCACCTCTTGTCTAAACGGTTGAAGAAAAAGCCCCTGAAAACCTCAGTGTGATTTCAGACCAAACCACACAGTGAAGGGTTCCTGAATTTGCAGACATCTTAAAAAAACAGCTCCAAGGGCACAAATTGCCCTGTTCATTTGAAATCTCAAAGTATTTAATGGCAATCAAGGGGAAAACCAGAACTTTAAGAAAACTCAAAACATCTCAGTCACATCTCCTAAGCAAATCCTCACGTGTGAAAAGCTGAGCTGCATCTGAGGTGATCTCAACATGCCAAGGATGGAAGACCGGTAGGGAGAAGTAACCTCTTATTAAAGCAAACAATTTGGCTGAAGAAAAGACATTGTGCCACATGCAGAACCGTGGGAACCATCCTTCACCTGTTCCAGCTCAAGAGAAGTGTTTGGAGAGTTGAAGGGGCATAGAAGGAAATAATCTAAGCCCTTCTCATGAAGGCACACATCCTCGGTCCTTACAACTACTCAGTAGGCGGTACAGTGTTGTGGATTCAGAATGAGAATGGTGTTGATAAACACACCGATGTTTTGGTTTTTGCTGAGTGGTGTCTATCCTAAGTCAAGGACTTTTCTGTGCCTGTGTGTGTGTCCTGCAACGCCAATGAGAAGGAACACCACGAAAGCGAGAGGGAGCAGAGCCGGGAGAGGAGTGGCCACAGCCTCACAACCACTTTCCAGAGATGTAAGTGCCCCTCTGGCAGAGCCCCTGCGGGGCTGGCACGCACCTGAAGCCGACCTTGCGGGAGTAGTGCAGGCAGTTCTCCTTGACGTGGGTCTGGAAGTAGGCGGAGCGGCACACGGCCCCGCACTCGGGGCAGCAGTACGGGGACTTGTGCGCGTGGATCCTCTGGTGGGCACAGAAACTGCACTGGTTGGGCAGCATCATCTGGCACACCTGACACGTCTGCGGAGAGAAAGGTGATGTTTAGTTAAGTTATTCTCTGCTTGGGGTTTTTCCCTCCCCCTCCACGAATTTGCCTTAGAAAACTTTTGGGTTTAGAGGAGGCTCCAGCACGGTCCTCCAGCAGCAGCATGAACTCTGTGGAGCTCTTTGGCTACTCTTCTTATCTTTTCCCATCAACTTCCACCATTAGACTTCTTCAGTGGCAGGATCCATATTTAAACCATGTCCTTTGTGGTTCATTTCCTTTTTTCCCCAATAAAAAAAGGAAAATAAAATCTTTCACCTCGGAACTCTGATGACATATCACTTGCTCAGCACTTTCATTTCTGCATTAAGAGAATTTCCCAGCTTAAGAAGAAGAGCACTTTTCTTAACAAGCCCCCACCTCGCATGAAAACAACCCAAAAAAGCAGAATAACTCCATTACAGCCCAACTCCAAACACTTGTTGCTGAAGGCAGTGCAGTCCTGACATGTTCCTTCCCCACTGAAACCACTGCTGTCTCTCTCGCAAAGTTTCTTTGGTTCACATGAAATCAGAACTTCCACAGACCACAGACTATGTGTGTTTCCCTTACAGAAACTTCTGGATGACTAGAAATGATGCAAAGCCCCTTTCTCCTCCTGTTTCATCCTTTATGAACCCCATTTTTCCCCAAATATTTACTACTGAAGCCGCTTTGCAGAAGCATCATTTACTCGAGGTGCAAAGTTTCTTATGTGGATCCCACTTTTATCAGC
Organism: Formicarius rufipectus; assembly: GCA_013399695.1. Lineage (NCBI taxonomy): Eukaryota > Metazoa > Chordata > Aves > Passeriformes > Formicariidae > Formicarius > Formicarius rufipectus. Next base: position 183,487 of record VXAU01005533.1, on the reverse strand, counting down.
TCTGCTTCCTTTCACAGGTGTTTCGACCTTCTGTACTCCTTCAAAGCCCAGGAGCAGCTGCTCATCCTCTGCAGGACACACATTACTGGATGCCTGAGCAGCAGTAGACACCAGCCCGCTCTGGGCCCTCCAGGAGCTCAAACTCTCCTCAGACATTAATAATCCCACACTAAATCACTCCTCTAATTTTAGAATGAGCTACAGCAAGCAGCTAATTATGCATTATCAAATCAGGTAATTTAACTAAATAATTCCTGTGAACTTCATTGCTGCCAGCCAGGGTATAAACCTGAGACAGAAACCCCAGAATCTGACAGGAAAATAAAATGAATGGTCACCTTCCTTTTCTGTATCACTGCTATTTCATGAAGCATCTCTGTGATGCTCCACTACATAGCATCCATCAGGGAACTGTCAAAACCACTGCAGGTAAGAGAAGGCATCACTTATAATAAAATGCAAAGCTATGACAAACTTGAAAGGTTCATGGGGCAGAAGGGAATTACTGAAGATGAAAACGGCAGAAATTGCCAAATGCATCAAAAGCTTCCGACAGATGATCTGGGATATGTTGCAACTTAAGTTTAGAGGAGAAAAGGCTTCCCCAGGAAGGAGAGAAATGAGTGGAAGAAACTATGTGGTAGAACACCCATGCAACACACCCAAATGCAATTCAAGGCAATTCAACAGCATTTCAAATGCTGCAGAAGTCTCCTAATTTCAGCAAAGAAAAACAGTGCTACTGAGCCAAAGGAATGGGAAAATGGGAAATATAAAAGCCCCCAGGACTTCCCTGCAAGGAGCTGAGCAGGACCTTACATCCTCCAGTGCACTCTCAAATCCCCAAGTGAGAGCTACAAGAAGAAATTAATGTTCAGGGCAGTTTTGTTGTGTTTTTACAGTAGTTTTTTCTAACTGGCTTGAGACTTGCAATGGAAAATTTATCTCCTTGGCACTGTTAAAATGGGGCTCCTCTTGATGTGATTTCAACTAGTATTTAAGGCACACTCGGCATAACCACAATCTGAAAGCACTTTTACCCCTGTAGCTCAGCATGAAACACTCTGCAGATCCTGCCATGTCAAAGTCAATTCAGTTTTAAGTCAGTTTGAGGCTCACCTCTTCCTCCCCAGAATGTCATATCCACTGCTTCCAAAATCAATCAGCAAACGTTAAAAACTTGACTTTTCACTGCTCTGAGTATGCTCGTGCTGCATCTAAAATATGCCAAAATCCTTTGGTATCTGTGAGCTCCAACCTGAGCTCTGCTGCCTGGAGATGTGCAGAGCAGCAGAGAGCTCCCATCACCTCCTGCCTGGCAGGAAAGGCTCTGCAGGGACCAAAAATATGCTAATGTACAGCTGAAGACCTTGGGGAGTGTTACAAGAGGCATCAAAACTGTGGTAATCTCCTTGAGGCTTGGCAGAAAGCTGACAGAGGGTGCGGACACACGATAGGGGAATAAAAGGTAAGGTTTGGTGAGGATAAGGCTAAAGGAATTCATGGCTCCTGCAAATACCAGGGAAGGAGTGGGAAGGATTCCCACACCGACACCATGCCCTGCAGGGGGCGGGGGGAAAAACAGCCCAAGCCCCCAAGCTTGGACTGTTTCATGGAAGAGTCAAGAAGTTGGGGAGTAAACGGAAAAATGAAGAGCGATGAGTCACATGGATGTGTTAGTGAGAACAAGGAAAATTGTCATCCTTAGGCAGAGTTACTTCTGGACTTGGGAAAAGTCAGCACAGCTTTGCCCTTTCTGCCTCATGGAGCTGTCCAGGCTCTTCAGAGCAGTCAACAACCTTGTGGGTGAGGCAGATCCGGCTGCATCGGGTCAGGCTTCCCAAATTTCCAAAACAGTTTTGCAGCATCCTTCACTGAAGGATTCTGAGGAAATTAAGCTGCCATCACACAGGAGAAGGCTTTGCCTTGGATAAGTAAGTGGTTAGAAGAAAGGAGTAAACAGTCCTTTGATGGAGGAAGGTCCCAGGAAGTTCCACTGGGATTTGGGCTCTACAAAATAACCTCAGAGTACCTGGGAAAGTGAAACACCGAAGCTTGATGATGAATTCTACCCCAACCAAAACCAGCACATTGACCCAGTAACTTGGCAATCTACAGATAAGGGCTGACCATGAGGGCTGCAAAAAGAACACAGGGGACTGAGTGACCGGGTAAAAAAATGATTTAAACAAGGAATAAAGTAGAGCCGAGGAAGGTTCCAAATAGAAAAGAAATTATAACTGGTATCATTGTGGTCACTCTCGTCCTTCTCCCAACACCTGCAGCAGACACAAGGCCAGAAATGCTGCCCAGGGGGATCGCAGGGGGCTCTGCTCACCCATTTGACACCAGGAGCTGCTGCCCTTGTCAGGAGCCAACATACAGCCATGTGTAGCTCCCCCACCGGAATCTTCATCTTGGAGACAGTGTTTTCTTCTTTAGCAACTCTTCTGCTTCGTAGAGAAATTGTAACTTGGTTCCAGATGTCACATTTTTATCTCTCTCCTGGTTTTCCATGACTTTTCAAAGAAGTCTGGCAGCAATTTGAGACATTCATTAGTCAGTTATTTCTAAAGCATGTTACCAGGATAGGATTTTGAGTTTTGTAATGTCTGTGTTTTTCATATACTTCCATGGCCTACGCTTTAATCAAGAGTTATTTATTACAAGTTTTCTTTAATTCCAGTTTGCCTGCCACATTTCATTTGGGCTTTTCTTCATAAGTCACATTCACATACACAAATGCTCAGAAGCTCAGCCGTTTTAGAATACTTGAGCTGATTCCCATTTTTCCTTATTAGCTTCTTCAGAAGGGGAAAAAAATTAAATAGTCACTGAAATAGAGGGAAGGTTGAAAAAAAACACACTACTCAGAAAAAGTTTGTCTATTAAACCTGACTGTGGCCACAGAGGTGGTTGCAAATCAGGGAATTTATAGTTAACACACAGTTTTGCTCTGGAAGGTGCCTGTGGAAGGGGAACTGGTTTCGGCACAAGCAAAGAAATGTTACAGCACTTCTAGTCTCGTTGCTGTTACAGAGTTAAGTCACGGTGATAAAGTTCATGTCTACTTAGGAGCTGCCCCCAGACTACAAGGGTCCTTCCTCCTTCATATGATCATCATGGAGCTCCAGCTAAAAACACTTGGGCACCAACCCTTAGGGCACAGGACCAGGGTTAGGAAAGAAGATTCACAAGCTAAACAATTTCTAAATTTAAAGAAGAAATATTAAGGACTAAAAGTGAAACAGTCAGAAGGGAACAGAAATCATTTGCAGAATGTTCATGTTTTAAAGAGTGCTTGTCCTTTACATATTCAAACCAAAAATCCCCTACCAGTGGTGCCCCAAAGCACCAATTCTTCCCAAATCCAGCCTTTTGCAAGTTTTAATTTTTCTAATTCAGGCAGAGCTGCAGGGGCAGCCAAGGGATCACAGGCAGAGATTAGCAGTATCTTTCTGCTATAAAAGAAATAACGACCAATTACTACTCCTAGTTAACCTTTAACTTCACCTGAGCTCTCCCCTACGACCTGGCTGGCATCAAAGGCAGCAGCCTGCACTCCTCAGCAGAGCTGCTTCAGCAGTGGGTGATGTGCTGGCTCTGGCAGCACAGCTGGGCCCAACACCTTCACCTCTGCCCCTCTGTGCTCCCTCTGCACACCCCAGAGGGATGATTGTGTGCTGGGCCACATCACAACCAAGAGCCACACGCTTGGAGGGTCACTTTGACTGCTTTCAACCATCCAGGTAACAGTGCTGCTACACAACATTTCACCAGTGTGAGATGCAGAGAGCAGAGCATTTCTTTTGCTGTCACTGTGATAACTGAACTATACTCCTGGCCAGACCCTCTCTAGATTAATAAGCATCACTGGATTAACATATTAATTTATACATGAAAAATAACCCTACAACAGAAGCTCAGGATTACTAATTTGAAGAAGACTTAGAATCCAGTTGATACACTAAAACCAGTGACAGAATACAGGTCAAATCCAGTCCTAACCCAGAGGTTTTATCCTAATTAACACTAAGATTACAATGCTGCTGAGGGAGTCTGCTTGACCTTCAGCCAAAGAACATGACCACAAGACAACCTTTAATCCCAAACTCTCATCCATCCTCTCCAGCTCCCTTCAGTTCACTCCCCCTCACATCAATTCATCCTCAGCTCATTGTTGCATCCCATCTCCTCCTCTTGACCTTGTTCTCTCTCATCTGCATCCTTGAACCTCACTAACTCCCCAACACTCCCAAACCCAGTGTCCTCCTCAGACCTTCACCAAGACCAGCTCCCACACTCTCATATCTAAATCATCCCAACACACCAGGATACTTAAGCCTCAACAAGGGACTTGACTAAAACCTTATTCCTGGAAACTAAGGCTGTTCAATGAGCACAAAATACATTTTTGTGTATATGGGAAAATGCCCGTTTAAAGCTCCCATGTAAATCTAGAAACCCGACAGCTTTATGAAACAAAGTGGAATTGCAATGGCAAAAGCCAACAGCATCACAGATTTTAGACAATGTTGTTTCAAATCAGCTGAATTCCGAATTTGCTCAGTCTGTAGCTCTTTTCTCTTTATGACCTCAGCCGTAATTTCAAGAATTTCAGTTTCTGCATCTTTTCTTCTGACCCACAGTGCTGGGTTTACGTGGCAAGATTTTGGCAGCGAGGGGCACAGGGGTGGCCTCTGTGAGAGACATCACCTGAAGCTGCCCCCAAGCTGGACAGAGCCAGCTCCATGATGGAGCTGTGGCTGGCCAAGCCTGAACCCATCTGCAGTGAGAGCAGCACTTCTGAGACAACAGATTTAGGGAAGGGAAAATGATGCTGTGGGAGAGAGGAGTGAGAAGGTGTGAGAGAAACAGCCCAGGTGCCAGAGCAGAGATTGCCCTGCAGACCCCCCAGGAACCCATGGTGACACAGATTGTGCCCCTCTGACCCATGGAGGACCACAGTGGATTGCACTGAAGGAGCTGCAGCCCTCAGGGAGAGAGAGAGCCCACACTGGAGAAGGTTTTCTAGCAGGATCTAGGACCCCTTGGGGGACCTATGCTGCTTCAGCCTATTCCTGAAGAACTGCATCCCAAGGAAAGGAACCATCCCAGAGCAGACCCTGAAGAACCGCAGCCTGTGGAAAGGACTCATGCTGAAGCTCTTGGTGCAGGACTGTCTCCCCTGGGAAGGACTCCATGACAGAGCAGGGGAGGTGTGAGGAAGAAGGCTGGGTGGGCACATGGTTCCAAATAGAAATCTTGATAAAATGATCATTTACTGGATTAAATTATTCCTCACATCCCCACTTACTAGACAGCAGGATGACCCCACAGATCACATGGCACACTTTGTCTCTCTTTTCTGACAAAGGCAACGTTCAAGGCCTCTACTCTTCCCTCCACCCTGCAGGGCTGATTCCTGTGACTCAGGAGTGATACCCATCTTGCAGCCTCCCTACTCTGCCTCTTTCTTCTTACCTTGCACTTCTCAGAGCTTTGCATCCCATCAAAGACAGCACCACAGCTGTTCAAACACCAGCTGTGCCATGATGTTCACCAATCACTTTGCTTTTTCAGTGACTCCTTTCTTACTTGACCCATCATTTATTTGCTCCTGCACCAGGAGGGGGATACACAGTAACCACCTCCACTCAACCCTTCCAACAGCCTCCCCCAGGCCCAGTCTTTACCAGTAAGTTAATTCTTTACTTTACCAGTAACTTAATTCCCGCAATTTCATGACTGGTGTGTGCCAAGCCAATATGTTCCTGGAACAAAAGGGGTAGTCACAGAGGGGCTGAGCTCAGACTTCCAGAGATCATCTGGTGCTCCAACACCCCTGTTCAAGCGGGACCACATAGAGCTGCTTGCACAGAACATGACTAGATGGCTTTTGAATGTTTCCAGGGATAGACTCCAGAACCTCCCTGGGCAACCTGTGCCAGTGCCAAGGCTGCCCTTGGCCTTCACATCCCCAGTGAGCTATTCCTTGCTGGTGAATCTGAGGTCCAGCTGCACACCCATTCTCACTGGCTTCCCTATCACTTGGCTCAGGACATTATCATCATGGCTGCCGAGGAACCTCCTGGGCTATTACACCCTGCCAGGTTGTCCCACTAGCACAGATGAGGATGGCTGATGTCCCCCATGGACCAGTCTGTGAATGCGAGGTCTGTAAGTGGCCTCATCCACTCTTGTTCCAAGCGAGGTGAAAAGTCAGTCACTTGTTCCAGGCCACTACAACGTTAACCAAACAGTCGCCCATGTCTTTAATCCCAATCCATAAAATCTCATTTAGCTGCTAACCCATCCCTGGGCAGAGCTCCAGGTACTCCATCTGCTGCCTCACATAGAGGACAATTCCCCTTCCTTGACTTCCTGGCCTGTCATTCCCAAAGAGCCTGTGTCCCACCATCACAACACTCCAGTCATGCAACACATCCCATCCCCTCCCTGTGACATCAACACTATCAGAGTTCTGAGACAGCACACAGACCTGGAAACCATGGAGTGGTTTGGTTTGGAGGGGACCTTAAAGCTCATCTTGTTCCACCCACTGCTGTGGGCAGAGACACGTTCCACTACAGCAGGTTCCTCCAAGCCCTGTCCAATCTGGTCTTGAACACTTCTAGGGATGGGGCAGCCACAGCTTCTCTGGACTTCCAGTTCCTTGTGTTTAATTCCCATGGTGTATGCATCAGCATTAGATACTTCACAGGCAGGACTGTGCAAACCACCATGACCACTGGGGCTCTCATGGCCCTGTCTGTCACCCCCAGAGCTCTGCAGTTACTTTTGATACTCTTCAGATTGTGTGGGGTAGCATCATCAGTGCCCATGTGGAAGAAGAATGTGGGAGCAGGATTCTTCCTGTTAGTGCCAGCAGACAGCAGCTTCCAGGCTTAGTTCCCATGCTCCCCAGACAGCCTCTGTCTCCCTCCTCCTCGCCCTCAGCCATGTCTTGATCCCCAGTTCACAGGCCTGCTCCTTCTCTTTTTTCCCCAGCTGCTCTCAGTCCCCGGGGGCTGCAGGAGCACCAGGGCCAGGCTGGCAGGCCTGGCTGGGGGAGGAGGAGAGGGTGGGATTGCTGCCTCGTGGCAACAGATCACAAACTGATTTAGGCAGACCAAGGAGACACACCCTGGCTTTTCTTCCTCCCCAGCCTCTCCTCCTCCTCCTCATTCCATACTCTGGTGTGGCCTCGGGGTGCAGGCTCTGCTCTTCTGCCACTCACCCTTTTGTCTGTGCTCCCAGCAATCCCTGCCTGGAGCTCCGTTCCCCCAACGTGCTTCCATCATAACATCTTCCATCCCTTTGCCTCTACAAAATCCACAGGGAAAACTTTCAAATAAAACAAAATCCATCCTTGCTTGTATCTAAGCACTGCATTAACCACCCTTGGTTTGAGAGAGGGAGAAAGAAGTGTTTTATGGGGCCAAGGGAATTTTTTGTTGATTTTCAACCCTCTTGTTTTCTAAATTAAAACATGATCTTGGGGCGGGTGGGAAGAGGAAGAGAAAAATAGCACAAATACAGCTGCTGCCTTCCTTTTTTGCTGCTGGGAAATTACCACGGCACCATGTGGCCCTACTAGCTCCTGGCAAGTTTTAGCCAATAAATTATAAAGCATTGATTTAAGAGGGGGAAGGAAGAAGAAAAAGAGAAGGCAGCAATAAAATTGCTTTTAAATAACTCCAGTGTAGGTGGTGTGTAAACAGGATACGTCACGACTCATTGAAAAATTCTTACTGGCAAAAAAAATAGAGAGAAAAGAACAAGGAAAAAAGTAGGGAGAACAAAAGCACAAAGGTTCAAGAAAATTCAGAGGTCCTCAGTCTGTATTTTGTACTTTGATTTCTTAGCTTACCTCAGTGGATTTTGGGTAGTCAAGTCAAAAAAGAAAGGGGGGAAAAAAAAAAAGAATTAAACATCTCTGGTTACCAGTAGACGGACAATTATGCCCAACAAGGTCCGGAAGTACTTTGAATTCTTCCACACGTTATTGTGCACTGGTCTGTCCTTGCCCAGAGAACAAATAGGCTCCATCTCAAAACCAGTTTGCGCCTTTTGTTCCACTACTTCGGGGCAAGCCTCTTCTAGAGTTCACTCACAGTGTCCTCTAATTTTCCCTCAAATGTATTTCAGTCTGTTCTTGCATCATTGTTGCCCCTAAATTTAAAAGCTCCTTTCTACAAACATCACTCCAGATACAGAGCAAGATCGGATGCATAGGAAAAAAAGCACATGCAAAATGCAGGCACCAGGACCCGCATGGGCTTTGTTCCCTTCCTGTAATCTGAGCCCTGAAAAAGCTAAAAAACTCCTGCCTGTTCCTGATGAACTGCTCAGGGCAATCCCTTCGAGCACAGGAAGTGCTTCTTTGTCACAGATTCAGTTTCTGGTGGAAAAAATAAAAAAATGCCACAACCCTCACCTTGATCCTTTGTCTGCTTCAATGCTGAAGGAGACCCACCCTCCCTTACCAGGCCTTTGCCAAGCTAAACTCATAGTGTTTTTCATTTCCCCCAAAAAAGATCATCTTTCCATTTCTCTGGTCATTCTTTCCTCAGTTATTCCAGTCTATCCTGATAAACAAAACCAATTCACTCCTCTCCAGCTGTTATTTCTAGCAAGAGGGAGTATTACCACAGCCCTGCCTGGTGCTGCAGGATGACATAAATCTGTTGCACAACTGACACCTCAGTCATTCAGGGACTTCTCACGACCAAACACCCTGCTCTTGGTTGCTTTTCATCCCATTCCTACTCAGTCTTCATGATTATCTAGGTCTTCCTGCAAAATATTCCCAGTTTCCCATGACTCTTATTTTGTTGGTTTGGTTCAGCAAATTTTTTCTACACATTCACCCTCCAAGGCCCTTAGCACAAACATCAACTGCAGAGGTATTTCAAGCAATCCCTTGGGAGATCTCACAAGAACCTGATCACAGCTGCAGTTATTTTTTGGATTTTACCATCTCACTGGACATCAAGAGCAGAAGAATCTACTCATTTCTTTACTCTAAAAATACATTATAATGTATATCAGATTAATTTGGCATAAACTACACCTACATAAATATCTTTGCTCCCCCTGCCCTCAAATATCTTGCTCCAGAACACAGCACCGCAGCATCAGACCAAACAGACCTGAAGTTACATGAAACATCTGCTACCACCTTTTGAACATCTGGACAAGCATAATGCCTATATGCAGTACAGCTTCTGCTGTGAACAAAATCCAACCTACCAGCTATTCAAATTCCCATGCTGCTTCCTTCCTGAAGTTTGGCCATGGAAAAACAGCACACAGGTCCCATTGAGCACCTCAATTCACAAGTTTGCAAAAATTGCTGAATTGGCTTCACTAGTTCCCCCAAAAAAGGCAAAAGTCACTGTCATCCATTACAACAACCCACTCAAAACATCCACCCAGTAAATCCAGTTGTTTCTGAAGTGGATCATTCCAGTCTGTATCGTTCCTATAAGACACAGAGATCCCACAGCAATGTTTGGCTGGGAGGGACTGCCCTCATCCTACCAAAGTAAGCCAGGTAGGATCTCCCTGCTGTACTTTGAGTAATTGCACTCATGTACATGTTTAATACACAACATTCAGGTCAAGCTCTCCATCATTTTTCTAAAGGTCTTTCCACTCCACCTTCTCAACCACAGTATCTTTCTCCCATGCTCCAAATCTCCTCCTTTCCCTGCTGTCCAGACCACATCCCTAGCTTTCTTCCTTCCTGCAATACAACTGTGATCCAGACATGCCATTCTCATTGTGGCCACACCTAGGAAAGCCATTTACCCATTATCTGTCCTATTAATGTGGGATTTACCCAAGGCCAAGCAGAAATGTAACGCTAAGTTTTTCCCAAGCCACCAACTAGAATAAAGAGAAAACCCAACAATCCCCTTTTAAACAGCTCTGGAAAACCTGAAAACATCAAGAGTAATTCAGAAAGTCATGGTAAGAAATTCCAATTAAAGTGAGAAGTCTTAAGTATCAACACAGGATAAGTTTTCTCATGGAGCAGAGTCGGCTTACGCTCTTCCCTTTCTCCAATCCAATCATTCTGGCCTCTTACCACCATGTGCTCATCCTTCACCTTCTGGGCAACTGAAAACATCACACTGAAAAAGAAGTCTCTCTTCTGCTATTTCTTTTCTCCAACAACCCTGTTGAATCAGCTCTTCCTTCTCAGCAAGATACCACACCAATGTTGTATCTGGTCCAAAATGGTTTTGGAGTTAAAAGCACCATAACTGAGCACTTAACTGAATCCAGACCTGGTGTCATTTAAGAGAAAAGCTTTCAAGAACATTGATCAAAAATCCACTTGGCTTATCCCCCATAGGTGAGGAGTCTCCACCTTGGAGTGCAAATCCAGGTGCTGTGGGTAAATTGCTTTTACCCTCTGCCTTCAGCCAAAGATGCTCTTTCTGTTATACATTCATCCACCTTTTACAAGAATCCTCTTTTTCAGGGACAATCTAGTACCAAACATCTGAATAGTCACAGATGAAAAGCTTTTGGCCTGATACAGTAGGGACCTGCTCTGCTACTTCTTGAAGCTCTTTAAAAGGCATAAATTAAGTCATGGCTTTACATGGGAAATGTCGGTACTTCATAGTTTCTCAAGGAAGCATGGGAAAGACTTTGTGCCTGAATTCTGGGATTAATTAAGGAATTAAAAAATATAAAAAAAAAATTCCAAAATATCAGAGTTGCATTTTTTTGTTAGCTTTAAGAAACTATGACAATCCCATCCCAATACCGTTTCAATAAAGTGAGAAAGGCATCAGGTATGGAGGAAGAAATACGCTTTTTAGCTAAAATGCACAAAATTATGATAACCATCCAGGTAATTAGTCTCTCGAGATCTGGTGATGTGGTTCACATCTGAGCTTGCTCAGAACTGTTAACACTACCTCTGCATCCTGACAGATGGTCTGGCCAAGGCAGTGTGCTCTGGATCAAGCATTGGTATGTGCCTGGTGTGTACTGTGGCTTTTTAATAGGATGTGCCAGCATATAAATGAACACCCTGTGGACACTGTGGTTTTGAACCACTACTGGGGGCACTAAAAGATGTTCACTACAGGTGTTACATCAATGCTTTTCCCAGCAACACAGTTGCATAGAGAATCACAGAGTTTGGGTTGGAAGGGACCTTGAAGATCACCCAGTTCCACTCTGCTGCTGTGGGCAGGGATATCTTTCACTAGACCAGGTTGTTCTAAGCCCTGTCCAACATGGCCCTGAACACTTCCAGGATAGGGCAGTCACAGTTTCTCCAGGTTCCAGCACCATCAAAGGGAAGAATTTCTTTTTAACACCTACCTTGTACTACTGTTCCAAAAAACAAGCATCCTAGCACATCTCTGGATATGGAAACCAGAGTTTTCAACCACTTCAACCATCTAAGGAAGTGTTTGCGAATTCAGTCACTTGATCCTCTCCTGCTCATACCAATATTCATCCTTTTTCTGACCAAAGTAGAAACAGCAACCCAAGGAATTAACTTCCTTAACAGAGACCCAGGGGTATCCACAGTACCATCTCAGAAGGGGGTTGGCCAGTTCATGTTCTCCTGTTCCATGAGTTTATGATGCACACTCGAACAGCTTCACCTGTGGCCTTCCCACACCATGATTAATACCATTATTACACTCAGTAATACCCAATATGCAAAACCTTCATCTCCTCAGGCCTTGTTACTGTTGGGGACTACCCAGTGTGTTACCCACGTGGGACATGGGACAACAAGGCAATCCACATCATCTGCCCTGGACAGCTCAGAGGACCAGGTACCCCTGTGAAATCACTGAATTTCACCCATCCTTTTACCCTCTCAGCCCACTGCCACTGAACCCTGGGTCCTGGTAGAAGGCACCAGGATGGTTTCCATCATCTCCTGCGAAATCCAGAGGCACACAATTACAGGCATATAGGCACAAACTCTTATTTCCTTTAGAAATGTAACAGCTTTATTGAAACAGATGTTCTGGGAACAGCACGGAGCACCACTGAGCAGTCTGTAGGACAGCAGATACGGTGGGAAAGAACTCCCAGAGCAGTGCATGTATCCCGTGGAGGATAAGCATGTGAAGATCAAACAGGAAGGAGGAGCTGGTTTTACAAGCTCCAAAGTAGCCTCTTTTTCCAAGGCTTCTGTTCAGAAAAATACTGCAAAAATTATCTCACATTTAGCAGAACAACTTGAAGTGAGAGCCTTAAACTCTATTCTTGGTTAAGATACAGAATAAATTATTTGATTACAAGCTAAATATACCTACTATCAGACACCCTTTTCCTCTTTAAGGAGCTCTTGAATTGATAATCCCACAACAGAAATAGGAAATACATTTTTAATGCCACTGATTAACATTTCAGCTCACTTTGGAGCACTCAATGTATCCCTTCTCCTGAAGGTTTTAATGCCAGACTGCTGACATTTCCTAAAAATGCATTATAGTTGAAAAATAAGTCGGGGTGTTGACAGAGTGCGGTGCTCGCCAGGCTGCCTCGGGCAAGAAACCTGATTATGTGGCCACACTGATCCCTCCTGGCCTTGCCAATTTTTATGACATCAAAACCATTCAACCATAATCTATTTTTTTGTGTGGCTGATAAATTTAAGATAACTAAGCACCTAAATGGGACCACAGAAGCCTCAATACTCCTGCAAGCCATTCAAGGAGCACGGGAGGCTCTAGAGTGTGCAGGTGCTACAACAGCCATGGCAGACACCCAGTCATTCCCCCCAGATGTTGGCATGGAGTCCTCGTTTGTGGAGCCCCACACTGAGAGCCTGCCAGCTATGCTGGCAGCCACACAGACCTGGAAATCTTTCTCCTCACCCAAAGAGATAAAGAGAAAAGGTTCCTCCTCCTCTTCCAACTTTGCACTGGTTAATACTTAAACAGGATTGACTGTGTCTTCCATAAACTATAAACAAAGCATAAGGTATTAGTACACAATGAAGACCATCTCCTCCCCTTCACCAGGAGAATCCTAAACTGGAGTTTTTAAGGTGATTCCAACACCCTGCCCATACCTATGAGGGAGGTCCACGAAGGTGATGGAGACCCGAGCAGGGTAGCACAGGAGGAAGGCAGGAAGCCACTAACAAGGCTCTTGAACCCTCCTATGCAACCATGGCACCCATCTATTCCTCTGCCACCGAAAGGGCAAAAATAACCCAAACCAGCCCTACACCCCATGTGCCGCAGCACTCGGCTCTTGGCCAGGCCCGTCCCAACACACATCTGACCACAGAGCAGCAACAGCACCCGATGTGCAAAGCATTACACAGAATGTTCTGGCACAAGTTCCATGAAAGGCAACACCAAACTGTGTCAGATCTCCTCCAGCCACGCTTAAAGAACAAGAACCTGTTTCAGGTAATGCTTGACTGATCCTGCCCTACAGCACTTGTGCACACCTTATCCAAGAGATCTTTGATCTCCAACACCTTCCTTTGTCACTCCAGGATCTTCAGTCTCCTCACTATGCTCTTTTTACTGGCAAAGGGTAGAAAGAGGGCAAGCACGCAACACTAAATATCTCTTCATGAGCACATGTCTAGGTTCATATGCATTCCAAATCCTCCCCACAAGCACTTGTTTAGGCAAAGTGACTCATTTGCCACCACGATGCCTATTTTTTTCCCCTAGAGGACAATCTCTTTAAACTCAAAGAGATTTAACTAACAACATTAAAATGATGACTTACCAGTCTCTCATTATCTTCTGAGGTTCTCTGGTAATGAGCTGCTAAAGAAGCATAATCCTGCTCCTGCTTGTTACACTCCAAACACTTAAGTCCATGACGGATTAGCCTCTGTGGGTCCGTGTAGAGAGGCAAGGCTGGCTGAGTGTTCGCAGAAATTCCCACCCCACCTCCCGAAGCAGAACTGGACTTGGGTGGAGGAGAGGATGAGTGCAAAGTCTGAGGAGCTGGAGAGGCTGAAGAGCTTGTAGGAGAAGGTGAAAACATTTGGTCTACGGAAATTGGTTTCATGAGCAGCTGAGAGCACTGCATGATAAATCCTTTGCTCTTGTGATCTCGTGCATGTTTAAGCAAGCTACACTTATTAAAAAAAAGGAGCATAGTTGAACACTGAGTGCACATGACTTCAATGTGAACGCTTCGCCTACTATAGTGTTGAGTCAGGCTTTTCTCTAAGGCAAACGAGTCCCCACATTCCACGCAACAATACCCAGAGGCAGGTAAATTAATATTGGTGTCAGGCGGAGGGCTGAGGTTCGGAGTATATATGGGCACTGGGTTGGCACTGTGCAGCACTTTGTGGAACGCCTCCACGATGACAGGAGCAGCTTTCTTGACTTGGTGCACCAGTGGCACCGACATCTGTGTCACCTGAGGCTGGTTCCGCCTCTGTGCCGACGACTTCGCCGTGACAGAAGCAGCAACACTGTGGGGGACCAAGTTGAGATTTGCCAAGTGCACAGCTTTGGGGAGAAGGCTGGAGGTGGTGGCGTTGGATGGCTGCGTCACCGCACCCTGCTGCTGCCTCTTGACACCCACTTTTATGGCACCGCTGCCACAGTTTGGCAGTGGAGATAAGGACACGGTACATGTGGTGTTTGCAATCTCCATTCTCAAACTGTCTGAGTAAGGACTTGTTACATTTGACAGCTGGATAGCCATAGCAGCCCCGTTTTTGGTTGAATTCCTGCCAGCCTCACTTTCCATAACTGCACTAGTGTCAGGGGATGGGAAAGACTTGATAAACTCTTCAGCAGAGGAGGTTTCTGCAGGCGACTCTTCTGAAGATTTGCCCAATTCATCGTTTTCTGGCAAAATTCTAGTTACAGTCCTTTTAATTTCACCAGAAGACGTCTTGATAGTCTTTATTCTAACTTTGGGAATAGCTGGCGGAGAGCCGGCTGCCATGGAAGGAGAGCCTTTCCCACTGCTGTCACTGCACACGCTTCGAGGACTCTCGGGTTGCTTGCTGGCCTTCCTTACCACCTCCAAGGGGCTTCGGGGACTCTTTGGTGACTTGGGCATTTTTGGACTTCCCTTTGTCCCGTCTTTGAAAGGACCAGGGTCCTTGGTAAGATTTGGCTGATCACCTTTTGGAATACATGCAACCTTTTTGGCCTGAAGAGCAACTAACGCTGCCACACAGGATGACAACTTGGAATGAGTTGGCTTTAACCTCTGCCGAGGTGGGACTGATGAAGACACATTGAGCTCGGGCACAGACCCCTTACTGTCACCTAAATTACTGTGAGGGAGGTCTCCAAACACCAAGCCTTCTCCAAGAAAGCTGTTGGTATCTACCAAGTCCTTGCTTGACTCCACAAACCTCTCCACTGCTTTGTCCTGCTCTCTCCTGCTCATTTCCAGCCTATTCTCTGGCTGGCAGTGGATTTCCATCTTCTGTTCCTTCTTACAGTACTGATCAAACATGCTTAATTCAGGCTCTGGCACCTTCCTAGGATGATCTAGGACTGAAGCTCCTGTTGGTATATATATTGAAGGTGGTGGAAAATAGGGAGTTTGGGCATGTTTGGGTTTATCCCCAATACTGTTTTCTTTAAATGCATCCTCTGGCTCAGGGCTGGAAATGGGACTAAACTGACTAAATGTTGGCAAAGGCTCTGACCTGGACTGGTCCAGTTTATCAGAGTAACCTCTGGAGCTGTCGCCATTAATAAAAGTTGACTCAAACTTGCCATAACTATGGACTAAAGCGTGAGCCTCCACTGGCAGATCAGACCCACGAAACCCATTGTGTAACAGACCAGTTCCGAGGTGATTCCCCTCCTTCTCTGCCTCAAAGGACTCCTGGCGACTCGTGTTCTTCACGATCACACTCACAACAGGTGCATCAGAAGGAGGCAGAGAGTGGGACAAGGACACGTTTTCATCGATGCACATTCCTGATGACTTCAGGTGATTCTCACTCTCCTCCCCAGCTGATGGGATGGCCTCCTTGGCATCCAGGCTAGTTGCATCAGGGATGTCAAAAGCAGCCAAGAGGTCATCAAAGTCGGGGGTTTTCATGTCCCCCATGATGAAAACTATGATTAAAAGCACAAGAAATACTTTGTCAGGTCCATTTGCCCCATGAACAAACTTTGTAAGACTCATTTGCATCAACACTCATGATAAAAACCACAGGTGCCCAACAGTCAGTTGTGAGCAGAGCTGCTCCCAAGCACCATGATGGGAAACAGCATCCCCTTTTCCCAGGATCCTTGACAACAGAGCTGGCATAACCATGACCCTTTAAATGGCACCAAGCTCATGCAGGGGACATCTTTTCAACCTGTCAGGTGCATCAATAACTCCAAATCCAGCCGTTGTCATGAGCCTCAACACAAAAGGCTCTGAAGTACATTAGTACAGGGGTTTTTGTTGTTTGGTTGGGGTTTCTGTAGAGCTAATAGGCAGCAATAACTGCACATCTCTCTAGAGACTGTCACATCCGAAGAACTCAGTAATCCTTCAAGGAAGAAAGGCAGGAGCAAACAGGTGCCCCAAGAGAAACAGGCCTGAAAAGTGAGATGACTCCCTACCCTGAGGAATTTAAATAATAGAAGTCATCAGTAAATATTTCAATACAGCAGCTCCAAGCAGGGTTATTTAAAACAGGGGCAATCTTAATTAGGTAATCACATGAGGAAAACTGCCCAAAGACAGAATAAAGGACTGTATCCAAATCATCACAAGAAATGGTGCTCCCAGGCAACTCTCTCTCCCTAAGCTTTCCAGAAGGGAAGCAGGGACTTGGATGCTCAACACTGTGACCTACGACAGCAATAATCAAACTCTGATGAGATGCATAATGAAAACTGACAGCACAGTCACTTTAACATTTGCAATCACCAATGTCAGGAATACTGGTCTTCCCCTGTTAAATCAAAATATTTTCAAGTGGGTGCAATATAGAGACTTCCCACTCATCTGACATGTTTTCCATTTGCAGCCCAAATTTATATGCAGTGTATACTGTATGTAGAAGAGAAAAATAAAAACCCAAAGAGTGTCAACAGAACTATCAGGGCACCAGTTCCTGCTTGGCAAGGAGCAGCCAGGGGCAATGTAAGTCCTGCCACGCTCACTTGGCTTGGGCTGCAACAGCTGCCAAAGCCAGCAGCAAGAGACGGAAACAGAGAGGGTGGCAGGATTCCAGGAGGGGGAAGAGTTGGGAGTAGAGGGGAGGACCATGGGACAAGGCAGAGGGAGAAGCCATCTGATGCCTTCCCAAAAGGCTGCTGCCATTATTTGCAGTGGGGTTTAAAAGTTTGTCAAGCGTCACATTCAAACCAAACAAAGCTCAATCCTTCTGGCCAGGTTGTTGAAATGGTGAACAACTCCCAGGCCAAGAGAAATCACTTCAGCCTGGAGCACAAGGACACAGTGGTCTTTGAGCCTTAGCTCAGCCATGCCTCCAGACAAGTCCCAGAGACGCTGCTTTGGTTAATCCACTGCAAAACATTGCAGAGATTTACTTGGCTTAAGAGTGGCTTGCTATAGCTAAGCTTAAACTCCTTCCTAAATTAAACCACAAATATCAATGTCCACAGAGGGCTGTGCAATAATTTACAGTCACATCCCTCAAGGAAGCGCAGCTGGGTGTGATGTCCCCAGAAGCCCAGATTATCTGTATGCTCCACATCCTCAGCACTTGATAAGGACTTTGGGAACATCACAGATTACTGCAGTTGGCAAAGGCATGGACCTGAAACTTCCCCTTCCTTCCTTTGGGTGGGAAATCTTGTGCCAGCTGGGAAAAGAGCTAGGCACGACGCAGCTCCCAAAATTTCTGGCACACAAATCCTTCTGTAAGGAAGGCACTTCATCCTTAACCTGGCACACTCAATTTTTATACAGAGAAAAAGGAGCCTGCCAATCACTCCTTACTTTCCCATTCCCACTCTGGAACATCTTTCCACCTCTTCAGGCGAGGGTGTGTTTTAAAATATGCGACAAAATAAATTCCAGGTATCTGCAGCATCCCAAAATATCCTTTTCTTGGAGGAAACTTTGCATTTTCAGAAGCTTTTGTGTACATCTTTGAGTTCGGTAAAAGGCCAATTTACCCTCCTTGCTATCATGAGAGCACAAATCTCTACTCAAGTATTTCTCCACAAAATTGCACCTTAAACTTCTCATATAGAAAGCTGCAATTTCTCAAAATAAAGCAAAATTTGCCCAGATTCTAGAAAATAATCTTTTCAATAGAAGGGGTTTTTAAATTACATACATTTGAAATTTTGACTTAACACCATTTATCTCTGTTCCCAGATAACAAACAGAAAAAGGATATTAAAGGAAATTATGTAAGCTAGTTTGTGAGGAAAGCTGAAAATAAAGACCTTCGTCCTTACTCCATCCTTCTTGTGCAAAAGACTTAGAACCTAAGCTTGGAATCCAATGAAAACATGGAGGTTGAGATCTGCAAAGCAGCAGAAGAGGTGAATAAAGTGAGCAAAGAAGGACTTGCAGAGTACAACACACGTATCTCAACATACAAACCTAACCTCACTACAGCAGGGGTCAGGAAACCTAGAAGGCTCCAAGCCATCCAAAAAAGTCCTGGGGAAGGATGTGACACCCCAGGCCTTGGGCCATGGATAAGCTTCCAAGCTGGGGAGAGGCACCGCAGGACCCGCATCCCGCATTCACCCCATACAAACCTTTAGCTAGCAGTGCTATTCCCAGGGACCTTTGGAGGTTGGAAGTAGATGCTCTGCAGCTTCCAAAGCAGTGTATACCATACTGTTCAGGGAGGAGGTTTGAGGTTGCCACCTAGCAGGGAAGCATGAAAACCCAATTACACCAAGGAAAGCAATCACAGAAGGGCTTGGGCTGGAAGGGACCTTGAAGACCATCTAGTTCCAACCCCTCTCTTGTGGGGGATTATTTGTCACGAACGTCATCATTAAGAAATACTGATAATTCTGCGAGACAGCAGTGTACAAGGGAAAGCATCTGCCAAGGGCTGCTCACAGGGGGCTGATGTCTCCAGGAGAGGATGCAGGGGCCGCCCGCCTGCCAGGGGAATCCCTTGGGAAGGCAGGGATAGCAGGATCCGGGAGGCGAGGGGAGGGCAGGGGTAAGCGGCGGCGCAGGGGCTGTCAGGGCTGCGGGGAGGGCACGGGGCAGCCGCAGCGGGCCGAGGGTTAAACCGGAGGGCGGCTCCGTGGCAGGCGGGACCCGGGGCCGTAACATCCATGAAAGTTTCAGGAGCCTCAGCGCGAGCGGGGCCGCGGGGCTCACCCTGCCCGTGGCACCCCCCGCACCCGGCCCCGGCCCGGCCCACGCCGCCCCCACCCGAGACAAAGGCTCGGCCTCGCCGCCCCCCGCGCTGACAGCCCGGCCTGGTCCCGTCGCACGTGGGCCGCCCGCCCAACTTAGTTTGCGCCGGAGCCACCAGGTCGGGCCGAGCTGGGCCGCCGAACTGGGCCCAGGCCCGGGGCCGGGGAGGAGGCGGCAGCCCGCGGGCCGGAAGAGCCGGTGCGGGAGCGCAGCGCTCGGTGCGCTG
>VXAU01005533.1:126655-163884 GCA_013399695.1 Formicarius rufipectus | reverse complement strand
GCCTTCCCCTCTCTTCCCGTCCCACCTTTCCCTCTCCGCCCGTCCCGACCCGTCCGGACCCGCCCCGTCTTCCCCTCACCGCCCCTCACCGTCCGTCTCGACCCGCCCCGCCTTCCCCTCACCGCCCTCGCCTCCCGTCCCGTCCCGCCCCGGCAGTGCGGCCCACGGCCCTCAGCAGGGCTGCGGGCAGAGGCGCTCATGGGCCCGGCCCCTCCACCGACCCTCACACCGACGCGCTCCCGCCTGTCGGAGGTTTTCCTCGCTGAAAGGTTCCCCGAGAGCGGCTCGGTCACGGTTCGCTGCCTTTGGCTTTTTCCTCGCTGTGTCGCTGGTGCGGTTTGCGCGCAGTTACAGCGTGTCCCAGAAGGGCGAGGGGGAGGATGAGCAGCTCCGGCCTCATCCTGGTCCCTGGGAAGGGGAGGGAGCCAGAGACCCCCGGGCACCTTTCCAAACACAGCAGGGATGGGGAGATGGCCGGGATCAGTCAGCGAGGGTTACAAAGGGCTTCTGTCCGTGCTAACCTGATGCCTTTTGCTTCGAAATTACTAAACTGGTAGGTTTAGATTAGAGAATATGGAGAAATTGTGAGGGTGGGCAGGCCCTGGCACAGGGTGCCCAGAGAAGCTGTGGCTGCCCCATCCGTGGAAGTGTCCAAGGCCTGGTTGGACAGGACTTGGAGCAACCTGGGGTGATGGAAGGTGTTCCTGCCCATGGCAGGGGATAGGACTGGATGAGCTTTGAGTTCCTTTCCAACCCAAACCATCCTTCAATTCTGTGGCAAGCTCAGGGGATAAAAGAGATACCCTTTATCCCCCATCCATGTCCAGCTTTGAGCTCCTCAGCACAAGAGAGATGTGGACATACTGAGTCCAGCAAAGAGCCACGAGGATGACAAGGATGCTCATCAAGGGGTTGAAGCATCTCTCCTATGAGGAAAGGCTGAGAGAGCTTGGATTGTTCATCCTGGACTAGAGCAGGCTTGGGAGGGGCTCATCCATGTCTGTAAGTACCTGCAGGGAGGATGGAGTCAGGCTCTTCCCAGTGGTACCCAGTGCCAGGACTGGAGCCCACCCACTGACGAATATCAGGAAACACTTTTTCCCTGTGAGGGTGACCAAGCTCTGCCACACATTGCCCAGGGAGGCTGTGGAGTCCCCATGCTTGGAGATGTTCAAAAGCATTCTGGATTTTCTGAGTGGCCAGCTTTAGGTGGCCCTGCTTGAGGCTGGACCAAATGATCTCAGTAGGTCTCTTCCAACTTGAGCTACTACGTAAGGTTTTGAAGCATTTTGTATCCAGCGTTGAATATGTGACTTTTCCAGTGTAACAAATAAACAGCATTTTTGACATTTTCTTTCCCATGTCCTGACTTTTTAACCATCTACCTTTGGTACTGGGTGTACAGCATTGCACACATTGCATTTGTTTCTCATCTAGTTAAAAAAATTAGTTTTTACTTGTCTTTTTTTTTTCTAACTGACACATCCGTGTTTTCTGAATCAATGTCAACATCCTTTTCCATTTAGAGGTGATAGTCAGTTTCTCCAAATTAGCAAAGGCACAAAGGGAGTCACAAAGAGGAAACATTTTCAATATTGCAAATGTTAACCTGTAATTTTAGCACATTCTATGAAAAGCTCGAAGTTGTATCTACTGAGAGAGCTGACATTTGTTACACAATTTATGAAGAGCTGTCACAGTCCTGAACAAGTTGTGGCTTGCAGGAAAGCTGTGGTAATTTGAATGATTGTGCTAATTAAGAAATATAATGCCAGTGGGAATTTAGCTCCATCCCAGATGGCCAAGGAAGAGAGGCAGCCCTGGAGCGGCTGGGGTCCCTTCCTCAACACAGCAGAGACACAAAATGCACTAAGGAGAGTCTATATCCTTCTGGATACTCCGAAAATCAATTCTTTTTCTTAGTTTTAGTCCAATGTGGTGACTTGACAAATCTGGGAACAAAAAAAATCATCNTGTTTCTGAGCATTTTCAACTCTCCTTTTTTTTTTTTTTTTTTTTTTAGTTTAGTTTAAATTCATTCCTTTAGGCATGTTTCTTAAGTGTTGTGGAATCCCCATCCCTAGAAGTGTTCCAGGACAGGCTAGATGGGGCTTGGAGCAAATGGGGCTTGGAGCAACCTGGTCTAGTGGAAGATGGCCAGGAGGATGGAATGAGGTGGATTTTAAGGTCCCTTCTAGCCCAAAGGACTCTGTGATTCTGTGCTTTGATGTGGAAACAACAAAAACCATGGGTTCCAGGAGATGATGTCTAGAGCAGCTCCATAGAGAGGGAGCAGTGCCGGTGGGACGCCCTGTGCCCTGGTGGCACCTCAAAGAGGGAAACCCCCGGAGGAAATACTCTCAAAGTGATGTCCAGCTGCATTTGAGACCTTCACTTTTAATTCTTAACCTGCATGGGGTTGTTGGTGTTTATTTTTGGCTGGGGACAAACAGTTCTTCCCAGGTGCCGGCTGTGTTGGAGGGTGTTTGTAGGCAGTTGCGTTGGCAAGGATGGTGAGACCCATTTTATTTACAATACAAACGTCACAAAGTCTCCAGTGCTCATGCCCAGGCAACTGTCAGTTTTCACACCAGCTATTGACTTGTTTCTGCCAGAGGTTACTGTTGGAGAGAATTACCTTGAGCTGGTTGCAAAACTTGTGTGTTACAAAAGTGTAATTAATGTTTCAGAAACTCCAGGGAAGGTTTATTATTGGCAGGGTGAGGATGAATCCCCAGACACAAACATTCCTCTAAGATAACAGTGTAGCCTTTGGCATTATCTACACACACAAAAAGAGCCGTGTAACTTAAATCGTAGTAATTAATTACACAGATGCCTTCTGTATACATTTAAAACCATTTACACCTATCTCTTTGGTGTTTTGGTCTCATTCACTCCCAGGGCGTTCTCTCTGCATTACCCTAAACTGATTTTTTCCCCTACTTTTCTGTATCAACACAAACATGGATGAACCAATGCATTTCTTCAATGAAGATCCCTCTGTAAAACCACTGATCCACATGAGAAAATCTGCCTCTATTCCAAATGAATGCTCAAGGCAGCTTGTAGTATTCATGGTACTCTCTTGCAATGATGGAGCCCTGACATTAAATTCCTGAGCCAAATCCAAGAGAACAAAGCCATGTATCCCACCGAGTTTGGGAACAGGGATAAAAACCTAATGCAGTAACATCCTATAGGAGAGCAACTGTTTTGTGCCCCACCGTGCTTCCAATTCCCATTTGCTGGAATTTGGTGGATCCCCAGCTGGAGCTGTGACGAGATAGGCTGATTTCTAGCAGGGAGGTTGCAGTCAACCCCTGCTGAAGTGCCAAGGATGCACATTGCCCATATCATTAGTGAAATACCAAACCCGTTCTACTGCCCGACTGGAAAACTGGGAGAATAACTTCCAGACAGCCAGTTTTCTTCACCCATGAGAACAGCAGGCTCTGGTGCAGTATGGACACGCTCCAAGGTCTGGGCAAGCATGGACCTTTTGTGCAATCCTCTGCTCCCCCGGGCTCTGTGTTGCTTTGCCCAAGCAGTGGTGACGTGACTGCTTGTGCAGCTCTACATGATTGCTGAACATGAGCGGGATTCACAGCGCCCCTCTTCTTCTCCAGATGCCTCCAAATGGACTCACTCCCATGCTCCAGGCTATAGCAAGATCTTCTCAAGATGCTCTCCTATTGAAGAAATGTTTTGTGTGGCTGCAGCCTCAGGCCTGGATGTGGGACTGCAGTGACTGGGGGACATTGTGGTTTCCCCGCGCATTTCCCAGGGTGACAAGGCTGCCTTGAGTTGTTCTTGTTTTTGTGCCTCCAGTTACCCCATGCGGCAGTGACAAAACTCTGCGAACCAGAGAGAACTGATCCAGGCTTGTAAACCTCTTCAGGGAAGAAATTAAACTTTGAATCATCCCTCATCATAGAACCATAGAATTGTTTAGGTTGGAAAAACCCTTCTAAGATCTTTGAGTCCAACCATTAATGAAGCACTGCTGTGTTCACCACTAAACCACAACCTCAAGTGCCACATCTATACATCTTTTAAATCCCTCCAGGGATGGTGAGTCCACCACTGCCCTGGGCAGTGTTCCTATGTCTGACCACCCTTTTAGGGAAGAAATTGTCTCAATAACCAACCTAAAACTCCTCTAATGCAACCTGAGGCCATTTCCTCTCATCCTGCTGCTTGTTCCCTGGAATCAGAGCTTGACCCCCACCTGGGTCTCACCTCCTGTCAGGGAGTTGCAGAAAATGAGAAGGTCCCCTCTGTGCCTTCTTTTCTCCAGGCTGAGCCACCCAGATCCCTCAGCCATGCCTGGTGCTCTAGACTCTTTCACAGATCCCTTCCCTTCCCTGAATATTCTCCAGCCCCTCAATGTGAGGGGCCTCTTGAGCCCCTCTTGTCGTGAGGGGCCCAAAACTGACCTGAGCATTCAAGTTCAGCTTACACATAATCCTGCAAGTAGTTGTGTGGACAAAAGTGAAGACTGGGATAGTTTGCTCCCAGGTGGGATCCATCCAGAGAAAGAACTGCTGGGGCAGGGAGTGGTGTTGAGCCCCATGCCATATTGCTCCTGGAAGCTCACCTGAACTTTGCTAGAAAGTTTAACCAAAGCTTGAGAAAACTTCAGGAAGAGTAATTATGCGAGAGTTCTCTGTCTTAAATTGCAGGTAGCACCCTCCAGGCAGTATCAGCGTAGTTGTACCTTGAAAAGTTTCCCCAAGAAAGCTTGAGAGAGTGCTTTGCATGCTCACAAAAAGAGGGATGTGGGACTGTAGGTGGTGGCCAAGGTTGGTGTGTGGTGCAGGCTTAGATGAGGGGTGAGAAGGATGTTTATACCAACAGGAGAAACAGGCAGTCAACACAACCATGTCTGAAGGTGAGGCAGGAGATGAGTAGATGAAATCACTCTGCAGGCAAACTATCTTGCAGGAGAGGCATTTAGGAGAATGTATGGATATATTTCCAGGTGTCAAACAAGGATTAAGGGCAATGTAGCCCCAAAGTGGGGTGCAGGGCTGAAATCATGTACAGAAGCTAATTCCAGAGCTAGAATAAGGATAAAAGAGGTCAGAAATGAAGGCTTCTGGTGCACAGCCCCCTGACCTTGCCACTTCTGCCTCAGCCCACTCATGCCTGAGCACACTTGTTCTTCTCCTGGCTGTTGAAATGACCTCAGGTACTTCTCCAGATGCTCACCGGAGCCCTGCTGATCCTCCCTGGAATGCAGTGGAAAGGTCTGGAAAGGTCTCCAGGGTACTGTGAAGCATGTGAGTGATTTAATCTGCAGTGGGGCAGGTCCAGCCCCAGGTGGGGTGGCACAGGTTGAGACTTTACCCCACAGCCTGCACTGAAGAGCACCACTGGCTTTTAAACTATGCCCAATCTGGGGTGGAGGCTTTTCTTCATAACAAGGAGCAGGAGGACAGCTAGCAAGCAAAGGATTTGCCTTCTTGCTCTCCAAACATTGTGAATTCCTAGGAATCCCACGGGTGAGGCAAAAATAATCCTCAGTGTTTGGTCTCCACCCTGTCATACTAATGCATTTGTATCAGGAGCTGTGATGTGTCCCCCCCTCCCCGAGAAAACCAGGGTGTGCGCCAGGGCACTCTGCTGCTCTCACTCCTTGGGTAATCCTTCCACCAAACTCTCAGCCAAGGGAAGGAGCAGTACCTCAGAAAAACTGCCTCGTTTTCAGTTTTGGATTTTGTTAACTCTAATGTCTTGCCTTCAACTTTGTGTCTCACCTTATTCCATACATGAGGACAGATTTCCCCCCCATATCTGCAGCAGAGACATAAATGTAGACAAGTCTACACTGCAGTTGCATCCTCCTACATCTCCTCTGCCTCCTGCATCACCTCTTCCTCTTTACCTACTTCTCCTGCACCTCCTCTCCCTCCTGTGTTGTCTGTCATTCCTGCATTGCCTTTGGCCCTTGTATGACCTTTAGTTTCTGCACCTTCTTCCCCACAAGAGATGACACTTCAGGGATGGGGCAGCCACAGCTTCTCTGGGCAACCTGGGCCAGGGCCTCACCATCCTCACAGGGAAGAATTTCTTCCTAAAAGTTATCTTTTGTTTGCCAATGGATTTTTTTCCCCTTCTTCTCCTGAACTTTAGATTGTTATCTCGAGAGGGAGAAGGACTTTGGGAATTCACACACCATATCTCACCTTGCTTTGTCCTTAAATTCAAACCTGGCTTTAAGCAAAACAACTAGTGGTGTGTCTGTGTGTCCCAGAGGCTTTTGCTGCATTATAAGACTGAGAAAGCAGAAGTGGCCTCTGCTCTGCCTTTGATATTGTTGTCTTCACACTCATAAATCTCTGGAAAAAAGAGCAGCCTCTGACCAGAGTTGGGCTGTAACTGAGGAATTACAGCCTGACAGGAACTGCAGGACCTGTGCATGCCTGGCTTCAAAATCCCATCTCCTTGAGAAGAGGCAAATTTGGGCCACAAGTCAACAAATATTAGGAGGGTTCTGGCACCAAAAGGCTATGTTTTTGTTGTTTAACAGTAGAGACTATCTCATATAATGACTTTTTGGTAAAGATGACCAGGCTGTGGAGAAAGGGAAAAAAACCCACTGTGTATCATAGAATCACAGGAGGGTTTGGGTTGGAAGGGACCTTTAAGACCATCTCATTCCAATCTCCTGCTGTGGGCAGGGACATCTTCCACTAGACCCCCATCAGGGCCTCAGGAGAGGTGCAGGATGCTGAATACTTTCTGTGCAAACCAAGGTTTGACAGAAAGAGGAAGAAAGATAGGAAACTATAAGGGGATGTGACAAATGGGCTTTTCAGGAAAAACAAAACAAAACAAAAAACACACACAAAAAAAATAAAGCAATGTTAAGATTTTTTAACCAGAAAATTCCTTTTATGCTCTAAACCCACAAGGGACTGTGCTGAGAAAGCACTGTAATAGCACAGGCAAAAGTGACCTGAAAATGAAGTTTTCCATCGTGGGCCTCTTTGACCCAATTAACTGTGGACATTAGAGCATTTTCATGTCTTTTTTTATCCTGTTAGACATCCACCAGGCTCTCAGATACGCTGGGCTGTCACTCAGGACACTAAACGGTGGGCTGTGGTGGCTCTGATGTGTCAGTGAAAGATGTTTAACTATAGGACAAACAAATGTCTCTGGCCTTCAAGAAACAATTTTCCAAAGGTTGAACTCGTCTTGACTCACAGCAGCACAGCAGAGAAATGTGCTCAGCACTCTCAATGCAGCACTGGAAGCAGCATTGTTTCCTGGGAGAGGAAATAGTGGACAGCAGCCAGGAATGAATAAGCAGCCTTACTGCATTGTGGATTATAAAACCTCTTCCTGTGAAAGGGTTGAGTGGGGCTCGTTAAAACACTGATGAAGACTGATGAAGAGTAAAATTACAACGAGGTAGACAGAGTAAAATTATAACCTACAGCTTTGGCATAGGAAGAAAACAGGTCATAAAGGAATTGGCCTGCCTGGGAGGCAGCATGTCTCATCTTCTCCTGGAGCACCTCAACATGTCACAGAATGTTCAGGGAATAAATCTTTCCTAATATTCACCCCACACTTCCCCTGGTGTGATCTGAGGCCATTTCCTCTGGTCCTATTTTGTATGCCACACTCCTAAAGAAGGATGTGCATCACACAAGGACTTCAGGAAGAGATTCTGCCCATGACACAGGGCCAGTGTGTGTTGGGAACAGTCCTTTTGGTCTGCCCACTGGAGTGGCCTGAAGAAGTCTGCTGGAGTTTGCTGCTGTGCTGAGGGTCTGCGAGGCATGTCCTGCTGGAGGAGTTGAGATGGGCTGCCTGGGCTGATGTCAAAGGGAAGAGCATCAAGTAGGGACATGCTTTTGTCTCACACAGTGATAGGTATCCATCATCTGAGATGCTCCAGAGTCTGACAGACCACTTAGAAGGGTCCATATTATGCTTTCAATAAATCTTCTGCCCAAGATCCTTCTGTTTTTCCTCCCAGACTGAAAAGTGCATGTGTTTTGATGTTCCCCATTGGATCCTTGCAGGACTGCCCTAAATCAGCAAGAAGGCTGCATCCTCCAGGTGAGATCTCACCTTTGATGCAAAGTGATTGGCTTTGACTTTGGTATTACCATTTCACAAGCACCATATGCTTCATTCAAAGGTTACAGCACAAAAGAGCTGAAGATACTCCTGTATCCAAAATTCAGGAACTGGTTCAGATTGCCCAGAGAAGCAGTGGCTGCTACATCACTGAAAGTGTCCAAGGCCAGGTTGGACGGAGCTTGGAGCAACCTGGGCTAGTGGAAGGTGTCCCTGTCCATGGCAGGGGCTAGAATGAGATGAGGTTTCACATCCTTTTCAACCCAAATGGGTCTGTGACTGTTATTCACTGAAATTCAAGTCCATGTTGGGGCTGCCCCGTACCCACAGTGCTGCCACAGGCAGCTGGAGTTTGGTCCGTGGTTACAGCTCTGAGTCATTTTGCTGCTTCTTGTGATTTTGCTCACCAGGCTGGGGCAGCAGTGACTCCCTGGCTTGCAGGATAGGGAGACTGGGGCAGCCAGTGTCCAGGGGAGCCCCATCAGTGATGCCAATGTGATGCAGGTGGGCACAGGAGACTGCAGTGAGTCTCAGCAGTCTTGTGAAGGAATCCAGTGGCTCTGTTATGTCAGCAGTGCACTGGGAAAGATGATCCTCAAACTGAAAATGGTGTCTTAGTAATTAAATTTCAGATTTTTCCCAGATGCCAAGGAGACTTCTTTGCAAGACATATGAAAAGTGAAAGCATGTGAGAAACTCAACAGCAGTGGGACTTTAGAGAACTGTACAGTGAGTGGAAGTATCAGTTTTGCAGTGATAGCAGTGTGAGGATAGAACTGGGAAGGGCTGTAGACCAGCTCTAACTGTTGTGGGGGGAAAGACAAGGACCTCTGCTGAACCTCCACTCCTCATCCCACACCACCTTTGACTTGGAGAAAAAAAATATTATTCAAATGCCACTTGTATAGAAAAAACAAACATCCTCCAAATTCTTTTCCCTCTGTGCCATTCACATGGTGCAGAAGTGATCATCCAAATCAGACTCACAGGGAGCATGCCAAGCCCAGCCCCACACTCTAATCCTGTCCTGCAGACATGGCTGGGATCACTGCCCCTCCTGGTATGACCAAACTGTGCTGTGTGCACCTCACACTGTGAAATCCCCCACTCTGGGAGGATTCAGATGGTCTCACTGAAACTAGGTGAGAAACCCAAACCTGCTGCATGAATTTGCATAGCCAACGTGCATGAGAAACCCCCCTCAGCAACGAGGACACCAGCCCCCTAAAGCAGCTGCTCTGCACTGTCTCTGACCTCTCAGGCATCATCCTCAGGGGACACCTGCAAAATAGCTTCAAAAAGAGAATCACAGCTTTCAGTAATGGGCTGTGTAATTCGTATCTCCACTGAACACCAGGGGTGCACCAGCCTACTCTGCCCCTGCTCTTGGCTAAATCCTTTAGTGACAGTGACAACCAACATGTCTTTCTCTCTGTGAAAGATGCAATCCTGCTCTCCAAGCTAACGTGCCTTCTGCTCTCCCGGAACTGCTTCTTCTTCCTGTCTGATTACTCAATCTATTAACTCCATCAAATTATGCTTTGAATTCTTCTCTGTGAGGGTGGTGAGGCCCTGCCACAGGTTTTCCAGAGGAGCTGTGGCTGCCTTGTTCCTGGAACTGTTCAAGGTCCACTTGGATGGGATGTGGGTGGAGTTCCCCCCAAAGAACGAATTCTTTACTGATGTTTCTGGTGTTAGAAATGGTGACAGGCTACCTTGGTGCCACCTTGGTGCTCTACTTTGCTCTGGAAAGCAGAGAAGTTATCAGGCCACCACAACACTAAGGTTGTTTGGGATACAAGGTAATGGCTTAGTGAAAATTAAAGGCCTGGGGAAAGACCAATAACAACAAAAAACCAGAGGCAATTATGGTTTTGGAAGGTCTTTCCCAAAGAACAGAGCAAGTGGTGCATCATAGTTATTTCTGTATCTTTCTCTGACTCATGAACTGTGCTTCTTACCCAGCCCATCACTCCAGCATGATGCAGCGAAGGTCTGGAGGCTACAAAAAGGGCCAAGACATCCCCTGAGCTCTTCAGGGAACAGTGTGTGCTCACAGGTACATCCCGGCACGGGCTCACAGGCAGGGCTCTGGAAGAGAGGGCAGCAGCACCCAGAGCCCCAGAGGTGCACTGGGGCACTCCAGACACACTGCAGGGGCTCGTTGTGAGTGCAGCTCCCTGACCCTCACTGCAAAATGCACAAGGGCACATATGTAGGGGAATCAAAACATGCCCATCAAACCCTTCCCAGCCTCCCAGAGTTGACACCTCAGATTTGACCCATGCTGGGCTCCAGATAGCCAACAAGTCACATCCATGATTCTCCCAAGACAGAGCAGTGGGCCATCTCCTTTCAGAGAGCCAACATCCAGCACTTTTGGACTTCCCCAAGCTCAGAAGAGGCAGTGGCAAATATCAGCCTAGCCAAATTTTGGCAGAGTTATCTTTTATGTTCTTCCACATTGCAACCACAATAATGAGCATCTCTGATGAGAGAGCAGCTTCAGCTCTATGGTCCACCTCCAGGGCTGGACCAGGAGTTTCACAGCTAAGCAGGTAAGAAAAAAAAATCCTTCTCTCATCCCATCAATCTCCTGACAAAAGGCAGTGGCAAGCTGGATGGTTTTCTCCACCACTCCAGCTCTCCTCCAGACCTCTAATATCACAGGCACATTTACATTCCCTGGGATGTTTCCCCCAAAAAGCAGCCCAAGAACTCCCTAAGTGAGCATCTGAAAAGATGCAGAGGCCTGAGATACCTGGAGATAAAAGCAGTCATTAAAAAGGCATAAACAAAGGGCATCGTGATTGTTTTGCCACGTCTCCAGACTTGAGAGGAGGCTGAAATAACCTTTACATAATCCCATTAGCATTTTCTAGGGAAAACAGTGGCATTTTAGGAGCCAGAACAATGTCTTTTCTTATAATCCAGAAAGGTCAAAGGTATTTATCTGATTTAATATTTTATAATTGATATTAAGTGACACAAAAGAATAAGGTGGGCAGGGGGGTGATGGTTGTGGTGACACAGCAGAAGCTGCCCTCTGCTCTTCCAGTAATGTCTGGGGCTGGCCAGGAGCCAGGTCTGGGAGCAACACCCCTTGTCCATCAGCTCTAGAGAAAAGAGGACTGTCTGTGGTGAGGACCCAGGAGCCACGGTCTCCACACTCACAGTGCTGCCACTTGGCCCTATTCCAGTGTCACATCTGCAGGAGCTGATGTTCCAACCAGTGCAGTCCAGGGATGAAACACCTCAGAGAATCTCAGGATCATTAAGGTTGGAAAAGCCCTCTAAAATTTTTAACTGACCCCTCACATGGCCAACACTAACCTATGTCTCCAAGTGCCAGATCTGCATGTTTTTAGAACACTCTCTGGAACTGTGACTCCACCACTATCCTGGGCAGGCTGTTACAAAGCATGACCACCTTTCCCAGGAAGATATTTTTCCCTAATATCCAATCTAAACCTCCCTTTGGCACAGCTTGAGGCCGTTTCCTCTCATCCTGTCCCTTATTCCCTGGGAGCAGAGCCTGACCCCCACCTGGCTCCACCTTCCTGTCAGGGAGTTGCAGAGAGCAAGAAGAAACCCCCTGAGCCTCCTGTTCTCCAGGTTGAGCCCCCCCAGCTCTCTCAGCTGCTCCTTGTGAGATTTGTTCTCCAGACCCTCCCCTTCTCTGGACACACTCCAGCCCCTCAATGTCTTTCTTGAAGTGAGGCTCTTCTTGTCATGAGTGTATCTCCATCCTGTGTCCTTCCCCTGGTCAGGCAGGGTGCCAGCACAGCCCTGACCAAACTGCTGCATCCTCCACAGTGGGAAAGGGTGAGGCAAAACCTCTGTAGAAGGAAGAGGAAGAGTGGGAGAAGAGGGAGGGTATAGAGGCTTGGGTTTCAAAATGAGGTCACAATGCCCAGTTGGAACAGAGGCAGTCAGTGCACACACGGTCAGGCATTGATGCTCTCCATGATCACTATCACTTTGAACGTGGAGGAGCAGCAGGTCAGAACCAGCACCCCTCTCTGGGTCCCCAAACTGCCCCATCTCACATGCCTCATGGGCAGGTAGGGGCAAGGGTCCAGCATTACAGTGGGTGCCTCATTGCTGCCCAGGGTCTGTTACCATGCAGCCCTTGGGTAACTACCTCCTGTTTTCTATCTTGGGTAGGGAATGGAAATGAGTAGGTTATTCTTTGCTGAAACATTTTTGGAAAGTCACAGCTGAAATCTCTCACTTGTCTCTTCCATCTGTTTATTTTTACCACTTAATAACACGTCTGTCTCGTCAACTATTCCTGACACCGCAGCAAGAAAACCCAACTCTGTGAAGACAGTTTTATCAAAGAGACATTGGCTCTTCATTACTGTGTGACACCGCGTCAGCTCTTCTCCTGTGGATGAAATCTGCTCTGGAATTTCAAAGGGTGTCTTCTATCTCTTTGAGGAGGTGATATGACCAATATATTTGAAACTGTTGCTTGTTATGCAAAAGGTTATCCAAACTGTGAAGATAAGAAGCAACTTCAAGTGCTTCAAGGATTCTCATTTGTTTGGTGATGTGTTTTTCCCTTCACTGCCACATGATGTCACAGACCTAATTTCAAGTGATTAGTAACAATGGCAAAACAGTC
Source organism: Formicarius rufipectus (assembly GCA_013399695.1). Lineage (NCBI taxonomy): Eukaryota > Metazoa > Chordata > Aves > Passeriformes > Formicariidae > Formicarius > Formicarius rufipectus. The sequence goes on along the minus strand of VXAU01005533.1, from coordinate 151,154 downwards.
ACTGAAATAATCTGTGATAGGGGAGAGAACTCTGGGACAACATGAAGAGGCTGTGCTATCAATAATTTCTCACCATTAATAATAAAGTCCTGGTCTGCAGACACCAGCCTTGCTCCTGCCTCTGCTTTCCAGAGGTGCCCCAGCTCTCTGTGGGGCAGTGTGTCTGAGTGCAGGTCAGTGCTGTTCATTTCTTTTTGAGTAATCTTGGTTTTATTTTCTTGGCAGTGGATCATTCTCTCACCTCTTTTGTTTAAAACTATGATCCTGGTTTCATTCCTGAGCCATCCACCTGATGGGGAGACCTGGAAGAACTGAATCTGAGCCACCTGACATTTTCAAATGAACTGTTTTACCATCTTTCCCTTAGTTTTCAGCCCATTGACAGCACCATGAGCTCTGCCTTGAATTGTGGAGTAGGAGATAATCTGGCAGGTTCTGTAGGTCATGGAAAATCTCTAACAAGTGGAAAATAACAGTTTCTGAAGAGTAAATTCAAATTCACTCATGTGAGGGAGAAGGGTTTATTCCAAAAAGATGGAAATATTTTAGAGAACTTGTAAGTGAAATGGCTCAACCTTGCTCCAGTATTGATTTTTTTTCCTCCCAGAAAGGACTCCTTCAAGTACGTGCCTTATGCTTCTCTCTCTCTTTGGTTGTAACTGGAGCATGGCTGATCTGGGAAAAAGTCTACCTTTTCCTTGCTTTGCTCACAAAAAAGATGAGAACAAACCTTCAGGAATCTGCTACCAACAGAAGGGTGCCAGGCTCAGGTGCATCTGCCAGGGCCCATGTACCACATCTCCTGACTATGGCTGGGCCCATGATTTTCCAGTGACACACTGAAATGGCATTTCCCAGATTCCCTGAATTCCCTGATTTTCACTGCCTTGTTTTCTCAATCCCTTTGGGTACAGTTGCCTTGTTTTGACAGGAACAGCCAAACCCCAACAAGTGAACCGAGAACTGCATCCCAAATGAATTCTGCAGCAGAAGAGGAGCACATCAGGCTGTTGTCCAAGGTCCTTCCCTTCAATACATCTGCACTAGCAGAGAGGAAAAGAAGGGCACCAGTCTAAAAATAAACTTATTGAATATTTAGGTGTTGCTATTTTCATCATATATTGTTTTAAAGCTTTGGATAATTTGGTGCTTTTTAAAGAAAACACAGACATGGGTGAAGGGAAGCACCTGTGCTACCTACAGAAGCACTTCTGAGTGCTGAGCTGTTTGTAGCCTCTGGGCACAGGCTGGCCCAGAAACAGAGGGAAGTGGAGGGCAGTGGAAGGTATGGAGGCAGAGAGAGAATGTAAATAGGAGCTGATTTCTTGGTCCCACTTTACCTGCATTTGCCTGGGTGCTCCTTCCCACCCTTCCGTCCAGCACAGGGAGCTGTGGAGTGCAGGGCTGCAGGTTGGGAAGGATCAACTCTGTGGTCAAGAGGCACACGGTGATCTTAGGATGACTCGTCTGTCCTGGATGCTGGGGGATGCAAACACAGATTCACAGGAAAATTTACAGGCATTCAACAGTTTAACCACCATGAGGGAGTTTGGATTTCACCTGTGAGGGAGGGACGAAGGCAGACACAGCTTCACCCTCTCCTACAGTGACTGCGGCTGTCAGAGCCAGAGGCCCAGGACACAATCAAACTTCACTTCTTCAGTTCAGCTTGTGTTCCCAGACATAACACACTATCATCTGAGTGGATAGGAACGTGATGGCTCCCCTGGGCTTAGCTGCAGAGTCTCCTTGAAGGAGCAGGAGAGCTGGGGACAGGGACAAGTGCTGTGGTTGGCACCAGGGCAGGAGGCACCCTAAGGTTGACCCAGCAAGAGCCACACTCACAAAGGAGATGGATAAATCACAATGAACCTGGACATTTTCTATCTACATGTTTCACCTGACATCATTTTATTCTATCGAGTGATTTGATCCACCTTCTAAATACAAACTTTAATATTTTTAGTTATCTAAAAAAAGAAACAGGGCTCACACATAGGAGCCCAGAAGCTGGAGTTGAAAGCATAAAACTCAATAATGATCAGTAGATCAATTCTCAGTCACACCCTGGCAATTAGAGGGAAAAAAGAATACTTAACTCAGAGCCAAGTGAAACTTTGTACATTCAAAAACACCAATAGTGTTTTATTCAGAAAAAAAAATAAACAACCTGACTTTGAATGAGATTAACATTCATATGAGGTGACATTTGCCATGATAACGAGCCAGAAACAAGTCTTGCCCCAACAGTACAGGAGGCTCTGTATAATCCTCATAGAGGCAATAAGATCCCCCAGCTCCTCCCAAATTCCTGCAGAGCCATTCCCCCTGACCATCAGTGGCTGCTGACGTTAGGGTGATCTTTGGTTCTCCTTGCAACCAGTTTATTACTTTCTGGTTTAGCTTCTCTATCACTCCATCTTATTTAAACTACATCCTGTGAATTTTTTAGTTTTTTGAGCTTTACATTTTGGCCTTGGAGATTTTCTAGCCTGCAGCCAGATGGGGCCCCTCTTCTTTCCCTTGGCTTTACACGCTGTGAGGAGAATAAAAGCCTCCTCTGTTCTCTTTGGACAGGTTTCCAGCTCTTGTAGGATGGTTTATCTGGAAGGAACATTTCAGATTTTTCTATGCTGAAACAGACACCATAGACAGGGATGTGTCTTCACTGCTGAAGGAGAGCAAAACAGAGAAAATGCTTCTTCCAATCCTCTTTTAAACAAGTCAGAGCTTGGGCCCTCTCCCCACCTCACTACCTTGACCTGTCAAGGTGTTTTGTTTCAAAGGACCACACAGCCAGAAGGGATCTCTGGTACTCCCTGGTCCAGCATCCTACCAGCACCTTCTGCAGTCCAGAGTTAACTGCCCTTCAAGGATGGAGGTCCAACACTTCACTGGGGTCACTGGCCCCTGTGGAACTACTGGACCACCCTCCAGGCCCTTAATGAGCAATCACCTTTATCAAACCCATCCAGGCTGTCCTCTGGGCCCTGCTCACCTGCGGCTGCCTCTGGACAGCTGGTTGTCCATGAAAGGCAGTACTCAAGGTTGCCCTCAGCACAGACAGGCACTTAGTGCAAAACCAATTTGCACTAACAGTAACTTTTTTGAGGCTATTCTTTCTCAATCCTGATATTTTCCATCTCTCCTGTAGGACACTCTGCACCTGGAACTGGGGACTACACAAGGCTGAACACTCTTTAATGCCCCTGTGGACCATGCTGGAAGGGGCAGGTGTCAGTGTACCTGGTATTCCTGGTGGAAAACCAGCCTCCACCCTAAACACACACTGGATGGAACGACTGACTTTCCTTTTCCTGGCAAGCGTCAGTCTCACCCCAATTATAAATACACTCTTCAGAAACACATAAACGCATAACTTAACACCCGCTTTGACACAGGCATGGGAAGAAAAACACACTGTGACCTCGAGGAGAGCTCACACCATTTCACCTGGTCCCCTTGGTGCAGCCCCTGTCCCCTGCACAGGTGTGACAGAAGCCAGCAGCCGTGGCTGGGGTTGGAGCTGGGGCTGTAGTGTTTGGGGGTTTATCATCACATTTAATGCTGCAACATTTGTTTTCAGGCAGAAAACACCAGCAGCGCCCTCGACTTGCAGCGCTGCCGGGTTCGCCCTGGCAGTGTTATGACTGGCCAGGTGGCCCTGCCCTCTGCAGACACCACAGTGACTCCCTGCTGATCCCAACACTCCCGTGGGACAGGGGCTATTCCCAGTGGGCTTCAGGCCCCGCCCGCCACAGGGTGCAGACGGGAGGAGCCTTTCCAAGAAAGCATCCTTGGCCTCGTTGGGACAGGGCGATGCCGAGCCCGGGAGGCAGCTGGTGGACTCCGAGGGATGCAGCACTCGAATAGCTGTTGCCTCGAATAAAACCTGAGCGTCAGGGGCCAGCCCGGAGCAGCGCCGAGCACAGCTCGCCCAGGTCGCTCTCGTCGTTCTCCTCGGGCTCGCTGCTGAAGGTGGAGGGGCTGCTGCTGGGCAAGCTGTGGCCAGAGCCTGTCCTCAGGGATCCCTGTCCCTTTGGGTCCGACGCGTCCCGGAGGCACGTGCTGCCTGCGCCGGCAGGAGCTGCCTGGGAGTCTGGCTGGGAGTCGTTCCTGAGGCTGAAAAACTGTCCCAGCAGGGACTTCTCGAGGGTTGTTCGCAGGCTTTCACAAGTCCTCTGCTTTGTGCTCCGATGCGTGTAATGCAAATCCAACTGCAGGACCACGTCTGTCTGGAAGGGGAGAGCGGGGGAAGCAAAGTGAGTCGGAGACTCGGATGGGAAGCAGAGCATTCCTGCTGCTGCCGCCAGCCACGAGAGCCTTGGCTGGCTGTTGTGCAGGCTCACAGCCCCATGCTGTGGCGTGATGGAGCAACGCTACTGCGAGGGAAAACGAGTTGTTACATACTCATACAGCTCGTGACATCTGTGGGCCTCAGCCATGTATTCTGGATTTCAGAACTTCTCCCGCCATCAGGCCACCTCGCTTGGGATCTCATCAGCCCGATCAGGGCACTGCCACTGTGAGCATCACCCCCAGGGATGCTGGCGTGGGGGAGCGGGAGGGGAGAGGGGCTGCAGCCAGGCAAGGAAGGGCACCATGTCCATCCTGGCCATGGCTGGGACCACTGCCCAGGGGAGAGGGAAGCAGGAAAGGGAGGGATATGAACCACTTCCAACCCAGGAAGTGTTCAGGGCCAGGCTGGATGGGGCATGGAGCAGTCTGGTCTACTGGAAAGTGTCTCTGCCCCTGGCAGGGCAGAGGAAAGAGAGAAGCTTTAAGGTTCCAAGCCATTCTGGAATCTATGAACTAAAACACACATCACACTGTAAAAGCCAACAGCTCTTAGCAGCAGAACTCCACAGGGATCCATTCACAGCCTAACACTATTTTAGCATCTTTTAAAAGATGAAGAAATCAGAAAATAACCACATTCATGGCAGCCAAACTCCTGAAAACAAACCCCCAGCACAGGGCTGTGTCTGAAACGCCTGCCTGTACAGAGCAGGGAGTGAGAAAATTTTGGCAGGCAATTCAGGGTCCAGGTCTCCTGTCTGCACTTAAAAGCAACGCAGAACACTTGGGAAAAGTTCAGAAAAGAGCTCCAGGAACAATCAAGGACTGAAAGCACTGCCATATGCTGAGGCACGTCACGTACCCAGCAAATGGAGCTTGCTGTAGGCAAACCCATGCAGAGAGCAGCACTTGCTGCAAGAGCCACTGGCTGTGTTGGGGAGGAGAAAAAAAATCAAAGGAGAAACACTGCTGTTTGAGGACAGCTGATCTGCTGGGAGACACAAACCAGGGGACCAGAAATTCTGCCACTCTCATAGTCTTTAAACAGTTTGAGAGTGTTTTGAAGTGTGTCAGAGGCACAGTTTGGATCAGGCGTGGCAGAGTTATACACATGACAGGAGCTCCTGGCCAGCCCATGAGCTCATCTCTCAGGTAAGCACACATCTTAGGGAGAATGTGGAGTATTTGGGCAAGTTTGACCTCCCCTAGGCTGATGGGGCAAAGAACAGTCTCCCCGAATATAGGCAGCACAGAAAAAAACCAGCGAAACATGATGGGTGATGCCTCTCTCCACTCCCAGGGCAGCTGCTGTGGGTCAGGTTTGCTGGGAGGGCCAAGCAGGGGAAACAGTGCAAAAGCAAAGGATATCCCTGCTCAGGCTCTGCAGGCTGATCTGTAAATCAGAAAGGTTTTGCTGAGGTAGAAAAGGTGAAGTGAAAGAGGACAGCACTCTGCTCTGGAGCCAGGCTGGGAGAGCTCGGGTGTTCAGCCTGGAGAAGAGAAGGCTCTAGGGAGATCTGAGAGCTCCTCTCAGTAGCAAAAGGAGCTCCAAGAGAGCTGGAGCGGGACTTGGGACAAGGGCCTGGAGGGACAGGACAAGGAGGAATGGCTTGCCATTGCCAGAGGGCAGGGTTGGATGGGATATTAAGAAGTTGTTGGCTGTGAGGGTGGGGAGGCCCTGGCACACGGTGCTCAGAGAAGCTGTGGCTGCCCCATTCCTGGAAGTGTTGAAGGTCAGGTTGGATGGAGCTTGGAGCAACCTGGGTTGGTGGAAGGTGTCCCTGCCCATGGCAGGGTGTGGGACTAGAAGAGCTGTAATGACCCTCCTAACCCAAGCCAGTCTGTGACTCTGTGAGAGAGGATGGCTTTTTTGCCTTGAAGATCAGCAAGCTCCTCTAACATCAATCTGGATGTGACACTGACAGAGGCACGTCGTCAGAGCGGCACTCCCAGCTGCAGCTGTGGGGATGGGGAGCATCAGTTGCAGGAGGGTGCAGGAGAACTGTGGACATTTGCACCTGGAAGGTCCCTACCTGAATCCTCTGCAGGCCGCAGAGCTGGAAGACACAGTCCAGCTCCCCCCACTTGTACACAGAAGCGAGCAGAGTCTCCACATGGTCCAGACGGCTCTCCCTCTGCATGGCCATGGCCTCCATCTCCTGGGGCAGGAAAGCGGGAGGAAATGCAATGAAATTTCAGCATCAACATGGAGCATTGAGGCACAAGTCCTCTTCAAATGTGCTACCTCTCTGCACACAGCAGTGCTTAGGGCTTTGATGGACACTCTGCCTGGTGGAAATGCTGTGTATCCTAATGGAAGTACTACAAGAGAGCAAGCAACAGGAATATAGAGACTTTATATGCTCACCTTGTGAGTATCAATGAGGAGACTAAGCCAAACATCCCCTGAGTACATCTGCTGGGAGAACTGGGGTAAAATGGCATTTGCAGCAGAGCACCGAGCAGCTACAGCTGGTATCACAACCACTGGTACTGTCAGCAAGGTGTCATGGAGGGAGCAAGTTTTCCAAGGGCATAGCTGGAGGCAGCTCAGAGTTGTGCCGAGGGCCAAATTAGCCCCCCACCATCTACAGAACTGCCAATTCTTGCTGAGTTACTCAAACTCTGCCAAAACAGCCCTGTCGCTATGACATCCTCTTCATTACTGATCGTTTCTTGGAGCCACTAGTAGCACAAGAATGGACAAGGGGAAAAGGGCATTTCAAAATCCTTGTGTTGGATGGGATTCACAAAGATCATCGAGTCCAGCTCCTGGTCCAGCACACAGGACAACCTCAAGAATCCCACCATGTGCCTGAGAGTACTGTCCAAATGCTCCTTGAGCTCTAGCAGGGTTGGGGCCATGATCACATCCCTCTCACTTTGGATTTGAGCCCTCCAGGATGGAAAGATCCCAGACCAGCAGCCCCTTTCAGAGGGTGCTTCCCTCTGCCAGCTTGCTCTGACAACTGTCCCAGTGCAATCCTTAGCAGAAGAAGTTGCTCTGGGAATGCTGATGAAGGAAGCTGTTAGGATATTACAATTTTCTTGCTCCTTCTTTTCATTACTTTGTGCTTTAGTTGGCACCCTTTTTCTCCATGAAGCATGGACTCCAAACTGGACCCAGTGCTCAAGCCTCAGCAATAGCCAGGAGAGACAGAACTGGTATCCCACTCACTTTCCATCCCATCCTTATGCTACTGCTTATTCCTGCCCACATGCAGGATCTTGCACCTGCTGAATAACAACTTTGGCCTTAAGATGTATATCCAGTTCATACAAATCCTTCTAAAATCTAATTCTTCCTTGAAGCACCTTGCAGAGGTGTTACAGGACCTGTGTATTTGAAAAGCGCATCCTGTGATGCATCACTGTGGTCATCAGTGAAAATAAAACCCAACCTCACAGCCCTGGTTTTCCACAAGAAACAACATATTCACTCACCCTCAGAGAATGAAAGTTTTCACTTAGCTTTAAATGGAACTTCCTGTGTATCAGTGCGTGCCCTTGGCCTCCAGTCCTGGCACTGGGCACCACTGGGAAGAGCCTGAATCCATCCTCTTTGGACTCTCCCTGCAGGTTTTTGTAGACATGGATGAACCCCTTCTAAGCCTGCTCTGGTCCAGGATAAACAGCCACAGTTCTCTCAGCTTCTCCTCACAGGGGAGATGCTTCAACTACTGCATCACCTTCATGGTCCCTCACTGGAGTCTCTCCAGTATGTTCATGTCTTGTTTGTGCTGAGGAGCCAAGAACTGACCATGGATGGAGGATTAACAATATCCACTGCCCTTCCCTCATCCCCTGAGCTCGTCAATTCAGTGCAGAAGGCATCAGGTTTTCAGGGATGGAAGTCTACTGTAATCTATCCTGACTGCTTCATCTCCTTGTCCTTGTTGTGTTTAGAAATGGCTTCAGGGGTTATTGACTCTATCACTTTCTTAGGGATCACAGCGAGGTTGACCATCTTGCAGACAGTCCCCATATCTTTACTCCTACCCTTCTGGAAGGCAGGACTGACACTGGCTTTCTTCCAGGTCTCAGGAGGACCATGAGCCAATGGAGTCTCATCACCAGCTCCCTCAGCACTTATGGGTGTACCCATTAAGTTCCAGAGATTTGTGAATGTCCAGTTTAGTGTTCCCTCTTCTGGCCCCCCTCCTCCTCCTCTGGGTGTAAGTCTCCCTTGATCCAGACTTTCTCCTTAGTCTCAGGGGTAGAAACCCTTCTTGTTGCCTCCAGATCCAGCTCCAAATGCACTTAGGTTTTCCAGACCACGGGCCTCTGTGCTTGAACCACCTCTCTACAGTCCTCCTACATCACCTGACCCTGCTTCCACCTTTCATACACCTCATTTTCACGTGTGATCTTAGGTAGGATCACACCCATACAGGCTACCTGCTGTCTTTGCTTGACTCCCTGTTCATTAGGATCCTTGAAAATCCCCCATCTTTCCAGGGCTGTGTCCCACAGGAACACAGCTCTCCAGCCTAGTGACTTCAAGACATTCATCTGGGAAAGGAGCGACCTGATGTGTTTGCTTCAGCAGGTGGGTTGGACTGGATGATCTCCAGAGGACCCTTCCAACCCCAAACATTCCGTGACTCTGATCCCAAGGGATCAATTAAAGCCCTGACACATGAGATTCAAAGCCCCTCGGCTACAACAATTCATTAACCACAAGAATCTGCACTCTGCTAAATTCCCAGCCTCCACAGCCTCCTGTTCCACAAACTAATTCCCTTCCACATTCTCCTTTATCATTTCTGGCCGTGTAGGAGAAAATAATTTTCTAAATTAATTTTTTTAGCCAATTCATAATTATTTATAAACCTTTCCCCGTGGTGGAATATATTTTTTAATGAAGATGATGCCCAGGAATTGGCAAGGCCAGAGCTTTAGCTGGCCCAGAAATACAGATAATTCTAAATAAATTGGGGGGAGGGTGACTGGAAAGGCCATTAGGTCAAACAGTTTCAGACCCAGTGATTGGAAAACAAGGAGATCTAACAAAAAGGATTTTAAAAAGTAAGGATTCAAACAGCATAGAGAAAAAAAATGGGAATTCCCTAGCTGTCAGCATAGTTCCTTTGTACATGTGCTAGAGCAGCCTGTCCCTCTGAAGACTGTGCTTGGCAGGTAAAAATGCAGGTCAGGCATGACATAGGATGGGAGGGAATAAGGGACAACTAAAGAAAATGGACCAACGCTAGAAAATTCCACCTTAATTATCCCTGGCAAACCCACAGCAAGCCCAGTTAAGTCCCCTTGATAAGCAGGAAGTGGCAAGTCGTGGGAAAACTCTCATTTTCTCAATGAAGCAGCTCCCTGGGATCATTCGTATGGAGCCTTCCCTTCAGCCTGGTTTTGTTGGCCCTTCAGCCTCCAGCTCCTGCACCTCAGCAACCGCAGCATCCCTCGGGAGGGCCAGCACAGTGATCCTGGAAGGAGCTCGGTGCCCTCCTGCAGACACCTGGCCATCCCTGTGGTCCCCCAGGCACGGGGGTGGCCTCTGTGGGTGGCTGAGGTGGGACATGCCGGGGCCACTGCGGTGGGAGGATGTGCTGCCACCTCAGTAGACACCACTGGAGGTCACTGTGAGCCAGCACCGCCGTGCAGTGGGACAGGGACAGGGATCCCAACGCCCCTGGCTCTACTGGCGTCCCTTTCTTGTCTCCCCAACCTTCCTGAGATAGCTCCAGAGGCAGGAGCATACAGCTGGTCCCCCTTTCTCAGCTGATGTGGGGTAGGTGCACACAAATATCTGCTCACAGACATACAAACATGTTTTTCATGCATGATTAGAGAGCTCACAAGGGGAAATGATGCTCCAGCTTGAGAACAGGCAGGATCAGGCTCCAACCCTCCTGGATACACCACGCTGCATCAGTATTGAGGAGCAGTGTCCTTCCACAAGCAACAGTGGCTGAAAAATCCACCATAGTCAAGCTACAGTTCAGCAAAAGCACTAAAGAAAAGGAAGGAGATGGTTAGCAGAAGGGAGCAGTGAGTTAAATCCTTAGGGATGGCATGGACACCACCAGGAAAGACCACACTGAGCCTATAGTCTGTTAGGAAAGGTGTAAGAAAGGGTGCAAGGAAGCTGGTATGTCTCAACAGGGAAGAAATAATGGAGTATTAGCACAGCAGGCTAAGAAGGCATAATTCAAAAAGCCAGATCTGCTTCCAAACACGGAAAACAGAGCGGTTCTTCCCCTCAATCAGATTAAATGCAATAATTTAATCAGGCAGGCCAGAAATCAATCTGAGAGATAACTGGTTAAAGGCATCAAACCGGTGCCAAATCCTTGATGTGATGCATGAGGAGCAAGGCAGGTGGCCTGCAAGGAACCCACTGAGGCGTGGAAGGAGCCTCCAGGAGATGTGTGCAGAGAAGATCCTTTTCCACCTGGGATCAGCCGTTCCCAACCCTTAGGACCCCTGGGACTCAGCCCAACCACGCTCCCACCTGTGCCCTGGGGAAAGCAGCCCGGGAAAGGGGAGCAGGCAGAGGACTCACGGGGGGCTGGCAGAGCAGGAGGTGGGGGGCAGTGATGTGGGCTGGGAGGGGCTGCAGCTTGGCACACACGGACATCAGGTTGGAGAAGAGCCGCAGGAACCGCAGCTCTGCCCGGGCCCCGCAGGGGAAGGTCACCGTTCTGCTCAGCGGCTCTGGAAAGGGAAATTCAAGAGGGATCAGCTCCTTGGAACACCCTGCTGGCACCTCCCTGCAGCCTGGTGTCCCTGAGGGGCACGGGGACCCCCAGCCCTCTCCTCCCCATGCCCTGCATGGCTCACCGTGGCCCTGTCCCCAGCACTCAGCGCCTGCTCCTGAGGGACAGATGGGGTCTGTCAGAGCCCGGGCTTCCTTCAGGGTGTGTTTGATCTCCATCACCTGCTTCCCAGTGACCAGGGGATCCCGGCCGATGTCTGTGGGAAAGAGTTGGAGGCACAAGGGTCACTCCAGGTTCCTTAATGATCTCCCTGCCTTTCAGACCCTATATGAATGTCTCCATACTGCTGCCAGGCTACTGAAAGCTCGCATGGGGCACAGCCTGGGATTTGGATTTTAGGGAGGAATGGTTGGTTGACTGGATGGATGGGGTGGGGTTATGCAGAGCCACTCGGTGTCTGCTCTCTCTTCTCATCCCTGCTACTGAAGTGAGTGGTTTCTTGCTTGTCCCTTACCTTCTAACACATCCTCCAACATGTGTGTAACCTTCTTCTCTTTCAGAATGTGTTTCTTCAGGTATTTCATGAAGATCCCAGAGCTGAACTCCCCATCCTGCAATTCATAGGCTTCTGCATCTTCACTCCTGCAAGAGTAAGGACATTTCTTCAGAGTCTTCACATTTCTGTATCAGGCACAAAGTCCTGGGGGTGATTCTGGGCTTGCCAACTCCATCCTGACTCTGTTGGCTGAGTCCGAGTTTGCTTCTCAAGGAATAACACAAAGTGCTTGTGTTTGGCCCAGGAGATGGTGGGAAGGGCAGGGGATGGGAAAAAGCAGTGGAAGGGGATGGGATCGGAAAGCAGAGTCTCCAGCCTAGGCAGGTGATGGAAGGTGAAAAGCCAACAAAGCTGGCACTGGAGCAGTGAGCAACACCCATCATCTCAGGAGGCTTCAGGTGGGCTGTCTGTGGCACATGAACCTGGGGAATCAGGTTCAGGCCGGTAGGACAGGTGACAGGAGCTGATTTCACCTTCATGCACAACGTGTAACTGAAGAACAGGCTGCCACGAGTGATGGTTGGAGGAAGGACAGAACCGCCTGAACAGCAAAAGCAGCAGACAGAGGGTGAGAGGCAGAAGAAACATGAGAGAAGCCCTTTCCAGCCTCCAAAGCTGCCATGCAGGAAAGAATGAGAGGAGATACAGCTGTGCCAGCATCTGGTCCCATGTGACAGTGTGGGGACAGCAAAGAGCACTTACGTGGCGTAGCCATAGACAGTATTTCCCCAGGGCTCCAGTGGCTGCACCTGGGAGAGGGCACGTCCTGGGTTGTACCTGGAAGAGAAAGCAAAGGCATGAGTCAGTGTCAAGGACATCTGTCAGCTGCGGGGGACAAAGCACACATGCTCCCCCATGTCCATCTCTTAGGGAAGGCAATAGGATCAACCCTCACCTCACTGAGAACAAAGCTGGAAGTCCCAGCAGGAAACCAAAACACAGGAAAATGAGTAGCTAGGTCCAGCTGTGATGTAGCTGCTCTGGTGAGCTGCTCCCTGCCTCACACTGAGCCTGAAGCTGTGGGGACAACCTTTCCTCCTCCCTCCAGAGGCAGGATTTTAACAACCTCAGGCAGCAGCAGCAGCACAGTGCAGAGAACACATGGGCTCACTGTGGCCCAATGGACAACTGTCCCTGCAGAAGTCAGGGGTCTGCACCATGCATGGTTATGACTCAGCCACCTGTGCCAGGGTCTGGGTACCCCACAGACCCCCTCCAGACCAGGCATACTCTTCTGCCTAAGGGAACCAAGGTGGGTTACAGCTCATACACCACCGGATCTCACCAAGAGAAGGGATCAGGAGATGCACACCCGGGTCTTGAATCCCAAAACTGGTCCTGGCACCCCAGTCTAGATGCAGCTGAGTGAGCACAGCCCCTGTTATGTCAGGTAGAATCACGTTTCCCAATTTCCACCAAAAAGGACCTCATGGTTGCAACTGAATGGTCAAGCCTTGCCCATCTACAGCCAGACTGACAGCAGAGGGACAGGCTGCCTCCAGTTCACACCAGTGACTGGGAGCTGTTCCCAGTCACACAGCGACAAGAGCCAGGCACAGAGGCAGCGTTATTCTGCATTATTCAGTTCCTGCACAGCTTCCTGGGGCTGGCACACTAAGGAGAGCAGAAGGGATGGCTGTATCGCCAGCAGCCACTGTCACCTACTGCTGGTGGCACAGTCTGGAGACATTTCATGGCAGGATTCAACTGGCTTGTGTGAGTTGTCTTAAAGATGAACAGAAGAGAAATGTGGGAAAGGAAATATGCTTCTAAATATGAATATTGAGATTTATCTGTTCCTCATCTGCTCCTAAATTAATGCAGAAATGCAGAAAATTCCAGGTCCAAGGATAAATGGGAGAATTCCTGGAAGACGCAATCGCATCTGCCCAAAATCAGCACATAAATGTACGAGGTTACACACAGGCTCTGTGTTTCTGGTTCCTCCTCTGCTAAAGCTGAACATCTGCTCCCACTTGGCAAAGGGAGATGTGTTTCTCACCCGCCCTGGCATTTCTGATGCCAACATATGGGGTGAGGGGATACTCTGGGTGAGCTCTCTCTCAGCAGAGATGCAGCTCCTCTTGCTTCATGCAGGAGCTGTCAACAGACATGCAGCATCAGCTGACGAGAAGGGCCTTGGGAAAGGAGGCCCTCAGAGCCTTGCTTTATACAGTGGTGCAAACACACACAGCTATGAAATCCAGATGCTTGCCCAAGCTGAAATGGTCACTTCTCAAGAAAAAGATGCTCAGGAGAGTGAGTTCCAATAGAGTTTCTGCAGCACCCCCACACAAAATCAAAGATAACACCCACTGTATGAAGTGCTGTGCTTGTTGTGGGAAAGGGGAGGTGTGAGCTTTGGGGGAGGAGAGAGAAAAACAGCTGCACAACCTTCTCTAAACACCCCAGCGGATCTCACACCACATCTTCTTCCCAAAGCCCATTAAGACTCCACTGAGCACAGGAACCACTGGCAGTGCCAAGGAAGGAGACAGCAGCTCAAAAGCTGTTCCATAGATTAACATTAGTGTTGACAATCCCTGTGCAGCCTCCACATCAGCTCCCCGTCACACAATGCCCTGGTACCCGAGGTGCACTACCCCAGCTCCTGCTCTACTGCATGCCATCCCCTGCCTGCTATCCTGCTGGGGAGAGCAGCAGGGTGCTGCCAGGTATGCCAGAGAAGCAACACACTCTGCTTTCAGCAGTGAGCAAGAAGGGAGAAAAGGGGAAAAAGCAAGAAGATCAGGGCAGGATCAAGGGACATCAAGCTCTGGAGACTCAGGCAAGTCAGAGCTGCAGGCTAAGTCCCTGCAAAGCAAGGTTTAAGCTATTCAAAGTGAGCATCCCCACCTCTGCAGCTAAAAGGCAACAAAGATTTATGATCTCTCCAGGGGCTGGCAGCTCTTTCAGGGTATCAAAATCCCTGTCGCCCTTCCAGTTCTTTGTGCAGGAACCACAGCAGGAAGAGAGAGACTTTCCTGCATTTGCTCTCCAGGTCTTTTCTGACCTGTAAATCTGCCTCAGGAGACTGAAATAAATGAACAAATGACAGCTTCTACTGGAGCAGCCCACCCACCTCTGCTGAAATTGGACAAGTAGTAATTTTCTGCAGCAGGATAGAGGTCTGCAGGCCAAAGGAGGATGATGGGCTTTCCACAGACAGCAGGAAAATGCTGACCTCTGATCTCAGCAGCAGCTGCTTCACAACACAACCACTTCAGAAGGATTTAAGGCCAGTAAAAAACAAGTAGCAGGGCTTAAAATGTTTTCCCCATCATGCTGCACTCTTCTCACTGAGATGTGAACAAGAACTCAGCCAGGAGAAGAGGGGTTAGCTGAACACTCCCAGCCTGAGAACATGGGAAACATGTACCAGGAGAGCACATGATCAGCGAGACCAGGTCAGGTGGGTCAGGCTTGAAACATGAAAGACAAACCCTGTGCTGAGTTTCAGCCAACAATTTATGCCAGGCAGAGCCCTCATTCCACAGGGTTGAGGCAACCTGCCTGTATTTGCCAGGCTTCTTCACCTCGGAAAATCAAGTGAGGGTCTCCAGCCCCTTCTGTCCAGCAGAACTCAGACAACATCCAACACTCTCTGCACTAACACATGATTGACCCGTCTTTCCAGAATGTCCTGCAGGACCTGACAGTGTTGCTGATTTTGTGACACAAATCAGTAGCCCTTGATGGAGCAGCACCATGGGGGACGTGGCTCCAGCAATCCCCAGGAACAGCCCATGGGTGGTGTTGAAGCGGAGGCTGGCCACCGTTCCCTGGCCCCCCAGAGTGCCCAACCCAGGTGAGGAAGAGGGAAGAGCACCCTACCATTTTCTGCAGGTGTCCAGCAGGATGACATTCAGGGCTGTCTGCTGCTGCTGCATCTTCTGGAGGATCCTCTGCACGCTGATGCAGTTCTCAGGTGTGTAGGGTTGGGGAGCATCAACGGGGACCATGTAGTTCCTCCCCAGATGTTCATACCCGTGGCCAGCATAGTAGAATATAGCTGGGAACAGTGGGAGGAGAGGATGAATCAGGATGCCAACCTGCAGGTCTGTAACCAGGTCCCCATGGCCAAGCCCCACCTTCTGTCCTGAAGGGATACTGGTGCATAGCAGACCTAGACCAGCAGCAACTACGGAATTGGAGCAATGTCAAACTCACCATTTTGCTGTTTCTCCAATTTATCCCCTTTGGCAGAGTTGAAAGCAGCCCTGAGAGGCTCTCCTGTACTTATGAATTCCCTCACTGTTTGTCACCTGAAGTCACCGGGTTTACATATTTCCAAACCCTCTGTGCTACAACACCCAGGCTTGGCACCTGCCAGGCTGAATTCCACCTTTGTACAATGTTTGGGTTAATCTTCAGCTCTTTGCAGGAAAATGACAACAGAAAAGGAATTTACCACACTAACAGCCTTTTAAATGAGAAGCTTCTCAGCTTTCTTGTTTTGGAGAAGAGACTAACAACTGCGTAGGTGATGGAAAACATTCTCCAGATTTCAAAGGTCTGCCTGTATTTACACACCTATAAACTGGCAAAAAATTAGAGATGAGTTCTCTAGATGTCCAGAACATGTGGACCAGGTGCTTCAACAATCTCAGACCAGACACCAGCCCAGTTAGGCAGGAGAGGAGTCAGACTCATCCAGCTGCTGATGGGAAGTCCAACACCCAACAAAAATTTTGGTTTTGACCCTTAAGCACATGCAACTTAGTAATGTTTTCTGCCTTCACAGGAGATGGCAACACTGGGATATCCAGGTGGAAAGCACTGGGGAGCTCAGAATGTCCTAAGTTGGTGCTCTCCTCTGACCTCTGTGTTTCATGAAGGGCTTTCCTCCTGCACCGGGATTTGCATGCAGGCTGAAGCTCCCCTAAAGGAAGTTGCACAGTGGCTGGTCACCCCTCCCAAGTGCCAGTGATACTGCTTGGGGAATGCTGGTTGATGAAAGCCAACGTGGGGAACTGAAATGGGTTAGAAATAGCTCTGCGGGGTGACACAATTGTGCTACCGCAGTGGAGGGATGGTGAAAAACAAGAGGTCAGAAATGGGAACAAGCAGCTAAGAGGCAACAGCAGGAGAAATTCTTCAGTCAGATTCGCTGCTGAAGAACACACTTCAATGAGTAACCTCTCCTCTGTGTTCCCTCCACTGTTCCTGCCCCTGGACTTGGCGGGACACTCGCCTTAATCCCAGTTCTGCAAGGGATATGGTGACAGCGGCAGGAGCTGAAGGACTGGAAGCATGACCTCATCATGTGGAAGATGGAAAACATGATCTCATAGTCAAAAAGACCTTGAGTTGCCTTTGGTTTCTATTCTCAGGGGACAATGGAAACTTTCTCAAATGGCTGTTTCCACAGGTGCCCATGAGATTTGGGTTCCTCTTTCGTGGATCGCCAGCCAGGCGGGCTCTGATTTGCAGAAGCTTTGAACTTTTGTAACTTGCAAATCAAAGCCACAAAACCTCCCCCTGAGACCAGAAGAGAGTGTAAAACAGGAAGCCCACTGGAAAAATTAGATGCAGGCACTCCAGGCTGGGCCCCTCAAGTCATCAAGTGTTGGTGGCTTTTGTCCCTCTGCTTCTGCCTCTGTTTGTGCAAGGACGTGATGACATCTGTCACCAGGCAGCATCACTGACACTTGGGAAAAAAATGAAACCCACAAAAGCCCACAAAGAATGATTCAATCTTCTAACTGTTGAGGTCTTGTGCACCTGAATGCACCACCTGGTGCTCCCCACACTACATAAACAACAAAGACAACTGTTCCAATCCAAAAAAAAGTGAGTTTCACATCAGTTGAGCAACTTTTCGAGCCTCTCCTAGACTTAATTTCTTCTCCTGAACAGGAAAGTCAACAATTTACCCAGAGAAGGAAAGGGCTATTTTATTGTGAGCTCTTCCCACACTGTGTGAGTCAGAACTGCTGATCACAAACTTCCGAGCACCAAATTAAAAAGGGGAAGCTCCAGGCACTGCTTATAATGCAGGAAATGCCAGCATGAGGCTCAATTAAGGCATGACTCCACATTCCAAGTATTTCACTCACAACTTTCTGCTCTTGTTGCATTTCCGACGCAATTTTTTTTGAACTGGGACTTTTTAGGACACTCAAAATAACATCTGAGGGGATTCCTCTTTCACCTGAGAACGGAATAATTAGATCACTCAGGGGATGTTTAGGGCCTTCAAAAATCCTCTGCAGCTTTTCTAAGAGATCTAGAGGAAAAGCAGACCGATGACCCACCACCTCCATACAGTGAATTGGAGATGCCTTTGGATCATAGAATCTTTAGGGTTGGAAAAGGGTTGGAAAAGACCTCCAAGATCATCAAGTCCAACCTTGGATCAAATCCCACCATGTCCACTAAACCATATCATGCAGTGCCACAACCACTCAGTTTTTGAACACTTCAGGCCCAAGGAGAGAGGGAAGGAGCTAGGCTGGAACGGCCTGGAGATGTGGAAGTGGATGAAGGTCTCACAGCAGCCTATAGTTCCTGGAGGGGCAGTCACAGAGACCATAAAGCCTTACTCCCCTCATCGGCATGGATCATGCAACATGGGACAACAAGCACCAATCCATGGAGGCTCATGTTCACCAGCCAGCCCTCTCCTTCCCCTTGATGTCTACACAAAGCTCTCCTGATTTCAGCTTGGTGGAACCTCCAGGTAAAGTCTGAGATACGAGGGGATTTCAGAGAGCAACCACAAAAGGAAGCTGCAAGTGAAGTCATAGGCATATGCTGTCACCAAGTGACATGCTCAGCCAGAGTGGCCACAGCTTGAGGCTCTTCCCACCAGCTCAGCCTCCCTGGTGAGTCAGTTCTTCCCGGAACGAAGTGGCTGAGCAGCATTTCCCTCATGGCCATGTCCCTGTTCTCCATTGCACAACCTCCAAATCTCCTGCTGAGTGCCAGGCTGGAATCAGCCCACACTGACTTTCACTGTTCAGGTGCCATAGAGCCAGAAGATAAGCCTCACACTGAGGTTTGGAAGCCAAACAAGGCCACCTGGCAAGGTGTTTTCAGGGTACCTGTTGGGCTAGGAGAACTCGGGGATCCCAAAGATGCTCCTTTCACCACCAAATCTGAACATTTGCTTTAAGACCCACAAAATCTGCTGATTAGGTCTGTGTTTGAGGAACATTTTCCACTGAGAACAGGGCATGACAAGCACAAGGTTCAACCTCAAAGCCATCTGCAGCTGGCAATGCTCTTCTAAAACAGGGCTGTCAGGGGCCCAAATTAGACCTTCAGGAAAGAGAAACAAGGAAACCATGGACAGATGCAGTAGACTGGGCTCAAATGGAGCTCCCCCCCTCACACACGAGAGCCTCCTCAACCTTGTCATCTATGGAAAAATGAAAACCCCTTTTCCAATTCACTGTCAGAAGCACTGGCTCCCCAAAAACTCAGCCTAAGCCCATGCTGCTGGGGCTGGAGGCTGTTGTGGAATGGAGAAACACCACCTTTGCCTGGCTGTAACCTGCCCAAAACTGAACACTTATCCAGGAGCTTCTGCCAAGCCTGGCAGTGCTGAAGACTGTGCTGCAGGTCTCCCTTGAGAGAGAAAAGTTCAATTTCTCCTTTTTTAATTCAACAGCTGTTCAGAAAATTGCCAACTCCCTGCTCAGCATGGTCAGGTGGCTGGGCTGACTTGGCCTTACCATAGACTCCCTTCCTCAGGAGCTGCAGGAACTGATCGACCGCTGTCGCCATCTCAGCCTTGTTCAGGTCCAGGAGGGAGACAACCTGGAAGCCCAGCTGCTCCAGAAGACGACTCAGCTCAAACACATCCCTGACAGGAGCCAGGAGGTTGGGGTGATGCTGGTAGCAGTTGTTGCCCACTAAAAGTGCTATTTTGCCTGTGGCTGAAACAAACACCAAGTGACAAAGCTGTAAACGCTCAGCAGGAGGCAATGTCTCACCTCCTCCTGTCGGAGCAAGGATACAGGAAATCTAAGAAAAGATCTAGGCAAGAAGGATAGACCCCAGGCTGTTGCAAGCCTGCAGTGCCCTCCAGAAAGCCTTCAGCTTTCTGATCACTTCAGCAAAATACACAAACAATCATTTTGACAGAAAGGCTTGAAAAGTTTTCACTTGACAGCCAAAATCCCAGGAGTGCAGGAGGTTCTGCTCTACCTGCCCTACCGTGACCGTGGTCTGGTGGGCCAGCAATGCGTGTGGGAGTGGGATGCACTGAGACAGGAAAGGGGTCCTTTCCCTCACAGGGCTGAAGGAGAGAAACCCTGGGCTCCTGTTTTGATTTTGTCCCCACCTCCCACTGTATGAAAAAGAAAAAAAAGGGATTTATGTCACTCAGCAGTGGTGAGAGCGAGGAGCTTTGCCCTGTTCTGAGGAGGTATTTCAAGAAAGGGAAAAGGTGTCAAGTGAATAACACCTCTAAACTCATTTGGCAGCCCCAGAGCTCAAGATTCAACTATTCATTAGGAATAATATTACTGCACTTGCTGAGAAAGGTCAAGGCTTGTCAGGGGATGGGCTTGTCATCTTATGCTGTGCATCTCTGATCCCTAAAACACAGAGCCTGTGGCAATGTGGGCAATAAAGGCTTGAAGTGGTCTTTGCAGGAAAAGGACTCCCATTCCCTGTCCTCCCATCCACCCTGGAGCTTGGCTTTTAATTAAGGCAATAATGGCTCAGGAAGAAAGGATGACAGTACTCACCAAAAAACTTTTCAGAGCCACACGTACCTGGGAAAGAAAGAGGAAAATGATAAGCCTGTGCCCAGCATCCAGGTCTGAATCCTGCTCCAACATTCCCAGCAATGCACAACTGGATCAAACACATAGAGGAACTGCACAAGCAACACTTCTAGGGGAACTTCTTCACCACCTGACAGCTTAACCTTAAGCACACTGGTCTGATTCGAGGAGGATTTATGAAATCTTGCCTGATTTATGATGTCCTGAGCAGGTGGGAAGCAAAGCCTGGAGAAGGGGCAGGCCAGGGAAGGAGGGTTAGCACGGAGGAGCTCATACCTGGCTTCCCAGTGTGACTCACCTGCTCCCTCACCACAGTGAAAGCAAAGGAAACTCAATGACTCAAGGTCAACAAAAGCTCCAAAACACAGAGTTTCTCCCCATGTACGTCCAGTGCAGAGGAAGCTGCCATTTGCTTTTGATTGCAACAATATTTTCAGAGTTTTTGATCTCCCTTCTCTGACTTTCTCTGCTTTTTAGCAGTTCTGGCGCAGGAAAGCCACCCCAAATGTGACTCACTTTGATGAACTCCACAAGCTTCCCTGCCCAAGCACTTTCAGCCCCTTAAAATCATAGTTACTCAAACAGTTCCACGTTTCCCTATTTAAATTAGAAATAGATTTCAAAATTCACCCTAGGAGAAAATTCTAAAAGCCCACAGGCTCTAAAAGAAGAAATTAAGCATAAATTGCCTAAATCTCATGGGTCTGGAGGACGCTGAACCAGTGTTGGTGATCCACCAGGAATACCTGGAAAGCTTCAGAACAAAACCACTAACGGTTTTCTGTCTCTGACAATGGTGTTCATGGCGTGTTAAAGCTCCCCACCTGTAACACTTTGAATGCAACTCGATGTGGTGTCCTTTTCTCACTGCCTGTCCCCCTGGATGCTGTTTTGCCAGCTGTGAGGAGGCAGGCGAGTGCTCTCTGGCTATACAGGATTAATTTGCACTTTGGAGAAATTTTAAAGCCAGCCTAAAAGGCAGGATGTGAAGCTTATGGCATAGAAAAATCTCTAGATGGAGCAAAGAGCCAGCAAAGCCAGCCTGTGCTATTCCTACCTCACACAGGGCACAGGCAGGGTGCCAAAGCAGGGGTGGAGTGTGCCCAAAGCTCTGGGGACACATCTTTTCCCTGGGATCTGTCACTCACAAAGCATCAGCCCTGGGCTGCCAGTCTGAACCTTCCCAAAATAAACCCGATCCTCTGCAGCTTTCTGTGTCTGAGCGCATCACGTCATCTCAGTAAGGCTGGAAATGCGTTTGGGCACAGGAGCCCACTGCGATTTGGCTGCAGACCTGTGAAATCAGCACCTTGGCAAGGCAAGAAAACCACAGGGAGCAGCTGAGAGAACAGAGCCGGCCCTAACACAGCAGGTTTCTGACAGACTGCAGGACTAAACACCCCACCCCAGCAGACAGCACATAAGTGGGTCTGGGTGTTTCTGTTTTCCAGCCACCACTTCCCTCACTCCCTCCAAGTCCCGATATCAAGGAATCCTATTTATCACAGTCCTTGTTCACCAGCTTGGCACTTCCAGATGAGAGCACTAAATTCCTTTGTACCCTCTAATTACTTCTCCCTCGGGGTGATGTGCAGCAAAGCAATGGGGGTTGGCTCTGCTCACCTACGTGAACGTCAACAGCATTGGTCCAGTGCTCTCCATGATTGTTGGAGACACAGCAGAGGTACGTGCCTGAGTCTCTGACCTTGGCGTGGGTGATCTAGACAGATCAAAAGTTAGATCACATTATTTATGGTAAAAGCCTGCAGCTCCTTGCCAGGATCTGCCAAAGGCACTCACGTGCCTGAAATAAAAAGTACTTTTCCTGCTGTTCACTGAGACTTTGCCTCACAAAGAATCAGGGCAGGGATAAGAACCAGAGCAGCACTGGCTGGCAGGGACTCTGGTTCTTCATCCCAGGATCCTACTCAGAGAGGGACTAAAGACACACCTGAGTCAGATTGGTGATAGCTCTGTCTGTTGAAGCCCCGAACACTCCCAAGGACAGACACCTTGCTGCCTTTCTGGCTCTAGTGCAGCACCATCCACCTCCAAATGAACAACCTTTTCCCTTCTCTGTCAGAAGTGCAATCTAAGGCCACTGACTCCTGTGATACCAACTGACTGCTACTGAGAAGAGACTGGATCTCTTGTCCTTGTACCCTTCATGTGATGCCCTGGAAGGAAATCCCCTTTCTTGATTCAAGAAAACAGCCCTGATTTACAATCAGCCAGTGACACAAAATAAACCCAACCCTTCTGCGGCCTCCCTAACTCTTTTCTGTCAGGACTAACCACTTTTCTTTCCAGGTGTCCTGCAGGCAGACAGCATTCCCAGAGGTCTGCAGTCTCCTGCACAGACAGACCAGACCTGTTCTCATGCCTCTGCTGTAAAAAGGTATGAGAGACATGCTGAAAGCCCTTGATGCATCTATGCATCAGTTACCTCTTAGAGAAACATCCACAACTTTTAAAGAAGCCCATAAATCATATTCCCCCTTCACCCAGAGTCCTCCAGCCAGCTACCAAAGCAGTGGAGTGATACATGGAAGACTCCCAGAACCCTGCAACCAGCTTCTCCTATCACCCACCTCAGCAGCCAAAGCTTCTGAACTGTGCCCAGACAACCTTACCCAGAGTTTTTTCCTCTTGTGCTGTTCCAGCAGGTTCCCATTGCGGTACCACTGGTAGCTGGGGGCTGGGACCCCCATGGCAGCACACTGCAGCTGCAATGGCTTCCCCACCTCCACCCACTGCTCCGTGGGGTTGAGGACGATGACGGGCTCTCCTCGCCACAGCCGAGGGGGCAAACCTGCAAGACAGCCACACAGATTTGGTCCTCCCTCCACCAGCAAACAACAGCCATTTTTCAGCCTCACCACTGCACCTTTCTGCTTTGGGAACAGGGAATCCTTGGAAGCAACATCTGCAATAGTAAACACCAGACTACAGCCATGCCACTGGCTTCCCAAACCTGGTCCTTGCCCTTTCCTGCCAAGGGTGCAGTCAACGCAGTGAGGTCAAACACACCCTGAGGTCAAACACAGCCCGAGTTATTTTTGTTCAGCTTTGAAACAGCCAGATGGACTCTTCCAGTCCCAACTCCCCGAGCAGCCACAGAAAACCCCACAGTGAGTGATCAGCAGGACGTGCAGGTCCATACCAGGTTGAATGGGGCTTGGAGCAACTTGTTCTAGTGGAAGGTGTCCCTGCCCATGGCAGGGGTGTTGGAACAAGATGAGCTTTAAGGTCCCTTCCAACCCAAACCATTCTGTGATTCCATGACACCTCAAGAAATTAGAAGATGCACTCGTACCTCTGGCAACACACTGATGGACCTCCACCTTCACCCAGTCAGAGAAGACAGCGTTTCTGTAGAGGTCATTGACCCTGCAGGTGTAGAGCTGGGTCTGCTCTGCAGTGATGAGCAAATCTTGGTTGGTTGCTCCAGGAATCTGGCAGCATTCAGACTAAAGGGAAAACACAGGCAGTGGGCAGTGATTCCCCTCTCACTGCTGGCAGCAGAAGGCATTAGGAAGCCCCTTGTAAGAGCAGCAAAAGTGGAAATTCCTTCCTTCAGCTCCCCCACTGTGTGCAGAGACCCAGAGACACCCACTCCCACCTCTTACCTGTTGCTGACAAAACCACTGGTACTGCAGCGAGGTGCGTCCCTCGGCTCGGCACCGCAGCGTGAAGGTGTATCCCGCCGGGACAGAGACAGAGACCGGCTGCTCAATGATGGCAATGGCTGCGGAGAAACAGGGTGTGGAGGTGGAAACCACACAGCAGGCACAGCCCAGGGCTCGCTGGGCATCAAGAGTGGCACCCATCCCAGCAGGAATGGAAGTTTGGAAGAACAGGGATGCTCCCGTGCCTAGGGAGTGGAGGGATGAATGGAGGGATGGGTGGGCAGATGAGCGGATGGATAGATACACAGACAGGTGGGCCAGTGGATGAACAGGTGGAGGGAAGGACGGGTGGAAGGATGGGCAGATGGATGTCACAGGACTCCTCTGGGTGCTCTCCCAAGTGCCAGGGCGGGTGGCACAGTCACTCTTCCCACTGCCCCGCCGGCCGCTCACCTTCCTGCATCGCTTCTCCGGCGGCTGCTCCCCGGCCTGTGCGGCCGCCGGCCAGGCCCGCTGCGGCTCCTCTCCCCGGGACGCGGCGGCACCTGCGGCGAGGGGCGGCGCTGGGGGCGGCTCGGGCCGGGCCGAGGGGCCGCTCACCCG